>RPFO01000076.1:3276419-3638919 GCA_009746045.1 Mesostigma viride
GTCAGGCCCGTGGTTGGGGGAATAGAAGGCAGCGCGTTTTGATAGAACAAACTTTGTCAGCCTACCATCCACGATGCGGCAAAAGCTCACCTTTTTTCTTTATGCGGGAAAATGAAGACCGATTGCCTTAATTGCTTGAAGACCGATTTCCTTTCGTTATGCACAGGTAGCAAAGCGATGTTGTAAAAAAGCAGGTAGCATGCAAACGGTTGCAGCTGGTTACTATTAGCTATGGGGTCTCTCTGCGGCTGCGCTTCTTTTTCGATGGGCGATGGGACGGTCGCAATTCGCAAACCGGACGCGGCGTTACAGGGCTGAACGGTATTGAAAAAATTGGAAACGTGGCATCCTCGTTCCTCCCCACGGAACTGAAAACTGGAAGCGCGGCGCTGGTGCAAAAGCTCGATCCCATCTTTTGGAACCAAGCTAGCGGATTGGACGACATCCAATATGCCGTCACCCGTGCTTGTGGCCGCAGGTATAAAAAGAGACGACCTCCAGCCCATTTACCTGGGAACATTCGGATGTTTGGCTGACATCGTTACCATGCAGAAATGTACAATGAGGTTCTGGGTTCGATTCCTGGTGTGGTCATGGAAATAAATTTTTTTCTGCGCATCTACTGAAATCAGTCATAGAACCAAACGGTCACGCTGCAGCGAGATGCTATAGCCCTGGAGGCCGCTGATAAACCTGACATCCGGTATGTCTTACTATCATAGATTGCCGAACTATATAATAATAATAGTCTATACCACTTTTTCTTGTAAATCATTTACTAAATAATGATTCTATATACTTTAACATACCATATTATTAAAGTATGTGGAATTAATCCATGCTATTCACAATATATTATAAAATCTTTTGCAAAATATACTGTAATTAGTATATATATTTTCTGATTGCTCCGGCTTTCCGCCCCAGCTCTTGGGCCGGGACGAGCGCCTCCATGGGTTGGATGTCCTCGGCGTTCCGGTTGGCGACCCCGCGTTTGTCATCGATGCTCTGCGGGCCGCCCTCGAGGCACGCACTGAGGTACTGCCCTTGATTGCGCGCCTTCATGATTCGCAGACCAAGGGTCTGCTTCTGTGGTTTTGCGCTCACCCTCGCGTCGTTCACTGGCTCCGGGGCGCTCTTCCGTCTCAGGTCCGGCTGGCCGCCGAGGGCCACGACGAACGCATCCAGTCGGCCTTGGCGCAGCTGGTCCCGGGCCCCGACCTCCCGCCACATGCTATTCGCATTGCCTCCCTGCCTGCACGGATGGGTGGCTGCGGTCTGACTCGTGCCGCCCGGCTGGCCCCAGCAGCCTTTTTGGGCTCCGTCGCTCAGTCGTGGGCGGAAAGCTGCCGGCTCCTGCCCCTTTTGGCAACGGCAGCGCCTGACCTCCTGGACCCCAGCAGCCCTTTGCCCTTCGTCACCGCCATCCAGGAGGCCTATGCTGAGATCCAGCAGGCCTGTTCTCCCGTCCGTGCCGCTCAGGCGGTACAGCGCCACCTCCCTCGCGGCACTCCCTCGGTCGCCTCCGTTCAATCTCCCGCCGCATTCCCTGCTCGCGTCATCGATAAACACCAGAAAACCTACGCGGGTATTCTGCACACGGCTGATTGGATTGCTCTTTTCGCGGACCTCAACGCCCAGGGACGTGCGTGGCTGTTCTCGCTTTCCTTGCGGAGTGTGGGCTCGGCGTACCTTCGTGCTCTTCCCATGGCCCCCCATTCGCCTTGGCTCCCAGCCACTACTCGGTGGCGCTCCGGCACCAGCTATTTGCCCCGCAGCCTCTTGTTCCGGCCGGGCGGCCTTGTGGTAGCTGTGGGCAGCCGCTGGATCCCACGGGGACTCACTACCTTGCCTGCATGGGGGGCCAACAGAATCAGAATTGGTATTTGTATTTGCACACTGTCCTCCTGACGGTGGTGCTCGCCATGATTCGGTCGGTTTTCCCCCACGCGAACATCCGGTCCGAGGATGCGGATGGCGCTGCCTTCTATTCCCCCAACCACCGGCCTGACATCGTGGTGCTGGACTTTGAGGGGGGTGGCCGGCATCTGCTTATTGACGTTTCGGTGGCGCGGCCCTTGGCTCTTAGCCACGTGGCTGGGGCCTCCCTCACGGCAGGTTACACGGCGGACCGGGCGGAGCGGGCCAAGCTCCTGGCCTACGGCGACGTCGGGCACCATCGTGTGGTGCCCTTTGTCCTGGAGGAGTTTGGGGCCATGGGGCCCCTGACCTCCGCCTTCTTCAAGGAGTGTTGCCGGCTCCGGGAGGACCGGCTGGACCTGGAGGGCCAGCGGGCCCCATGGTCGGCGCGGACCTGGACGTCATATTGGCGTCAGCGCTTGTCGGTGGCGCTGACTCGGGCCATGGCGGACATCATGCTCCGCCGTACGCGGGCTGATTTTGCGGTGCAGCAGGGCTATTAG
The DNA here is from genome assembly GCA_009746045.1 of Mesostigma viride. Taxonomy (NCBI): domain Eukaryota; kingdom Viridiplantae; phylum Streptophyta; class Mesostigmatophyceae; order Mesostigmatales; family Mesostigmataceae; genus Mesostigma; species Mesostigma viride. Next base: position 3,278,843 of record RPFO01000076.1, read on the forward strand.
GTTCCTCCCGTTAGGCGTTTCCATTGGTCTTATCGTAGTATAGAGCTTTGACATGGCTCTGTATATAGGTTTATAGCTGGGCGTTTGCTTTGGTTTGAGTGATTTCACTCTGCTGTAAGTAATTATATTTTTAATATATATATTTTCTGATAAACAATTTTATCAATGCTACTGTGTTATTTTTGTTATTCTCGCCATGCAGGTATCTGAGTGTTCTGGGAGAACTAATAAGAGAATGAGCCGCGAAGGTGAGGAAAACCTGAAATCTTTTCGTCCTTATTGGGGTCTCTCTGCAGCTAGACCATTTATAACCACAAGCAATAGCTTAAATTCAATGGTCTCGCTGCAGCTAGACCCTCTTTATGGTTGCTATAAAATTAATGAATCAGAAGTCTGTGATTTAACAATCGCACGCCGCAATGAAGGGTCTAGCTGCAGCGAGACCCCAATCTTGGTCGGGGTATGCTAAGTTCACCACATCAGGTAATCTTTTCGTCTAACGGAAAAAGCCCCTCTAAGGGTCTAGCTGCAGCTAGACCCCAATCGTGGTAAATAATGATACACTTTCGAACTTTGTCTGTAATTGTCGCTTTTCCCAACGTTACTCGATTTGCATGGATTTCGTTATGCCGGTCGTCATGGCATGCAGCACGCGAACGGGTGGGAGTTTTCGCCCTTGCGTCCGGTCGTCCAGGATTCAGTGCAATTAAGTTGAACACCGGGACGAAGCAGCCAACTGGCGCAAAAAGGGTTTTCGGAGATGAGAACCAGAATCCAGCGCAGCCTGAAGCCAAGGAAGTCAAGCGGCCGGGAGAATACAAGAAATCAAAGAGGGTTATTGGGGAATATTTCGCTGACCAGGCGTTTGAAGCGGCTCAGGCGATGACAAAACCCGAGGGGCGGGGGCCGGCTTTCGACCAGATGATTGCTGGCTTTAACTCTAGGGCCGCTGAACTAGGTCACGGGCTGTATCATGATGAGGCGAAAAAGCTTTACAAGCAGGAGCGGATGGCAGAACTGAACAGGTTCTGGGTGGCTCGGATTAACGGCTTTTTTGATGGTCTGACCAAAAGCGACGCAGACAGAGACGTCAGGATGGTGCTGATGTCCACGCTTTACTGTGGTGACGACTTGGAGAAGGAGTTTTCGGCCGCGGAGTTGGAGAACCTGACGGGGATGGACGCCAAGAAGATTCGCGGAATTCGCGCGATACGAAGGCAGCAGAAGTTGGACTACCTCAGACACGCGCAGGCTCGCAAGGGGCGCCCTTTGCCGCAATTCGTGATTGACGCGATAGTGGACGCGTGGATGCACGATGATGAGTCGCGCGCCTCCTCCCAGATGAAGGATGTCAAGCGCACTTACAGCAGGGAGGGTCATGGCAATCGCGGGGTGCTCGTCGCCGTTGAGGGAGCGCGCTATTACATGACCTCCAAGGAGGACATGTACAATCACTTTCTCGAAAAGCACGCGTACTGGAACAAAAGGAGTGACCAGTATGATAAGGACGTGGGCATTCACGTGGGCTACACGACCTTCTGCAAATACGCGCCCGATTGCATCAAGGGCAAGTGGAAGGAGAGGAACCTGTGCGCGTGTGAGAAGCACGTCACCATGCAGTCGGCCATGGGGGCGTGGACCAAACACTGCAATGCGAACCACGGCAAGAACTGCAAGTGTGGCGCGGAGTGTGCGGGATGCTCCAAGTACAGACAGCCGGACGGTACTTGCGGAATGTGGAAAGCCATTCACTCGACGGACTGGATCAAGCACTTTCACTGCCCGGTGTCCGCCGAGACTGACGGCAGGGATAACGGGCTGCGTGAAGGGGGCGGAATGGGCGGGGGGATGGAAGAGGGGGAGGGGGAAGATGAATGGCGGGGACGGGACCTGGAAGACCTCGACATTTCTGAGAGGCTGGTGGAGGACGAAGATGGGGTGCCGAGGACGGAGAGGGTTCACCGCATACTGAAGATGGCGTGTGTGGAGGGGTTCTGTCCTGAGGAATCATGCGGCATCCATAATAACTGGGTGCAGTGTGATCGGGACAAGAATTCCACGGAGATTCTGAATTGGTTCAAGTTCGAGATGGTGGAGCAGACTGTGACCCGAGGGGTGAGGGTGAGTAGGTTTCGATTTTATTTCTCCGTTAAAATGTTGTTGACTTTTTGTTTTTGTGACCTATAGCTGCAGCGAGACCCTTTGTGAGTTGCAGTTATCTGATCGAAATGCGATTTTATTGCAAATCGAAACTGTCTGCGGACCTTTGCGAAACAGGGCGAGACCGATGGCAGGGCGGCGAAGAAGGTGAAGCAGCCCGAGCAAGTCCAAATGAGGTCCACCCCAGCTGAGCTGCGGGACGAGATTCTTAAGAGGTGGGACAAGTTCACCGTGCACTGCTTTACGGCCTGGTCGCAGGCGGATACAATCAAGGATCGGGAGAAGAATCTGAGAGAGGGGGACGTGCTCGTGCACGGCGACTGGGCCGAGAACTACGAGAACAGCAGCTACGTCCAACTGCAGTCGCAGTACTTCCACAAGCGCAGCCACATCCTGATGCCCATGATCGTGCGTTATCGGCTCAACGGCGAGCTGGAAAAGCGCGTCTTCTTTTTCCTGGGGGATTCCAGTATCAAGCGGGGCGAGCGCGCACTCGTATACGCTCTTCGCAAGATTCTGGAAACCCTGCGGGTAGAAGTAGGGGTAGAGGTGCGAAACCTGTACATGTGCTCGGACAACTGCGCGGTGCAGTTTAAGTCCAGGTACGTGATTAACCAGATTAACGGTCTGCTCATGGGGGATCCCGACCTGCAGGCCTTTGAGTTCCACTACATGGGGGAGCAGCATGGGAAGGGGGAGGTGGATGGTCAAGGAGCGAAGTGCAAGTGCGTCTTGAGGGAAATGCAGAGGATTCCCGAAAACCAGCACATACTTGAGACCCACCAGCTAGTCGCCTACTTGAACCAGAACTGGCAGGGCGGCAAGACATCGAGCAGGGAGTCGGCCCGCGCGCGGGCCGAGAACGTCACTCGCCACTTCTTCCTTTTACCCCCGGTACGGAATTTTGTGTTATTTCAGGTTTTAAGACGTCAACTGCCGCTGTTCTATAAAAATTCAAACCCAATAAAGGTATCTCTGCAGAGAGACCCTATCTACTGTCCATGGGTTGCTTTTCTTTTAGGTATGAAATTTCGCTTGTTCTTTCGGTATGAAGGGGTCTCTCTGCAGCTATACCCTGTGTCGAATTTCGATCACTTGATATCTTGTCGTACGTTGTTATTATGATTCGAATGGGGTCTCTCTGCAGCTATACCAGTTAACGTAAAGGATTTACGTTAGATGGATAGAGATTGTTACGCTCTTTCCAACGGCACCTTGAACGCCTCATTTGGTTAAGGAACGTAAAAGTTATGACGTTTCCTAGGCTGTGCCGACAGTACCCGGCGCGCCACTGTGGGCGCGTACGGACACAGGATGTACAAGTGTCACTTTGATAGTCCGCAGGACGTTGACAGGACTTGTACAGGACTTGATGGTCAATTGATAGGTAGGCGCACTGTAGCGCGCCAGGACCTATGGGACAATTGATGCTGACTAGTGTACGGATAGGTCCACAGGACTAGCCGTATGGACAATTGATAGATCTGCGCGCCAAAGGCGTGCCAGAGTCTGTGTAATCAATTGATTGACAGTTCAGCTGTGACAGTGCAGCTGAATACTTGGACGCGTCCCTAGCAAGCTATATGAGTGACTTGGTCACACCGGGACGCTAGTTCTTGCGTGCACGTTCTCTTGGCACTGCGACCCTGTCGTCTGTGCTGCGTGCAGTCTTGGAAGTGACGTGACTTACGTCTGTGTTTCCTGTTATTAATAAAGGCAACTTCCTGCAAGAACCATGGCGGAATTCGTGGCATTCTTACCCTCACAACTCGTATTACACGCTCTGTCAAAAAGATGCCAAATTCGGAAGAATTTCGGATTCCGGACGATGAGGAAATAGCCGCTCCGCCGGCTGGTTCTTCGTCAAGACCGACGGTGCCGTCGTGGCAGCAATTGCTCGACGAAGTAACGGTCTCGCTCGACGAGCTTCATCGTCAGCAGCGTGCAGCTCACGCATTGCTCGGGGATAACCCCGAGGACCCCGATTTGCCAGCACTGGTGCCGGCAATCCGCAACCTGTTGGACCAGATTCGAAACATTTTATCGACATTTACGGTCCAGGTGCGGGGAGGTTTGCGGTCGGTGACCGAAGTCACGACTGCCATTGAGGAGTTGGACAACGTCCTCTCTTCACTCACCGGTTACCAGAGAAACCTGCAAAACTGGGCATCGCTACGCACGGGGGGCGCGCCGGCGGTGTCGACAAATTTGTTTCAGGATCTCGCGCTGTTATCGCTGCTCACTCGCGGCGTACGCAGTCGTGAGCGCCAGGTTTTAATTAACCTGGTGGCATTTCTCGCCTCTGTGCGAGAGTGGATTCCCGCGGGGTGGGAATTATTGACGATCTTTACACATCCTCTGCGCCTCGTCGCGCGTCGGCGCGTCGCAACTTACGCGGCGGGGAGCACGCCGGTTTTAATTCATACCGGTGCAGGTCCGGAGCTGGATATGGAGGATCGTGAGTTCGTATACACGTACTGCGACTTCAGGGGCCTTGACTACTAGTCGGCCTAATTTTCTTTGCAGTACTCGTCGACATTTTTTTTGTCGAATTTTCAGCGGCAATTCGCGGGGGCGGCAGCGACACCGGCGCAGGCGGCAGTGGCGACACAAAAATTTTGTACATATTTTCTGCTGCTTTGTTAAGGTGTTCTTTGAATAGCTGGTAGTGCAGGATGGCTGAGGGACGCCGTAGCAAGGGTCCAGCCAGTGGGAATAATAATGGGGGTGCTGGTAGTGGAACCGCTCACGTAGATGACGTGGGGCTTACCGGAGAGATTACCAACCTTCCTCACAATAATAATAATGCACAAGCTATTCATGGCTTTGATCTTACCACACAGGGTCTTTTAATTGTCAATCAGTTGCAGCCTGTAACCTCAGACTCCAAGCCTAAGCAGGCTGAAGAGTTTGTGGAGGGATTGGAAGGGTTCCCTAGCTTGTACGGTGGTACAAATTACTATCAAATCTGGATAGGCAGTAGCACTTTTGGCAAGTGTACTGACCAGATTAAGGACCTAACCAGGGAGTGCAAAAAGGCCAATAAGGCCTGGGCACTGTACGTGGCTGAGCTGAAGGAGCTGCTGGAGGACCAACGAAGAAGGTCGGCATCCATTGGCAGGACAAGTATCAAGGGTGGGAGGTCAAGGGGGACCTGATCCAGAACTTTCTCAACTATTGTAAGATGGTTGAGGAGGGCAGGGCTCACGGCTTTAATGTCGCTGATAACATAGCCCTAACCAACTGGCTCAAGGTTTCTGGGCTGGATAAGGCGACACGTGGCTCCTTAAAAGTCATGTGTGCCCCACACTCTACCCTGAAGGCCTACAAGGTCATCATTAAACAAGCACTCGAGGCAGAGGAGCTGTTTGAGGGTGGAGTGCCAGCAGTGAAGGCTACCCAGGCAGGCGGGCGTACCCAGGGTGGCTCCAAGACGTCTGAGGCTGACCGAAGCCAAGGAGGGCGTAGGGGCAACCATCACAAGCGCAAGGGAGATCATTCACCTGATTCTGACAGGAGGTCACACTCCAAGTCGGTGTTCAGGCGGGTGGGTGGTCAGCCCAAGCAGGGCAACGCGTCTGACAATGGGGGCAGTGGCCAGGGCAAGTCCAAGATACAATGCTACCTGTGCAAGGGGTGGGGGCACATCAAGAAGGAGTGTCCCAGCTTCAAGAAGTCCCAGGGCCAGGGCAGCAACAAGAATAACAACAACAACAAGAAGAACAACAACAAGTCCCAGGCAGGCCAGCCTTCAAAGGGCAGTCAGCAAGAAGACAACAAGGAGCAGTGACTGTCTGAGGCAACCCCTACACACCTTAATTCACCCAAGGGGGAGGCCAGGTGCTCCAATGCAGATTTTATATCTGGGCAACAAGAGGGTGATCTCCAGGTTCAGTGTGGCCCCAGGTCACCTGGAGAGGTACAGGTTCCTATGAAGACGTCCTTGACAGCTGATGCAGCTGTAAGTATGTCTGACCCTATGCATCCTCGTGCTGGGCACGAGGGTGGACCTCTCATTTTGAGAGAAACCAATGTACAACCACAGAGGGGTGTGAAGGCCTCTGGTGGTATGCATGTGGTCCCTGCTGGCGGTCCAGGTGTTGGGCATGAGCAGGGTGACTCAGGCTCTGAGTCAGAACAGGATGGAAGTCAGCATGGTGATGCTGGACAACCTGACAGCACAGTCCTGACTGTGCCAGGGACTGCTTCCTCTGTGTACCAGGAGTTGGGTGCCCGAATCCACAACATGTTTGGGCATGCCACTTCTCTGTCAAACAACTTTGCCTTCCGTATGGGCAGGGCACCCCTTCTTAAGGCGTGTCAGCAAGCTGCCTCACGGTGTAAGTGCCAGTTGTCCTCCAACAAGCCCAGGAAATCACATGCCAAAGCTCTACCTCAGAGCATTGGTGATCTGCAGTGTGATATCCAACACATCAGGGGCATGCAACTGTTGGTGTGCGTGGACAGGTACACGAAATACAAGGTGCTGGAGCATTTACCTTCTATGAAGAACAGGTACTTGCTGGCTGCCCTGCAGAATGTAAGAGCCAAGTTTCCTACCACAAGGATCCAGGTGGACATGCAGTTTCAGCATCTCAAGGGTGATCCTACCCTTCCTGAGTTGCTGGTTACACCTAGGGAGGCTCATGGGCAGCAGGGTGCTATCGAGAGGGCAATCCAGGAGGTCAAGAAATTGATCATCTCTGAAGACTGGGTACCCTTGTCTGCACCTGCACTTGTCAGGAGTGCATGGCTGAGGAACGTGGAGCAGCAGCTGAACAGCAGGGTTAACTTCTACTATGATGGAGTTGCTGTCAGCCCAATGGGTCTATATCATGGCCTGTGCCCACCACATGTGCTGGAGGGCTGGAAACATGCTGCACATGTCACCTTTGCCAAGCTGAGGGAGAAGGACCGGGGTTGGAAGATGCTGGAGCCACAAGTGGGTCAGAAGGTCCTAGCTTGGAAGGAACCTAGCCTTTATGGCAAACGTGGTAGCTGGAGTCCTGGGGTGGTTACCCAGGTTGATGAAGCTAGCCACGCATGCTTGGTCAGCATGGAGGACGAACCAAAGCATGTACACCGGCTGAGTTGGTCATATGTCAAGCCTAACCTGATGAATGAGGGCAGTCAGGCACAAGGCTCACAGGATCTGCAGGATTTTCAGGTCCCAGGTGACATCACTGACGCAACGACCACATCTGTTGCAGGGGAATCTGTCAGCCCTGGCCAGGTTGCAGAGGTACTTGTTGAACAGGCTGCAAGGTCAACAGCTGGGGAGTCAACTGTCAAGCCCAAGGCACTAACCAAGCCCAGGGGGACAAGTTTGGCTGGATTGATTGGGGCTCTACAAAGGGCCAAGAAGCAGCCCAAGGTAGCCAAGCTCAGGTGGCATGGCAATCTGGGGCTGGACACTGCCTTAGAGGTAGACACTAATTCTCAGGTTCCATCATTGGGACCAGGGCTGCAGCAGGGTACAGCATGTCTGAACCCAGCTATCAGTTTGTGTCTGACTTCAGTGGCGGGGTACACGTGAAGGTACTGGGTGAGGTATTCATTCCTATCCTTGGACAGGACACTGCTTTTTGTGTCTTGGAGGGCTATCAAGGACCTGCTCTTCTGGGGCAGAATTTCCTATGCCAGGATGGGTAGTGATCACGTCCTCTCTCCTGACTAAGGAAGGGGCTGGTCAGGTCCCACTGATTAATTTCAGGACCACTCACCTATCACGTGCAGTAACCAGGACGGTTAAGCGTGTGCAAGTGTGCCAGGGGCAGGAGCCCTTGGTTGATGACCTCATACTGCCAGCTGCTAGTCATCCAAGCAGTTTGGGCATTGGTCCTCACTCACTTGCTGGACACAGCCCTATCAACTACCAAGGCCTGGTGAAGCTCATGTCCTCTCCCATTATGTGTCCCCAGGTCACACTGGGTCTGATTAAATCTGGGGAGGACTGGATCTCCAAGAAATGCGTGGAACCTGTCAATGACCTGCCTCCTGCACGACGTCTACTCAAGCTCAAGTTTGTCATCAAGATGAAGGAGGTGGACGGGGTCAAGGTACCACATGTCAGGCCAGTGCTGAATGAGTTCAAGGGTACTGGTGAGTGCACTGCTGAGGAGTTGTATACCCCTGGCATGCTGCATGATACTTGGAGGCTGCTGCTGTGTGTCTTTCTAGGCCTTCTCAACAAGGGCTTGGACTATGGCTCAGTGGTGATAGACTTCAAGAGGGCATTTCTGGAGGGTGATGCAGATGTGGCACAGGAAAAGTGGGAGGGCAAGACGCCTTTCTATGTTAGGGTGCCTGCTGTATGGAAAAGGGACATCCACACGGAGTTCCTTAAAATCCTCAAGGGCCTGGAGGGCCTGAGGTCAAGTCCAATAATCTGGAGGGAGACTCTCAACCGTTTCCTGAAGGAGCATTGCAACTTGAAGGTCTCTCCTGTAGACCCCTGTCTGTTTCTGGGGCAATGGGAAGGCCTGCCAGTGTATGCTTCGCTGCACGGGGATGACCTACATCTGATAGCTCCCACGTCGTGGCTTAAGGAGCTGATCTCCATCATTAAGTCCAAGTTTCCTCTGGGTAGGGAGCAATGGCAGGTGGAGAATGAGCCTCTGCTGTTTGTGGGCATGGAGGCCACACTGGTGAAGAAGGGGGGAGTGGCGTATGCTGCTGGTGGGGGGCAATGACTATCAAGAGACCCTCATTAGCAAGCTTCCTCCAACCATCACACAGGCACTGTGTCCCATGGTGAGGGGCATGGTTGCTTGGGTGGCAGGCATTTCCAGGCCAGACCTTATGGTCATAGCCAGGTTGCCTGATGACATGCTGGTGGAGCTAGGGTCTGCCAAGGTGGCTGATCAGGTCAGGGCTTCATCTGGCATTCTGTTGTCTGCAGTGGATTTATCACAACCCATTTGCATGGAGCTGTATGTGGATAGCTCAATGGACAGCAGGCAGGTCTCCAAGGTCAGGGGCAGGGCTGCAGGGCTCTTTGTGCTCAGACAGGAAGGCCTGGGGAGTTTGGTGAGCTGGTTTAGTCGCCTGCACAAACGGGTGGCTGTCAGCAGTGATGTGGCAGAATGCAGGGCTATTTGTGAAGGCATTCACACAAGCCTTTATCTGAAGGAGTTGCTTCATCAGATGACTTCTAACACTCCTTGGCCACTTCAGGTTACCACTCTTCTAAAAACAGACTCCATGGGGATGGTGCAGTTTGTGCACAGGCAGATGGCCAGAAGTAGGGACTTGGATTATCTCCTTCTTAAGGAGTTGTCCTCCTTGGCCAATATTGAGCATATCCCTGGGGTTGACAATCCTGCTGATGCTTTGACCAAGCTAGTGCAGAAGGCAGCAGTGCAATACAAGGTTCTTCAGTCTCTGATGGACCCATCTCAGCAAGCTGTCTAAGCTGGTGCATGGTTATAGGGCATTGGAGAGCAGATTGTGTGGTAGTGTCAGCATTGTGACTGGCATAATACCTGTATTTTAGTCTGTACTAAGGCTCATGGACCATGGTACACTCACTCTGATTTTAATCAGGATACAGCCAGGTTTTGGCTGGGGTTCATGCTGTTGACTACACAAGGTTGACAGGTCCATTACAGACCATGTATTCTATTTTAAAAGAAATGTATATTTGTACATACTTCTCACAATGGTCTGGGAACCTTTATTCTGGGGTTTATAGGGCGGGGTTCGATTCCCTGGTATTATGTTTCTACAAGCTGGCCTGTTCAGGTGTTTGCCTGTTCAGACTTCCCTAGTTCCCCAGGGCAGGATTTAATTGTTGCCTATGTGTTTCATTTTGTCATTTGTTTGCTGTGGCAGTTTACCATCTGGCAAGTAGACGGGCGCCGTAAGACGGGCGCCAATAGACCCCTGTTGAGAGAATGACAGGCAAACTATTGTAATACGCCTTACTTTGTCAAGTGGTATTTTAATTGTCATGGATTTATTGTACTTATATTGAATATGTACTGGGTTTTATGGGATTAGTATCTGGGATTAATGTAACTCACCGCCAGAAGGTCATTGTACTGGAGGCTCTACCGAGGTGATGGGATTAATTCCTGGAGAAGACCTCATAGAATTAACCTGTATGTATTTAATTTTGTGTGCTTCTAATATCTGGTGGTACTCTGTAATGCCACTTCCATAGGTTTTTATCCATTTCTCATGAATGGTTTTCCCTGTGGCAGATCTGTTTCTTTTCCAGTTCCTTAAAAGAAAGGGCTGGGGGAATGGCATTGGCCATTAAAGACATCTGTTCAAGCTTCAAGCTGGAGTGAAGGACATTTCAAGCTACTTCAAGGGTCCCTGGCAGGGGATGTGATCCCTAAAGAAAAGAAGGGATTGGAGTTAACGTAAAGGATTTACGTTAGATGGATAGAGATTGTTACGCTCTTTCCAACGGCACCTTGAACGCCTCATTTGGTTAAGGAACGTAAAAGTTATGACGTTTCCTAGGCTGTGCCGACAGTACCCGGCGCGCCACTGTGGGCGCGTACGGACACAGGATGTACAAGTGTCACTTTGATAGTCCGCAGGACGTTGACAGGACTTGTACAGGACTTGATGGTCAATTGATAGGTAGGCGCACTGTAGCGCGCCAGGACCTATGAGACAATTGATGCTGACTAGTGTACGGATAGGTCCACAGGACTAGCCGTATGGACAATTGATAGATCTGCGCGCCAAAGGCGTGCCAGAGTCTGTGTAATCAATTGATTGACAGTTCAGCTGTGACAGTGCAGCTGAATACTTGGACGCGTCCCTAGCAAGCTATATGAGTGACTTGGTCACACCGGGACGCTAGTTCTTGCGTGCACGTTCTCTTGGCACTGCGACCCTGTCGTCTGTGCTGCGTGCAGTCTTGGAAGTGACGTGACTTACGTCTGTGTTTCCTTGTTATTAATAAAGGCAACTTCCTGCAAGAACCATGGCGGAATTCGTGGCATTCTTACCCTCACAACTATACCCTGTGTCAAATTTTGATCACTTGATATCTTGTCGTACGTTGTTTTTATGATTCGAATGGGGTCTCTCTGCAGCTATACCCTGTGTCGAATTTTGATCACTTGATGTCTTGTCGTTAATTTTTTTTTTAAGGGGTCTCTCTGCAGCTATACCCTGTTTTATTGGTTTTTGGTCAATTTTGCTAATTTGAACGGGATTCTTTTTGTCCTAACTATTTGATGACAGGACGTCGAGTCCGGCCGACGCGCGGAGGTTGAGGAGGTGCCTGGCATCAAGAAGGCGCATTGGTGGCGACTGGACAAGTCCGACCCTGGCCTTTTGATGATTAGGCGCTATTCCTGCTACTGTCCGCCCTGTTTGGCTGGGCGGTTTGAGGGATGTCTAAGCGAGTGGTCGTTTATCATCGAGTTCAATGATGCAGGAAGCTCGATGAAAACTGTCCGTTTGCTGCCACCGAGCCAGCCCAACCCTCCGGTTCGCATGGTGACGCGGGGGGAGCAGCTGAAGGACAAGCGGGAGGCGATGGGCCGGCAGATGAGACTCCACGACTATGTGGCAGTTCCATCGGACAAGGACACGGATCACGATCCCATCCACCCGTTCTGGTTGGCTGAGGTTGTAAGCGAAGCCGGGCCGATCGTGTTAGACGCGAACTTCGAGAGGTGGGTCGAGGGCCGGAACGGACGGGAGAAGGAGCTGTTCCTCGCCGGGAACGGCATTCTTCCCGTTCGGATTTGGAAGCGGGATAAGCATGACCCCCTGCATTTCACGCTCAACGTTGAGGATTGGCCACCGTCACGCCAGCCCGAGCTTGTGAATTGCTATCTCTGCGTCGCTCCGGCTCTCCGGCTAGAAGCACGCGTGCGCAGCGACGGAATGTGTGCCGACATCAGGATGAGCAAGGAGCTCGACAAGTGGCTTACTACGCTGGTAATCAAGGATGAAGCCCCGGAGGGGCCGGCACCGACTTAAACAAGAAATTGGGGTCTCGCTGCGGGTAGACGACGCCCTAGTTTCGGCTCGTATTATATCTTTAGAGTGGGGCTTCAGTAGGGTGTAAAAAGGTGGCCGCATATATTGTATATATTTTTCGAGATCTTTCTGTGGTCAAGTTTAAGGGTAGTTGATAATTTTTTGCGGCCTTCAATTAACAGTTATTTTTTACTGCAACATAATTTTATGCTGTATATTTAAATAATGATAAGGATTTCGATATTTTTTTGCACAATCTATTCGACATTTGTTTCTGCATGTCGAGAATTTATTGCTCCACCCCCACAAAAAAAATCGTTCCGGAACTGTTCGAAGCGAATAGCACTGACAGGATTCGAACCCGGGTCCACCTTAATGTTCGGAGTGAGGTAGGCCAGCCATCATGTTCCGCACTCAAATCTGGCTCGGGTCCGATCCCTTCCATTGCTCTTCGCTTCGAACAGCTCCGGAACAAGTTAGGTGTGGGATTGGAGCAATAAATACTTATTTGCCGGGCGCAGTTGTCATTCCGCCTAGTACAATTGCGTCACTAGTACAATTTTTGTCTGGGTACGGTACGAACCAATAACGCAATATTTAGTATCTAATCGCCTCTGCTTTTGCTGAATTTTATCCGGAAGCTGAAAAAGGTGTCCGGTGAAGCGAATACTAGTGACTGGTGGTCGTGCCCTTCCATTACTCCTTATCGACAAATTTTGGGTTCTACCTGCAGTTATAACCCTTGCGCGTCTGGCTGTCGGGGTCACCAATTTCCTGTCGATTGCAAGCAGCCAAGCTTGCCGAAATTTAACACTGTCACAAATGGAGCAGAGCAATATTTTCGGTTCTCAGCATACCTATGTGATGGTCGACAAAAATGAGCACGCTGCAAACATCAGAATTGATGTAGAGTTGCTCGGACCTTCTGCACAGTGGGGTGCAGGTGTCATTGCGTTCGGCAATGGCATGATCGATCTGGTGCCACCCGATTCAGATTTGAACCCTGCTTACCAATGCGTGCCTGACAATCAGGCGAGAGTGGTGGTGGAGAGCACGGAAATTCCGGGCTCTCCCAATGTATCAATGATGCGCCTGAGGGCCGAGGCCCAGCAGGAGTTCCTGGCTGCTGCGGAGAACGGCGGGGCCAAGTGGAACACCAAAATGTATACAGGCGAGCCTCCCAACTACAGGGGAGACCAGTACCAGGGAGTGTACTCCTTCGGCGATTTTGACATCGACGGATGGGGCACCTTTTTCTAGGCGCAATGCCTAAGTTGTCAAATACTCCGACAATGTCAAAATTGAGAATGATAAAATTACGGACATGTGCACATATATGTACTGATTCAATAAAAAATTTCGGCAATTTTGTTCCCGGCATTGATAATCAAAAGCTGCTAGCAAGCCAAGGACTTCAAAAGTGGCAATAGATCGATGTAGGTCGTCGATAAACTTGTCTAGTCGTCATATTTCGGTCGCAAAATTCGTGCGTGGCCTGCAGGCATCGGACAAAGTGCACGCAACAGCAGGAGTCGGTTGAGTTCGAAGCACGGCAGACAAAAAATTTCGGCGCAAAGTCCGTCGGGCGAAAAATTCGCTCGGCTGCCAAATTTTCGGCAAGAATTTCGGCGCAATGTCCGGTTTTCGGACGATTGAAATTAGCGTTTTTTTCTTGCAAAAATCTACCCCATTCCGCGTGGGACCACCCTCGAGGGTCGACTCAATGTTGCTGATGCCCTGAGCAAAACCTTTACCAAGGCTGTGGCAGCCTATGGTCTGCTTAGGGAGCTCATGAGTGGGCGTGGTCCCCTTAACATGGGCTAAGTCACGACCAGCCGTGGGCCTTGCCTAATGCCCCTGCGGATAGGTTTTTATCCCTTGAGGTTTTCCCTATCAACGGTTTGGCCGTCTCCTCCTGGACTAAGGTTTTGCATTCCAGAAGCGTGCCGAAGTCCAGTTCAGGAAAGCAGCTTCACTAGATGTGAAAATAAGCCCGTCAATTGATGCGGCCGATAGGGGTTTAAACACCTCTCAATACATCACATTTGCCGGTCTTATTTCACACTTGAAAAGTGGGCTGGAGTTGAGCCAAATGGCTCATATGCAATGGATGCCACTATAGTACAGATTAGTACAGCGTTGAAAGAATTAGTATTGGCATCCGCATAATAATACAATAGTGGAAGCCAGTCAGCTGCTAAGGATCGGAATCTGTCCTTGGTAGTTGTGCTGCTTCTGGTGCGACGTCAGAATAACCTGCGCCGTACAATCGTATCTAGCGCAAAGTCTTTGTATGCGCCAAGTATCTGCAGTACCAAATAGTTGGTTGCTGCAAGTGTTTCTAGAAGGATCTATTCCACGTAAGTCATTGACGTGGATTCGTTGACGCAATCAATCATTGCGCGTTGACGAGAGTGAAAGCGAACGCAATATATTCAATTGCTGTGCGTAAAGTCATTAACGAAGTTGAATACGAAAGCAAAGAACATATGTGTGTGTCTTCAATTACAAAGCATCAAGACCAGTGTTCCAGCATAACTTAGGGTATCAAAACAGATGTCATTTTGGCTCAGCACTAGCTCAATTCTCTTTTAGCGTCTACCCAGGTGGCATCACAGGAAAATCAATAACTTGAGCTACGCTTGTCAGAATGAGCTCAAACTTTGGGGTTGTGTTTCCCCCCACTCAGTGGAATATAAAATGTATGGATGACCCGGGGTTAGTGGGGCCCACTAATCTGATGTGTTAATGATTTGATTTTTTTTTTTGGCTAAAAAAGTACCCATTTTGCGGGAAAATTAATAACTCAAACAAATGTGACCATTTTGGCCATGTAAATAGCCCAGCTTTTAAAAAAGTGGGGGAACTTTGCAGAAATGTATGGGCAGGTCATTTGGATAAGTGGTTTGTCTTGGGCAAAATATCGCATAAATAGCGTCTTTTTCTATTTTTAGCTCGCCACCGGTGCGTGGTTGGGGGTAGTACCCCCAATGACAAGTGGTGGCATGAATTGAATGTCCAAACATCATATTTATGGTACTCAATCATCACTAGACTATGGTTCCCGAGTGCATTGGAACTGGTATTCAGTCAGTTTTTCAGGCTTTTGGACGTGCGCAGGCCAGAAATCTGGAGAATCTCGTTTTGAATAGCAATTTCCCGCTCTTCCGTCCCGGGCGCGGAACCAGTTCCGCCTCCAGAACCGGTTCCGGTTCCGTTCCGGAGTTCCGTCCAAAATTCCCAGTTCCGTTACGGCTCCGTTCCGCCACCCCAAAACCCGGTTCCGCCCCAGGCAAGTTGGAATGGGGGAGCCTTGCAATATGTTACAGCCGCGTGCTGCCTACCGACGGCCGTACCCTTTGCCCTCGTGAGGGAGCGCAACGTGCTCTGTAGAAAGTGGCCATGCGAGACCGTGGCCATGGCAGTCAGTCACTTCTTCCAACAAGTGGCCACTTTGCGCAAGCCATCTTCTCGAAAGCCATGGGGAAACAATCCAACTCCTTGATGGAGGGAGCCGCTAGGGCTTTGACAAAGCGCACTCCACTGTATGTGGCTTTTGTGCTCACCGGTGCTTTCTTCGGTGAAAGGGTGAGTAGAGTCAGGCGGTCGAGTCAGGCGGGTAGTAAGGCCTAGAGCGGCGAGTTGCGAGACATGACAGAGTAATATAAATAGATACCAGAAGCTTAAACAGACCTCACGCTCTATGTTCATGTTTCTTCTTATTACAATTTCAACAGACGCGTACGGCTTTGCTGACGCTGTGATTTTTACGTCATGTTCCCGTTGATCCTCCTGTATTGTCTGCGATGCAGGCTCTAAATTCAGCTTTCGATTCACTTTGGGCGGCGAAGAATAAAGGGGTGGGTATATTCTTCACGGTAGATCAATGTTTACGTTTGTGTCGGGAATCCCGGATTATCCTCGGATTATGATTGTTCCCTCTTTTGCATTGTTGGCATAATATTGTTTGTGTTGGTTTGGGGGTTAGTGTATCGATGAAACAACCAGCACAAGCTTGACGTCGGGAGCCTACGTATCATAAATATTCTATGCCACCTCTATGCTCGCCGCTCTATCACCATGTTTATGTCGATCGAAATGAGGTGCAGGGCTAGGGGGTAGAATGTGTTGACTAGACATTTATCAGGTGAGAAAAACATGCATCGCATGCCTGACATCGCGATACGGGAAAAAGCCCCGCGGTTGCGTGTGTAATGTATGTTCCCGTCGCAGCGCACCCTCACACGTCACCCTGGCCAATGCCCTCAGGCTTTTACCCGCCTCCGTGCTTTTCCTCTGAGTCTGCCCCCTCCCTATGCAGTCTGCCCCCTCCTGTTCGTCCCCCATCCATGACTCTGGCACCTGCTCACCGACGCACTCCACCTTGCCCCGCTTCACCCCATGCACTCCTGAATCTTCTCACTCCTTCGCTGTTACGTGCTTCCACGCTCTTCCTATTCATGGTGCCTGCCCACCACTCCGCAGTCCTCACATCCCAACGCCGTGTCCCCCTCTCCCCAACCCCGCTGCACACACACGGTCACCTCCCTGTCTTCCCCCCACCCCACTGGCCTCTCTGCACATGTTACCGTTGTGCCTTTCTGCTGGACAGAAATTCTTTGAAGACATCCCTGCCGTGAAGGCTGCTAGCTCATCAGGATGAAGGCCCGTCGATGCTCGCAGGAGGCAGCTGCCCCTTTACCATCCCATGACCACGCAAGAGCCTGGGTGATGGCAATCCATTGATGAGGGTGCTCGCGATGTACAGTACAGTGTATGGTGTCACTGTAAACCCATATGGTGGTGTGAAGTGTGCATGTGCTTTAAACCAAAATGGTTACGAGTCCGTCCTGCCTTCTATACAATAATGAACCAGTAACTCGCCTTGATTGTGGGGCCAGGGAGAATGGGGGCCACTTCTACAAGGATGAACCCTTTTGGTGAGAAAGCTTGAGAGGCATACCTATTAATTAATTAATTAAAATCATAGCTCCGTGGGGAGCATATGTAACACATAGCCCTGAGAAAGGGGCATCTATGGGTTTGTTATACAATCAGGGGGACAACCTTCAGGTGTAGGATGTACAACTATCACCTGCTCTGGGTGCACTAGGTGCACCTGCGCCTCCATGATGGTTCATGCCTCCTGAACAAGCACAGGCACCCAGGGGGGGCTTGAGGAGAGGGCCTAGAAGGCCTGCATGACATATGGGGTGGAAGGTATGTGGCTAGGCTATAGCTAGGGTACACATGGCCTCTCAGCAGGGAGTAACTCCCTGCATGGGCAAAGCATGACTCGAAATTGCTACGGCTATTGCAAGGGCGGGTGTGGGCCCATCACGTAGGCATACATGGCCACTCATGGACATGGGGGGCCTAGGCCTCTCCGTGATTTGGAAGAAGATGATGGACAAGGCCAAGTGGGCCCAGGTCATAGAGGACAACGAGCCCCCCCCAGTGGGGAGGCGCCCGCGTGTGCAATCCCGCGGGAGGCACGCTAGATAGCTCCCCCTAGGGCAGCGTGCGGCTGCCTAGATAGATGATGTAGTTAGAATGTTGTTAGATAGATGTAGTGTGTAGCCAATGTAGATAGATTAGACCGGTAGGAATGTGTGCACCCATCCATCCATTCATCGGGGTTAATGCTCCGTGACTCCCCAACGGGAGCACGAGTCTAATTAATTAATTAATTAATTAATACATGGCCACGTCACTAAGCTTTCTAGTCTACACTACTGCTATATATTCCCTAGGCTGGGGTGGCTGGGGCGGCAGGGGTCGCCTGCCAGGGCTTGTGGGCGACGTAGATGTCCGCCCCCTTCCAGTAGACCGGCTTCTGCCCCGCCGTCTGCCGAAGCTGGAGGTAGGTCGGCCATAACTCCCGTCGCCGTTGTTGCTGCGTCAAGGTCAAGTCGTCGTCCAGCGTGTAGGCGGTCCCCCCAAGCCGCTTGCGACACTTGAGGAACTCCATCTTATCCGCCATGGTGTCAAAGGTAAGGAGCAAGGGGGAGGGGCCGGCCTTACCCCGCGAGCGGGGAAGGCGGGTCACCCCCCGCGGCTTGCCCTTACCAGTGATAGCCATGGGGACAAGGATTTTGTTCTCAAACGCCAGGGCAAGGGTCTCGGAGGTCTCGTCCTGCAGCGGGTCGAAGTGCTTGACTATGACGTTAAGGCTGCGCTTGGCGAGCTCGGCCTCCTCGCGGAGGTCCAGCGTCTGCTGCTTAAGCTGGGCGGCGACGGCGGAGGTGGTGGAGGTGGCGTGTTGCTTAAGCATGTCCGCCCAGGTCGGGATGGGAGGAGCATCGCCGGCAGGGCCTGCAGGGGCTGGCCGAGCGGCGATGTCCTTCACCGCCTGAGCAGTGATGCCGGCGGTGTTCTGCAAGCATTCGATGGCTATGGCATTGTCCTGCAGGCGCTTGTCGATGGCGAGAAGCTGGGCCGTGAGGGCGTCGGTTGTGGTGGAGGTGGAGCTAGGCGAGGAGCTTGGAGGTGGCGGTGGTGGTGGAGGAGAGGATGGGAAGCTCGGCAGCCAACGTGCCGCCCATGGCCGCCACATCTGCGGCCAGGGGTGTCACGTGCTGTTCGATGGCGTTGTTGATGATGGAGCGAATTTCGGAGGTGGAGGGGGGGGCCCAGATGTCGGCGACAGAGCGCCCTAGGAGGCAGCAGAGGGCGAGGAGCTGAAGGCGGGGGCGGGAGTAGCTGGACAGATCCGACGGGGAATCCATGCGGGTAGGCATAATGATGCGGCCTTGGACGTAAAAGTGCTTGCACAGGGCAAGAAGCGAGGTGCGCGACCCGAAGAACACGGCGTTCATAAACAGGATGGGATTTGCGCGGCCTTGTGTCCACCATGTAGCTGATTTGGCGTCAAAGTCTATTTCTTTCCAGTCCGGCTCGTCAGGGGGCGGATGCTCAGGGCGGCTACGTTTAGGCTCTGGCGATGCAGAGGGCGAGGCAAGTCCGTGAGGGGGCTGGGCAACCACCAGTGCACGACTAGTGTCACCATTGCCGTCCGGGCTTGAGGGCGAATCTGCTGCCGGGGCTGCAGACGTATTTTCATTGCAGAGCGCAGCCGCCAGGCTGCGTTGCGTCGAGGCGCGTTTATTCGCCATATAGTGCGTTATAGCTTTGGAAAATTATATCAGCATGTGCGTCTAAGAAAGACGAAGCGATTGTGATATTCACAGCTGAATTCGGGGCTCAAACGTGAAAGTTATGAGCTCCGACAGCCATGGCTACCTCGTGGCTCGTGGCTCGTGTATATTGGCGTATATATGGGGGTAGTACCCCCAAGAAGTAGGCATACCTATGGCCCCGGTTTCTATGCCAATTATTGACTCCAGCAATGGTTTATAGAACATGAATGCTAATGTACCATGACTGTTTGTAACGACTGAAAATGATCATCAACATCATCCCTAGTCCACAATAAGAAAGATCTTTACCTGGGTTGCCTTCTCGAGAATGAAGACTTCACGTATACCAGAGAAATGTTGAGATGACAATTCAACAGCACGTGGTTTGGGTACCACACCCTTTGCAGACACAACTAGACAAGTAGTATGCTTGACATCTTCTGTGGAACTGAAAGTTGTCAATGAGCAGGGGCTTTTGAGAATGGACGATGGTTTTTGTTGTATTCACAGTTGCTTAGACTTACAGACTTATATTTTGCAGACTTAAATGATCCCGAGGCGGGGCCCGAGATTAATTAAGCGGTACCTTGAAATTAAATAAGAGGCATGCCTCTATCAAGATATATTTTTGGAGGCGAGTTTCTACTGGCGTTAACTTGTAGTATTGGACGACAATACAACAATTGGACGACAACATGTCAACCCGTTTACTTCATTTCGACTCTTACATTTTCACGGATCTGTCAAAAAAGGATCAATTATATACCCGACTTCTCCGTTAGATCTCATCGACCGGGTTTCGAAACAACCCACGAACGCCGTAGATGCAGATCCAACGGAGTAAACAACGTCACGACCGACGCGGCGCCAAATAGTCGCCTAGGTTCCTAGCTTTTCTGCGAGCCATTTTACAAAGTCGTGCCGCGTCGTGTACCCGTGAGATGTACCCGTGAGATGTACCCGTGAGATGCAAAATCCGCTTGCCAGACCGGGAACTCCGTCCAATACCGTCGTGCAGTACCACCAATGCACTACCAATCTACCATTATTCTACGTCGGCCACAAGCCCTGGCAGGCGACCCCCCCCCCCCCGCGGCCCCAGCGACTCCAGACGCCCCCGCTTAGGGGAATACAGCAGTAGTAGTGTAGAATAGATAGACCGTGGCCATGTATATGTACGCCTCCTAGAGGCACTATCCCAGCTAAGCCACGCGCTTTATTTAATCATGTACATGTGTGCCTATGATGAGCCACCCCCCAGATGATGCCTAGCTTTATTTAGTTATGTTGTGCCCATGCAGGGAGTAACTCTCTGCTGAGACGCCATGCCCTAGCTTTTTTGGTATAGCTATGCTGATCTTCCCCCCCATGACAGGCTCCCCCTTCGCTGGGCATAGCTTGAAGATCATGGGGATGCAAGTGCCCTGGTGTGCACACCTAGAGCAAGGGTCCTTTACATTCCCACCCTTGCAGGAAGTAGCTTAGAATGTATGATAGGCCATATGCACCTTCTCTGGGCTATGTGCTACATATACTCCCAACGGAGTTATGTTCCTAATTAATTAATTAATTAATCTACCATTCAAATCACCGATATCGCTGGAGGTAAACCTCTTTCGCCATCTAGAAACGTCTCCGCGACAGTACCGCGACTTCAGTACTTTCCGTCACCCTTGACATGTTGTCGTACAATACTACAAATTAACGCCAACAGAAACTCGCCTCCAAAACTATATATTCATGTTGTCTCCTTGATACGTACGGCCGGACTATCTATACCCGTCTCTCTAACCTCTGACCCTTTAGGTTTACCTTTACCCCTTGTTTTAGGCGCCATGGTTACCGTACCACAACCACAAGAAGAGAAGGAAGCCAAAACAAAGGTCAAGACAAAATCTACTGTCTATTATTATATTATACTATTACTATTATAGATAAGCCCCTCTAATCACTATTATGGCCCCGTCACTGGGTGCTGGGTGGCTGGCTAGCGTGCGTGCTAATCGACAGCTGGTTAAAGGTGATGGTAACCTGCTGCGTAGATTTAGTGTCCTCTACCCTAGCCAGTGCACTGGTATGTGCGTACCTACGCCCCCTAGATGCAGGACGTGCCCTGGGCCTAATCTCTAGCGGTGGGGCTTCTACATATAATCCTACGGGACGTGTCACGTGTGCCTGGATGATCAGATCTGCTTCCCATGCTGTCCCGAACCCCTTAAAAATAGCCCTATGTCTATCTACTATGTTGTTCCTGCAGTCTACCCAGCTGTAAAAAATCCCTACCTTGCCTGTGCCCCCATCATGTGCCAATGCGTAGTATTATTGCCTAGACCCACCATCACTGTCCCATCCCCTAAGTGCCCCAGTATCAAGGAGACAACCAGCGCAGGCCAGAAATCGGGAGAATCCGGACCCGGACCATGGTAGCTCGAGCCTGCCGTTATCTTGTCCGCGTGTTCGAGTCGTTCAGGATGATGAAGATGAATGGTGATGGAAATGTGTATCCTTGTGCATTGAAATTATGGCTGGCTTACGTGTCCCATGGCCAGTATGCCTAATATTATTATTATTAGACATGCCACGTCTATTGCGTGCAGGCAGGGATAGGCAGAGAAGAAGGAGCCTTGAGTACCTCTAGTGAGTGACCATCACCTGCTGGCAAGGGTCGCCAACAGGCCCTATAATCTAAGAACGCAACGACATTACGTAGACAGGAAAACCTGTCAGCACAAGGGAGTAACCTACGTGACAACCCGCCCGTGTACCGGGCCCCAGCACGTAAGCCACTCCCGCGGAGTCCCTCGCAAGCCAGCCTGTACGGTTATGGCCTGCGTGAACCAACGAGCGAGGCCGGTGTACCCAGAGCCAGCGCTCACAGCACAAACATGAAAATGACAAGAAAACAGGGCTGGGAGCACATAACACTTCTCTACGCGTGCAGAGAAAGGAGGGACGGAGCGGGCAATAAGGCTGCTGCGCGCCCTAGACATAACCACCATGGGCTGCGTGCATGGATGATGCATTTAAGAATTTAGCCACGCCATGCCTATAACGGGACTCCCATGGATGTTGCACTAAGAATTTAGCCATGCTATGCCTATGCAGAGAGATGCTCTCTGTCGAGAAGCCATGCCCTAGCTCTTGTATAGCCATGATGATCTTCCCCACCTATGACGGGCTCCCCTTAGCTGGGCGTTGCCCGAGACTCTGGGTGGTGCAGGTGCCCTAGTGCACATAGAGCAAGTGTTGTTTACATTCCCACCCTTGCAGGAAGTAGCTTAGAATGTATTATAGGCCATATGCCCCTTCTCAAGGGCTATGTGCTACAGATACTCCCAACGGAGTTATGTTCCTAATTAATTAATTAATTAATGGGCTGCGTGCCCACCTATTTGCTGCGGATGCGATATTATCTGCGTTTCTTGCCGTCAGAGCCCGACTCCTAGGTCGTTGCCAGCCGATGGGTAGATCCTATTTTCTAGCTGAAAACTGCGTCACAGCTCGAGGACGTCGTCGATTAAGGTCGCCTATACTGCGTGATGGCGTCCTACGACTGCGCTCTCCCGGCAGCAGGTCGTCTTGGTGCAGATCACCGATTCACGTCAGGTGATATCCCACGAGGCCCTGCCCACGCTCTGTACGAGCTATGGTGGCCCTAGACAAAACCTCCGATAACCAGTGTTACGAGCCGCACCAGCGACTCTGAAAGATCCTAGTCTAGCGTGGGTTACGCCTGAATAAACTCGGAATCTGCTATCCGCCAGGACTACGGGGATGTAGCCCTGAATTCTAGCTAGTACGCGGAATTACTAGCTAGGCCCTAAATGCACAACTGGATTAATTATGCATATACATGGAATGCACGAAGGGCGTTAGTGCAGCCCAGTTATGACCCCTGGTTCGGCAGACGAGTTTTACTTAAGTCGATTTCATTCCAAACCAAAGATAGGAAGCCATTGTCACCTACGACATTTGTCCAAGACGGCGTGCATGCCAGCGGGTCGGCCGGGGGCCGAATCTCTAGCGCTGCAATTAATATCAGCCGTAGATGTACATAGTATCCGCCAGTTTGGCACCCGGTACCCTGGCAGTCCCGGGTACAGACCAGTAACACACCAAACCGAAAGCAAAGCCACGGGTACCTGGGCCGACTGATGGAATAACTCGGCCAAGTCCCCGAATCTAACATAATAACTATCGAAAGTCTCAAACAATATCAAAATGACTTTCGACTGACCAAACTAATGTATTTTAGGAATTGTTACGCCCAAACACGGGTTAGGGCCGTAACACGACGCAGCACCACCCGGCAGTCACGGTGAGATTTAGGTTGGTACCACATTCATGTTAGTGCAAGGAAATTACACATGTATCTTCTTGGCTGAAGTGAAAGCGTACAAGCAAGGAGACTCAAGAAACTTGAGCAAGTGACTGTGGAGGCAACCACTGCTACCAATCATGCAAGGCTCAAAGCCTCAAACAATAAGAGGGTAACAATCTGGAACAAAATTGAAAGAATGAGAGGGTCGGGCGAGGGTTGGCAATTGAGAAAACCAGGAACAAATGGGTGCATGCATGAGAGAGAGCGGACGAGATGGCGAAGCAAGGGAATAACGGATGGATGAAGCGATGGACGGGTGGAGGGATGGATGACAAGGCAGATGGATGAACAGATGCATTGAGGGTAAGCTGGATGGCTGGGTATGAGGGAGGGTCAACCAGGTGGAGGGGCCTAAGGCGCAGGGGTTGGATGAAGTGATGGGTGGGTGGAGGGACAAGTGGAGGGATGGATGACAAGGCACATGAATGAACGGATGCATTGAGGGTAAGCTGGATGGCTGGGTATGAGGGAGGGTCGACCAGGTGGAGGGGCCTAAGGCGCAGGGGTTGGATGAAGTGATGGGCGGGTGGAGGGACGAGTGGTGCATGGGGACAAAGACATGTGTCCAGACAACCGCTCGAGGGACCATGTTCCCTGCTTGATCGGTGCAATGGAACGCAACATGCAAGCAAGTCCCTTATACAGGGTCGTGATGTGTGGGGAAATGCTGTTGGCTGGCTGGGTTAGCCAGTCGTGAAAGTCCTCGGATTGCATGTCGCACGTGCGCACTTGAAAGGTCGGGGATGGCAAACTCGAGGACGCAATGTCGGGGGCATATGGCAAGCCAGGCGTGCATGGCCATGGGTAAGGTAGGAGGTACATAGATTCATCAGAAGGGGGCTCAACGAGTGAGAAAATCAGTGCCCAATGACAGCAATCATGCTTACTAAATCCAACTGCTTTCTACATCACAAGCACTGAAAATGAGGAAATACCAAGAGGAGCATGGCAAAAATGCAACGGCCCATTCACGAACCATTCTAGGCATATAAGTGGCGCTCATTCCTCTGCCCATCTCCCCCCTTCCACTCACAGTGATAAAGCCAAACAGGAAAGCAACATGGGTTAGACTTTGCATAATAGGGTAGGAGTTACAGGCGACAGGGCTAAACAGTGGGTACATAACAAGTGGGCTCCTACACGCCCACTTCAGACGAGGCATTCTTCCAGGCATTCTCTACCATGAAGGTGTCTAGTACCCAGGCCAAAACATATTCACATTCATCTTTGGCTGTCGGAGGCATGACGCCATTTCACTATCCCTCTATTACAAGACCACCACCACCACCGCCGCCACCACGATCACCATGACGTAAAATGTCGCAGACTGTGCTGGCGAGTGAATGGTCAACAGCTTGCGTGTTATAGGGCGCCAACGTGCACAAGCTTGTGGCGGAGGCGCACCTTGCAACTAAGAACGTTCAATCCAAATGAAGTCCGGCAGGCAGACATTGATTTAGCTTATGATAGCCGGGCATACGTACCATCGTGGGAAGCAAACAGAGTAAGAACACCGCTTCCATCTGTGGAAACGCTGGAGACGGGCGACAGCGACAAGGCAATAATGCAAACAATCAGCGCTACAAGCGCACCCTTTCCGCGCAACATGTAGTTGCATCGGCCCGGCATGGCATCCGAGCCCATGTCAACAGCCGGTCCACCAGCCACGAAAGTATATTGGTCCTAAACCGTTTAACAAGGCTGACAAGGACACGCGGACCGTAAAGTTATTAGTACGCTGCGACCGGCTTGGACTCGGCGTGTCAACCCAAATCATAGGCCATAGCTCAGGATTCCAAGCGAGCTGACAAAAGAAACGTAGCGAACACTCTCTTCGCCTGTTGTCGAGGCAACAACTCTGCAAGCAACTTCGTCGTGGCTCCAGTAATTGTTGGTGACTTTTTTCGGCTAGGTACATACAGTCATTCCCGCGTTAAGTTGCGTTTCTTAAGGTTGCGTTCCCGCGTTAAGTTGCGGCGCCGAAGTTTGGGGGGCGACCGCAACTTAAGCATGGAGGCCATCGCAACTTAACGCGGTAATGACTCAATTTGTAGGTGTCAGGCCATTTTTGGCCGCGCAGGAGGCCATTTTTTGCCAAGTCCGGACCCGCTACGTGATTTTAGGCGGCAAAATACGCAAGCCCCGCTGGCGCGCAAATTTCCCTGCCTGCTGGCTTAGGTGAAAAGCGTGAATGCAACCTTACAAATTCAGTTTTGCAGCCTGCGGGCTGCGGTACATAAGAATCCAAGACCATTAAATTAAATTAAATTAAATTAAATTATAACATGCCTCCGTTGGGATATCATGTCTTAGCACATATTCCATGATGGGCCGGGTGGGTGGAGTGGAGGAAGCCGCGTAATCGAACTAACCTAACTCTAAGCTATCTAGTCTAGAAAAGCCTAACTACACTACTCATCAAAACGCCACGACCATGCACTAGGGTCTGTAATTGAGACATCTTGATGGAAATTACCACCATAGTCATGCCGGCGAATGCACCACAGAAGGGCAAAGACAAGGTTGCGTTATTATTGTTTACATGCAGGCCTTTGACAGTAAATGAAGCTAGTTCCCTCACGACTGTTCCCATGTTTTGTCACATTCAAACGTGAAGCCGGCTGGCAATTAAAGTAGTAACCCGCCAATAACTGAGAGAGCCGAAGTCAGAGGGTTAAAACACACCGGCATTTGTGGTATAAAACGCAGGCACTGCGTGGCTGCCCACGGCGTGTTTTGCAGCCCGCCTTTGTCCAAAATATCTGGCCTGGAAAATGGACTTTGGCCGGCTTTAACGGTGCAGCTGGATCGGGCTTGACGAGAGCTGTCGAATGCCGTATAGATGTCCGTCAGAGGAGGAGGTGGTGGGCTGCTAGCCTAATTCTACCGTTAAGTTGCGTTCCCGCGTTAAGTTGCGGCGCCAAGTTTCAGGGGGCGATCGCAACTTAACGCGGGAATGACTGTACAGCTACTGTTCGCCGATTTTCCCGCGTTTTCAGTTTCGCGCCTGTCAGCAGGTGAGCTACGCATCGCCTCCTTGGGCAACGTAATTCGCGTAATTAGCCCGATCCGGTCGCGATCCTTCGCCATCCCAGTGGCCCCGGCGCATGCCGTCCTATTCCGTTTATGCACCCGTATTGCCGGCTCATGCCGTCTCGTCGCTCCCTGTTTATCGTACAATTCGTCTCCTTTCGTCCTGACCGTAGGTACTTTCGTACTTCCAACTAAATTTTGTCATGTCATTTTGTCATCGCACTGGGCCAGCACCCGATGCTCTTTACATAAGCCCGTGATAAAAATCACCGGGTGGTGTATAAGGCTCTACTTAACTGGTGTTTACAAGAACTCTTGTGATTTAATTGTGAAAAGAAACAACGTTTACACACACAGGACTTCCACCGGGTGCTTTGCTGATATTGTGACAATCATGGAATTTCGCCAATACTTGAAACTGTCGTGGGTCACCGAATGCAGCTAAATCGCGCATTAACCTTCTAGTTATATCCGCTTAGAGACGTGGGTGCGTCGGACGCTCTGCATGGCTGATTAACTCGCCTGCTCCGTGGATTTCGCAGTCATGTACTGAACCTGGAGTTCCGGGCTGTCCGTGCACGGATAAAAGTTTCTGCCAAACAGTATAGATTTGGCCTTCATGATGGATTTGAAAGGGTCAGCGGACGATGCTGGGCTTCCCCGGGATGCGCGTGGCATTATTGCCATTCTAAAGTCAATGGGCGTGGAGGAGTGCGAACCCCGCGTTATCAATCAGCTTTTAGAATTCAAGCACCGTAAGTTGCACTCGGTGCATAAGTGCAAGGTTCGCTCTCGATGCCTTCGTTATCTTCGCTTGCATAGTCTGCCCTGACGTTGAGTAA
Organism: Mesostigma viride; assembly: GCA_009746045.1. Classification (NCBI taxonomy): domain Eukaryota; kingdom Viridiplantae; phylum Streptophyta; class Mesostigmatophyceae; order Mesostigmatales; family Mesostigmataceae; genus Mesostigma; species Mesostigma viride. The sequence continues at coordinate 3,306,352 of RPFO01000076.1, forward strand.
TTCACGAGTCTTTCCTGCTTTCCTTTGCCCTCCTCACCAGGTTACGTAGCTGAAGTGTTGCAGGACGCCGCTGTATATGCGGACCATGCTGGACGGAGTGAAATAGAAATCGGAGACGTTAAGTTGGGCATCCAGGGACGCGTCAGTTTTTCGTTTACGCAGCCTCCTCCTCGCGAGGTAAGCGTTTTTCGTGGTACTGCCAGAATTATTGTGTCTACGTCAACCCATGTTGTGCTTCTTAGCTGGACAGCTGCTCGTAACGCTCTCGCAGACCTAGATATTTCGGTCGGTCCGGCTGTGCTTCCGTTCTTGGTACGTTTTGTTCTTAAAAAGTTAAGTACATCACATTCTCCAGATTTCTGGCCTTCCCTGGTTGTCTCATTATTGTCACCCTGCAATCCTGATGGTCTGGCAACGAACCTGGCGCTGCCTCCGCCGTCCCCATCGGTGTGCCGCAGGTCTTGTTTGAGCTGTGCCAGCAACGCAACAGCGTGCCCCTGCCCCTGATCTCCAACCGCACGGGCCTTCTGCTGCCGCCCGAGCAAGACACGCTGACCACGCCCAACTACATGGTCAAGCCGCCCAAGGGGGGGGCGCTGTGAGCCCCAGATAGCGGCCGCCATGAGCCAATGTGAGGCCCCAAGAAGGGCCGCTGTGAGGCCCCAAGACGGGCCGCTGTGAGCCCCGCATAGGGGCTGCCGTGAACCGCTGTGAGCCTTACACAGGCCTTGCCTTTCAAAGCGTTAGGCAGGTGTGCAGGCAGGGGGCGAATGCAGGCGATAGCCACTCTGTCATCGACAGGAAAGGGCTTCGCCATGTGTAGCGTCATGTACAGCGCAGTGCCACGTATAAATACGTATTTGTATAGGGGACCAGAAAGCCATGTTTGTCACTTCTTGGCGGACTTTGATGCTGATGCCAGTGCAGAAGCGGCCTGCCTAGTGCCTCTGGAAATTCGCTGTGGCCATGCTGGAAGCATCGCCTTGTCTTCGGCCTTTCAAGGTGCCCTGGGGGTACAGGTGTCAACTGGTGGCTGTCCTGAGGAGATAAACCTGCAAGACACCCACCAGACATATTATGCTAGGCAACTATTCCTGGACGCATGGCAGTCCAACATCGTGTGAGGACTGGAGGAAAGGCGAAAAGACCGCGGAAACATAAGGCCGTCTTCCTGGCATACCTTGAGGGGTGCGATTATGTGTTATAGATGTGATTTATCAACCATGTATGTGATGAGACAGCCTGGTCCGGATTGTGGCCTGCGCTGGTTGTCTCATCGATGTGTGCTGGTTGTCTCTTTGATGTATGGCTGGCAACTATCATTCAGGTGATTTGTCGCCTGCAATCAATTAATGCACGATACCGTTGGGGAATCCCGCCATCTGCTTGCTTGGTTTGCGCAACGAACAGCGCATCTGGCCTGAGTTGCTAGCAGTTTTTTTACCAATTAGGAATGTCACCCCAGGGGCTGGGGCCATGTATTTTGATGTTTTGCAAGTGCCATTGCAGCATTTCTTGCTTCCAGCAGGAGCTACGCTGGCCCACCGTAACTTGGACATATAGGCGGCACAAGCTCTACAAACAGGTCGTGGACCGGCTGGAACGCATAGTATCTCCGCACATCTGAACCCTGTGATGCCAGATCTCCTTTGCGGCCGTTCCGAGCTTGGCACTGGATTCGTTGTCCACATCGTCGCGTCGCTGCAGCAACACGATGTTTTCTGGCATACGCGGGCTTTTGGTTCCCGCCGCACATTTGAAAGTGCTGTCCTCCGGCTTTTTGCCTTTGCACCGTGTGCAGTTCTTGGACGTTTGGAATCATGGCATGGCTAACGTGATGACTGACTAGCTAGACCTTTTCAGTGGTTTTCCATTTGCGGGTATTTCCTCGTAAATGGCGGGAGAGCGATCGCAGCAATGGTGCTCACCACTAGACACTCCCGGCCATTTAGGCTCGAAACACACGCCCTGATCAAGCATGCTGTTTCCGGCCCCACCGTCTAGGTCATCTAGTCGCTCTACACGTAAGCCAGCCATAATTTCAATGCACAAGGATACACATTTCCATCACCATTCATCTTCATCATCCTGAACGACTCGAACACGCGGACAAGATAACGGCAGGCTCGAGCTACCATGGTCCGGATTCTCCCGATTTCTGGCCTGCGCTGGTTGTCTCCTTGATATAGGCGGCCGCAACATGCATGCAGTATATGACACTGCTATTCTGAGCTACAAGTTTTGTGTAGTTGAGCAACCGTGAGCGGGCAGGAATAAAGCCCGCATTTGCATGGTAAGTGAGACAACTTTGCATGTGTGTTAGTTGTCTACTGTAAATGTGTTTCACTCGTCCAATTGTTGGCACATTATAAAATTCACCGGCTTGTGCTCATGGAATCTGATTGCCGGCACGATTGTGAGTCAGGCCCTTGAACTCATAGATGGGCCACTGTGGAACGTTTAGCATGCACCTACCATGTGATGAGCATGCGGGGGTTGTGGGTCACCCCTGGGTATGCCCCTAAGACCCTGGGTATGCCCGTGGACATTTCGTGATAGACTCGGCATGGACATGTGCTACACTAGACGTGACGGGCTCACCCCCGGGCAGCCTCCTGGTTTGTCTGTAATATGGAGGCAGATGGTGCGCAAGGATAGATGGCAAGTAGTGATGAAGGAGACCACCCCCACGCCTGTGGGGGCTCCGCGTGTGACCAAGTATGGCATTCATAGCGATTCGGGCCGCGGTGCCCACACCCCTGTAACTAGGACCTAGATAGCTTATACCATCCATTCCATCCCATGTTCCCCTCCCACTGAGGACTTATGCTCACGTGACGCAGTCACGTGTCTATTAATTATTTAATTAATGCCCCTAAGAACCCTGCGCCCGAGGAGAGGCCGGCCTCTATATTTTCCGGCCAAAGCTGCCTATGAGGCGGTCTGCGCAGCCTGGCCGTCACCTGTACTCACACATTTTGGCAGCCCAGCCAAAGCCAAACGACGGAAGGGGCCCCACACATTCCAGGATAATCTAGTGGCGGACCTGGGGGACCTAGGCCTTTCTATGACATGGAAAGATGCAGAACAAGGATCGATGGCTGAGCATCAGACCTAGCTAGTGGAGGCCAATTACACGCCCTCTCCGGTAGGGAAGGCGTGTTTCACCCTACATCTGCCAAAGTGAATGACTCCCTCGCAAGGCAATTACCAATTAGACGGCTAAGACCACCAGCACAGGCCTGAAAAGTGCAGCACGTCAGTTGCCAATGCGCGGCAATTAGATCGCAAGCTCATCAGTATGTATTTAAAACTATAATAACAACAGAGTGAAAGCATCCAATCAAACACGAACAAAGCCAACGCTAACAAGACTATACCACGACAAAATAGCTCATCAGTATGTACACAAGGCAGTGCCCAAGGGGGAGCGCTCATTCGGGACGGCGCATGATGTGACTTTGACAAGTGGATGCCTTTTCCACGTCAAGAAGCAGCAGCATCCGATATAGTAGCTACCAAGGATCAGACAGTTATGCCGTGCCACACTGGCCAGATGACAATGAGGCAGCACTAGTAGAAATTTAAGTCACTCTCCGTACACGCCGCGTACACCGAACCGAGACTGGTATGGGATCTGTTACGGCCCTAACCCGTGTTTGGGCGTAACAATTCCTAAAATAAATTAGTTTGGTCAGTCGAAAGTCATTTTGATATTGTTTGAGACTATCGATAGTTATTATGTTAGATTCGGGGACTTGGCCGAGTTATTCCAACAGTCGGCCCATGTACCCGTGGCTTTGCTTTCGGTTTGGTGTGTTACTGGTCTGTACCCGGGACTACCAGGTACCGGGTGCCAGACTGGCGGATACCATGTGTAAATCTACGGCTAATATTGCGTAGGGGTTGCGGCGCTAGAGGTCCGGCCCACAGCTGGCCCGCTGGCGTCGCACAGCCTAGGACAAATGTTGTAGGTGGCTATGGCTTCCGCATCTTTGGTTTGGAATGAAATCGACTTGAGTGAAACTCGTCTGCCAAACCAGGGGTCACATCTGGGCTGCACCAATGCCCTTTGTGCAGCCCATGTAAATGCATAATTTATCTAGTTTTGCATTCAGGGCCTAGCTAAAACCAGTGTGATGCAGGTCACGGACATACTTGGCCGCCGACCTCATGACAGGCAACTCCGTAGCCAACCAGTAGAATAAAACCATGATGCTTTATTTGGAAAGTAACCAAAACATTCACATTTAATTTCAAAAGACATCGACAAGAATACAACTGTTGTCTAGTCGTATAATGTCGTACTTGTGCGTCACTGTCCAAATAAGGCTAAGCGGTTCTTGATAACCTAGCAGGCCTCGGGCCGACGCCACACTGCTCCGCTTGGCTTACGGCTGGCAGTGTCCTTAAGCGCCCCCTATCCTGTCTACCTATCCCGCTTACCCCAGCTATGGCTCACTGGCCAACGACGACCGGGTTTCTTCCCGAGTCTCGCCCACAATACACACATCATCGTGACGAAACCAATTAACAGTTACCACTTCCGTCAACCAATCTCCGCTGGTCCCAAAGTTGTCGGGAAAAAAGGAGAGACGATATGAAAAGTGTCAGGCGTTTGGCGGTTACGAAAATTCGTGTTGAAACGGTTACGAAATGGCGTGTCGTACCTCGTCGTGCTGACGAGTGTCCTTTTCCTAAAGTCGTGCTATCTGCGCCGACAGATTCCTTAAAGCGTTACATGTCACTGTGCCGTGCGATTTGTTGGTTTGTTTTTTTGTAACGCTCGAGTGCACTTACGGACGCTTTGCGAGTTCCGACGAATCAAGCAACCCAATTAAGCAACCCTATTTAGCGGCCAAGTTTCCGTCTACCCTTCAGGTGTTCACAACTAAGAAACAGGTCTTGGAACTAAAACCCGGGTGTTGTAAGTAGGAGTTGCGTGAGTTGCACGATGAGCTCAAACAGAAAAAATGATAACAAAATGATGACAAGATAAAATGCAATCAGGTATGCAGCCCGGTCCTCGCGAACCTTTGGGATCTCCTGCGACAGCCGTAGCGGCCCGCGCTGCTTGGTTGGACTAGTGCCAGATGCTGTCCTTTGGAATCTTTCGCGTCGGCGCCTTGGCCCAATCCCTGCTGGTCCCAAAGTTGTCGGGAAAAAAATAGTGACGATATGAAAAGTGTCACGCGTTTGGCGGTTACAAAAATTCGTGTTGAAACGGTTACGAAATGGCGTGTCGTACCTCGTCGTGCTGACGATTGTCCTTTTCCTAAAGTCGTGCTATCTGTGCCGATCGATTCCTTAAAGCGTTACATGTGTGCCGTGCGATTGGTTGGTTTGTTTTTTTGTAACACTCAAGTGCACTTACGGACGGTTTGCGAGTTAATTCGGGTGGTGAATCAAGCAATTTGGTAGGCTATTTCTGATATCCCTTCAGGTGTTCACAACTAAGAAACAGGTGTTTGTTTGTTAGACGCAAGCCTGAGTTGTTTTTTGGTTATAGCCATGGTTTCCTATCTGTTCGCGTCCCTCGCCGCCATGCACAGTATACGCCGGTCTCGACTACTGTAGCTTCACCACCGTGCTCTAGCCTCCCTGCCGGGTCCAACCCCGGGACACCCGCTTAAAACCAGGGAGCTTGTTGACATAATTGACATAATTGCTAGGCTGGCCAACCAGGCGGTGCGTGCCAGCGTGCACAGGCACTGCGTATTTTGGCAGAAGGTGCCGGGGCTGGTGTGAATTAATATGCAGCCTGCAATACCATCCCAGCACTAGCTCAGGCAGCAATTTTCTCGCATACCCGTCGTAAGTTAAAGGTGCTCTATAAGCGACACGCGAGGCTGAGCAAGAGTGCTAGACATTCGATTAGTATTGATGGCGGTTGCCTTGCTTACAGAAGGCGTACGATGCGCGCGATCGGTTGAATTCTCCGAATGGCCGCAGTCACCGAAACCTTGGGTGATAGTGGCCTTGCCGGCCGCTGTCGTCGCAGTATTTTTGTTGTGATCATAGTACTTAATATTGCTTTTGATGGGATTTTGCGATGCTCGTACGTGTCGTTATCACGACTAGGTGGTTTTCGTCGCCCTGGACTTCACATTGAACGTGGTTGGCAGGCTGCATCGATGCCAAGTTTGGCCGTTGGACGAAATCTGAATATGCGATCATCGACGATGAAGGAAATGTGGTCCTCGAATCGCGGAGGACTATCAAAGCCCTGGATTGGGAGCTGTGGAAGGCGCCCCAAGATGGAAACGTGTATGCAAGGTATCGATATTCGTCATCTCCATTGCTGGATCTTCCGTGGATGCCCAAAGGCAGCGGGGAGGGGCATTGCGAGAAACAAAAGATGATTGCACATGATTCCGAGGGTCAGCCGCTGTACGGGTGTCGGATAATGAGCAAGGACAACTTCCCACAGGGTTCCCCTGGACTTGCGCCATTTCATGAATGCGTGGGATGAGAGCGGTGCTATCCGGAAGCAAGTCTCAAAGCTGCACGCAATGTTTCCAAGATTCATCACCAAGGAGCACCAAGCTGAAACCACAAGTTTTTCCGCGATATATCCCATGGAAACGGCCAGAGGATGTCCAAGGGGCTACAGTACGACCATTTGGCCATCGATGGTGGCGGCTGTAAGTGCGCAGCGGGAGTTGCGAGCCAGCATGCCTATGCCGTCGGTGTACCAAAGCGCGCATGACCAACGCATCGCATCAGCTTTGCAGGATGTACCGCAGCTTGTGAACGAGGTGGTTAGCCATGCTGGCCAGCCGAGCCACCAAATTCAAACAAGCATCCGTCAGGCAGTGCGGGAGGGTGCGACATTGAGGGATGCTGCAAGCTGTGACGGGACAAGCGACACGGTGGGGGAACGGTCGGTGCCATCCGGGTCAAACTACTTTCAAAGTCAGCATTTCTATCTTAACAATACGGGACTTTATTGTAGTAAAGCGGCCATCGCCCGTGTGTGGGCATGGAATGCCTTGGATGGGCCACATGTTGGCGCAGGTTATTGACTTGGATGGGCCAACTCCAGATTCCATCGTGGTTGCACCATATCACGCCAGCTCGTGGACCGGGCAGTTCAACAAGGTGCACCTGGGGGCAGGGTCGGCAAGTGGGCAAAGCAACCAGGGGTTAGTTGTTCCATATAGCCGACATTGTTTTGCAACACTGGACAGTTGGAAATGGGGCGGTAGTTCATACGCCAAAGCTGACGGGGGCAAGGAAGCTCAACCAAGGGACGCTAGATGCCTTGAAGCTTCATCCTGACATTGACTTTGAGGGGCACAAGACAGTGCAAGCCTCAGAACGTACGACCCAGGCCAGCATGTGAATCTTACTTCCGTGAGAGAGGGAGTGCTGCATTGCTAGGCATGCGGACATGCGCACTCTTTTTAGCGGGCAAGCCAAGAAGGCAAAAGAGGTTCCATGGGTGGGTTACAAAGGTGGGCCATGCTTTCAAAGTTGTATGGTCGAGTGATGGGCAGTATGACTGAGGAGTATAGCAAGCTAGAGGACGTGCTGAAATTTGTGTGTGGGAGCCCTTACGGTGTAAATGCTTTTGGCCGCGTGAGCAAGTCTTGCAGAAGTACTAAGTTGACAATGGAGCTGGCAGTTCTACGGGAGCTCCTGCTGTGCCTCCGGTGTGTAATGCCACCACAGTCGACATCCACCACGATGTCCACTCAAGTGACGATGAATGGATATATGGAAAACATTGATGACATTAGTGTAGACAGTGATGATGAGGCGGATGAGGCGGAGAGCGATTGATCATAATAGGCTGGTGGCGCAGCATGCGCACGCCTTGGTAATGGTGTCGTCATGATTCCCTGCCTACTATACATGTTTTTTAATGTGCCTATACCTCATGCACACACGTTTTTCTCTATTGATTTCATGTCATATCCATATATCAATTTATGGAGGGCACGGGGCCATGTGTCAATTACGCAAAGATAACTATGATGTGAAATCCATTGATTGGCCAGTATACTGAGCATGCATTGACTTGTGTTCTTTTTGTAATGGAAAGTTAGGGTGCAATCTGAGCTCATTTGCATGGTCTAGGGTGCCTAAATGGGCTAAAACCGAGCAAAAATGCGGGTTTTATGCTACTTAGCGCCACCCACCTGGGGTGCCCTGCAGGTATCCAAAAAAATATGTGCGACTTTGCACATGTGCTTTTTGCAGCATGGCAAGGGCATGCAGCTGCCAATTAATTAATTAATTAAACACGTGCTCCCGTTGGGAAGTCACGGAGCACCGAAGTGCTTTGAATCCCTGTGTGTTCACAACAGGAGAAAGGGCAGAGACCCCCAGTCTCCTTCATGCCAAAGGCATGCCACAGCTGCATGCGGGCACGCTAGCTAAACGGACACGCTAACGATCCGGCAGTCTGTGGGTGCAATAAGACCCATGTGAGCATATCATAACCAGGAGCGTGGGCAAGTAATCTGATCGAAGCCAGGACGTAGCATGGCTGTACAAGGACTAATAAGCTAAGGCTGGTTGTGTACCGTGCGTTAGCGGTGCACGTGACTAGGTAAGGTGGCACAACTAGGCAAACATTCTAAGCATGGCTGCCATGGCGGCAGTGACTACCTTAATGAAGTCAAGCTAGCAGCTGCCAAGTTTGGCTGCAATCTGAGCTCATTTGCATGGTCTAGGGTGCCTAAACGGGCTAAAACCGAGCAAACCCGTGCTTTTTATGCTATTTGATGTCACCCAGGGTGCCCTGCAGGTATCCAAAAAATGTGCAACTTTGCACATGTGCTTTTCGCAGCATGGCAAGGGTGTAACAAGCAAAAATGACTTTGTTGTTACATCCTTTGTTTTGTGAATGTTTGGCCTTTATTCGAGGACTTTTGGATCAGTATTGAGAAAGTTATGAGATTTCTAAGACGGAGGTACTTGGAGCTTGTACTTTATCAACCGATTGGTAGAAGCCCTCATTGGTCGTGGCCTGATCCACGTGGGGTTATAGTTTGTTGGTCGGTGCTACCGAGTCTTAAATGCTCCTTTAGGACTTAAGTGCTTACTACAGATTCAGGATCTCATGTATAGATTCTGCCAGGCTGTGTGTGTGTCGCGTTTGCGTGCCATATCATCCTGGACTGGTCATTACCGCTACTTGGAATGCATCCACTATCAGCAGTAATCATGTGTGAGATATGCCACATCATCAAAGCAACCAAAAGACATTTCAATTCCAATGAGATACATGACGAATTACAAAGACTGTCGAGTTGTAATGTTGTAGTTATAAGAGCAGCTGTGAGGCCCCTTGGGTTACGCCACTGCAGGCCCCTTGTGGCGGCAGTGCGTGTGTTCCCGACCTAGTTCCTACTGGCATTCTTGCCAACGACGACCAGGGTGCCCGAAGGCCCTGTCCCTTGTCTCGTTCTCAGTCTTACACACATTCTTAACAAAACCAGTACATTGTCGTATCCGTCAGTCCATCCTCATGGCAACTGACTGCACGCAACCACTCACGGGCCGGGCTGCTCCGGGCTGCTCGAAGTATTTCACCCCATGAAGACAACAAACCAGTTGTGAGGGAGAGAAACGGACGAACAACGACCACCATGGTTCGTTGCTCATCCTTCTATACTGCTCAAAGCTCAAGCCTGGCGGCTGGCGCCACTAGCGCCACTCTAGACATCAGCCAATCATAACATTGTCTAATTTCCGACAAGCTAAACTTCAAGCTTTATCTGTCAAGCGAACACAAATATACAAGGGCAAATCTATCAGCTATGCCAGGCACCGCCTGGGGCTTCCTTGCATTTGTGTCTGGTGTCCCACGTTGAAATCCTGAAATTGCACAGCTGCTCAGCGCCTCGCCAGCTTGCTGTGTACCAGCATTCGGCAAACTGCCCTTGTGACGAATGTCAGTGAAATTCAGGTCTGCCCAAAAGTTCCGTCAGCAAATTCAGCGGACTTGGCGCGAAAGTACAACTGAGATCCGCGGCGTCAGTATACCGGGCCGCGGTATAGCAACCCGCACAAGGCTGCGGACGTCAGAATTACGCTAAAATCTGGTAGCTACTCGTACCATGGTAGCTAAAATCTGAATTGCGGACGTGATAGATCACGGACGCGACAGCTGTCGCGTTTGCGTGCCATATCATCCTGGACTGGTCATTACCGCTACTTGGAATGCATCCACTATCAGCAGTAATCATGTGTGAGATATGCCACCTCCCCCCCCACTATTTAGCTCACAACAACGTGAGAGCAAAAAGTGAAAGAAAGGCAGCACACACAAAAGAAGGAAGCCCAAAGAGGGCGTCATTCCAGGCAGCAGCAAAAAGAAAAAAAAAATCCAGCTGCTCAATGATGCTTTTCCAGGATCAGCAACAACCTTAACATGCATGCTTTTAAAAAAAGTACCCTTTTTGCGGGGAAATCCATCAATGTGTCTAAACATGGTTATTCTGTGCTCAAAATTAGGTAGCATTTCTCAAAAGTCAGGGAACTATATGGGAATATATGATTTGGTCCCAATATGTTTGCCCATTGTCCTAGAAAAAATGTGACTAAAATAGCGTCTTTTTCTATTTTTAGCGCGTTACCGGTGTATGGTGGGGGCTAGTACCCCCCCCAAGTGGCTGGAAAATTTTTTTTTATCATATTTATGGTCCCCAATCATAGTTGGATTTTTAGCACATGCATAGGTATGGTTTCCAGAAAAGTGCCCTTTAGGGGTGTCCCCTCCCCTTAATTAGCAGTTAATTGTGGCAAACATAGGTACGTTCGGGGCGCCCCGCGTCGGTGCGGGGCGCGCACAAGTTTGCCATATGTGCAGACAGTGGGTTGCGACACGACAATTAAGGGGATCGCCCTGCCATTAAAGGCTTAGCAATAACCCCTTCAATGGCTTTTTACAGGGAAAAGCCTAACCTCTTCAGATGCTTTTGAAGGCTAAGCAATAACCCCTTCAATGGCTTTTTACAGGGAAAAGCCTATAACCTCTTCAGATGCTTTTGAAGGCTAAGCAATAACCTCTTCCTTGTGCTTCCCTGGGTGAAGCAGGAGGAACCCCAGGCTGGCCGGGCTGAACCCATCATGGGTTGTTCGTCCGTTTAAAATGAGAATGAAAGGTGCGGCACCGCCACCTTCATGACAGGCAATCCGGCCCAATCAGCCGATTCTTGAGACCATGCTTTATCATCAAAGCAACCAAAAGACATTTCAATTCCAATGAGATACATGACGAATTACAAAGACTGTCGAGTTGTAATGTTGTAGTTATAAGAGCAGCTGTGAGGCCCCTTGGGTTACGCCACTGCAGGCCCCTTGTGGCGGCAGTGCGTGTGTTCCCGACCTAGTTCCTACTGGCATTCTTGCCAACGACGACCAGGGTGCCCGAAGGCCCTGTCCCTTGTCTCGTTCCCAGTCTTACACACATTCTTAACAAAACCAGTACATTGTCGTATCCGTCAGTCCATCCTCATGGCAACTGACTGCACGCAACCACTCACGGGCCGGGCTGCTCCGGGCTGCTCGAAGTATTTCACCCCATGAAGACAACAAACCAGTTGTGAGGGAGAGAAACGGCCAATCATAACATTGTCTAATTTCCGACAAGCTAAACTTCAAGCTTTATCTGTCAAGCGAACACAAATATACAAGGGCAAATCTATCGGCCATGCCAGGCACCGCCTGGGGCTTCCTTGCATTTGTGTCTGATGTCCCACGTTGAAATCCTGAAATTGCACAGCTGCTCAGCGCCTCGCCAGCTTGCTGTGTACCAGCATTCGGCAAACTGCCCTTGTGACGAATGTCAGTGAAATTCAGGTCCGCCCAAAAGTTCCGTCAGCAAATTCAGCGGACTTGGCGCGAAAGTACAACTGAGATCCGCGGCGTCAGTATACCGGGCCGCGGTATAGCAACCCGCACAAGGCTGCGGACGTCAGAATTACGCTAAAATCTGGTAGCTACTCGTACCATGGTAGCTAAAATCTGAATTGCGGACGTGATAGATCACGGACGCGACATGTGGTGTTGTTCTGTTTTGTGTGACTAGGATGGATGCGAAGATCTTGTTTAGAATTCCATGATCCTGATTGGTTCTCTTCAGGCTAAGGTTGAAGCATGCTCGACAAGCACGTCGATATCAAGGACGTGGGGTCGCCATTGTTGCAACGTTGGTTTTGATCCATCATGGTATAATAAAGCTTGTCTTTGCTGTCCATTCATAAGAGCCCCTTGGCTATAGACTACCTTCAGTTCCACAGAGGTCGTCTACACACAAGCTTGTCGTTGTGTCTACAAGGGGTGTGGTTCCCTAAATCACGTGCTGTGGAATCTCCATCTCAACGTTGCTCGGATACTTGAAGATCTGTAACTCAAGAAAGCAACCCAGGTAAAAGATCTTTCATATTTGGAATATGGATGATGCAGATGATCATTTTTAGTCGTTACATTGGTATCGGAGGATCTCTACTTTGGTATTTCTCTTGAGTCGTAACCTTCCGGGTAGTACAATGTTGAACAGATGTCTGTCATCCGAGAAGATTCATGGAGTTGCGGAAAACTGATGGTGATACAGAGAGAGACACATCCTTATGTGACTGTCTTGCTCTGTAACACTGGAAGTCAGCCGTAACCGTTGTCTCTACTAGGCAGACGATCGCGACCTCATGTGGTAGTATGAGTAGTTCGAAGACACAATCACCTTTACACCCTACTAATCAAGGTGCAAGCGATCTGTCATCATCTCTTGGACCCATTACTAGTAGGGAAGGTGCTGAGACAACTACCCATACAGTTAACGCCAAGCGCATTGGCGTGTACCTGATTCGGCATATCTCTGCGATTCCAGCGGCACCGGAACGAGTTCATTCCGACAAGTATCAAGAAAGTTATGGCGTTCCGACTTCCCGGTCGCGCGCGAGCGCGAGCCGGCTGTTCGTCTAAGTTGGACGTGAATATTTGCGAACGACATATGGGGTCGACAGTAATTCCTGGGCTGACAGGAATTAGGTGCTGAACCTACGACGGTATTGGATTAATACGTCGTACGCAGGAAATAGGAACCTTAACCTGTGGTCTGTTGGTACCGCAGGCTTAGTCCTGGACTTCTAGGTGCAGATGCAATAGTCACTGTGGACTGTGCTCTGTGGTCACTGTGCCTGTATAGCAAACCTACTGTATAGGAACTGGGCGCTGTACAGGTAGTGAATACTGTACCAGGAGTGTTATTACTGAGCAGGCCTTCTGGGCTGCTCAGGACTAGCAAGCACAGTGCACAAGTATATAAAGAATAGACCAGTGCCATTTGGGCAGATCTCTTGCGAGCCCGCCTCACGTGTGTTGCTTTGACTTGGCAAGCTCGTGTACAAGCACTCACGTGCACGAGTGCTGTAAGCCTAAACAATTTAACAAAGCTCCGTTTCCAACCATATTCACACATTGCTGCATTGCAACCATATCCTTACATATTGCGTTCATAAGAACGTTAACTCAAATTACAAGCAGTCTCGACGGAACGGCCAGGAGGGTCGTTGCTGTTTGCTGCGTGCAGCGTTGACGACGCGAGAAGCTCGTCCGGTGGTGAATGGTGCAGGAAGAACAACGGCAGCAGAATTTCCGGTTTCGTCAGTCTGCTGGGGGTTCAATTTCGCCTGAATTGCGTCGTGTCGTTCGAGATTTATCTTTATTGCTTGCAGATCGTCCACCTGTTAATCGCAACTTCGTGCAATTCGTCGACGACCAGGTCGAGGATCGGGAGCGAATTCTGCGGCACGTCCAAACCATCGTCATTCCGGAGCACCGGAGCATCGACGACATCGAGCAAGAGCTGCACGGTTTGGTCGGCATCCAGACTGTGATTACGGCATTAGCTGAGCGGGTGCGTGCGGAGTTGGCGGCTAGGCGAGGAGAGGCTGCGGAGGCAGCTGGTGCAGTGCGACACGAGTTCGTGCCGGCAGCAGCGGGTGCGGGTGTACAACGTACTTTCGCAGGCGTAATCGGCGACGAGGGTGTTGCAGCAGGACCAGTTCGACGAGAGCGACGCGGAGCGGAGCGCTACAGGCGGCTGGCAGAGGTCGAGGCGGCAGCGGAAGCCAATGATCACCGGAGGACAGCGTGCGGCACGAGTCGGCAGGTTTCCGGAGCGAGCAAGGGTTCCTTTTCAGGAACTGCCCCAACCCCTTCGCGTTCGTGTGACGCGTTGGGAAGAGTTCGCCCCTCTTGGTTACGATAGTGACCTTGAGGTGGGAGCAGAGGGCGTCGCTGGGCTAGGCGACGAGGCGCTTGGCGACCACGAGGTGCCAAGATACAATCCGCGGGGTGCCAACGACGGGTTGTCACCTGTTTACTATACAAACGGTGACGACTCTGTCATCGCGGGCCGACAGCGGGTCGACGACGGCGCAGCGGGTAGCAGGGTGCCAGAGCTGATCGTTGTGAGCGACAGCGACAGTGACAGCGACAAGGAGAACCAGGAAGCGCCTGCGGGTGACCGTGGTGGTCTTGACTGAGTGGTAACACTTGGCATTTTCCTTTCTTGTTCAGTAGCTTATATTGCTTTAATTGCTGCTTGGCCACTTGGCTGGCTGTAGCAGATCTGAACAGAGGCCATCATGAGTGAGGGAGCTATTGACCAACGAGCGCGCATTATGGGCTTTGCGCGGCGCGGCGCTGGGATGGATGGACGCGATGGACGCGATGGACGCGATGGACGCGATGGGCGCGGTGACGGCCAGGCGCTGGGAGACCAGGCTGCGCTGCCAGATGATCAGAGCCAAGGATCTCAGGGCGGTCAGAACGCGCCAGCTGCAGATCAAGCGGCACCTAAGCGGCCGACCGTGGCTGAGGGGTACGCGGTGCTAGGCCAGTTTCAGTCCATCAAGGACAATTGGCAGCCCCGGGACGCTGAGAGGATGTTAGAGGACATGAACTTGTACACGGACATCTACACCGGTGACAAGCTTCGCATCCTGGCGTCTAGTGCCTACATAAGGCAGTCGGCGAGGCGGCTGTTCAAGTTTGTTCGGGAGCGACACACGGCGGGAGACACCTGGGCTGCGTTTATGACGCGACTCAAGTCGTTCCTGAGTGACAAGAGGACCATAGATGGGTCTCACCTGAAGCAAGAGTACCTGGACTACAAGCCCATCAAGGGGCAGCTAGTGGTCCACGCCTTTGAAGACTTCGTCAAGCTGAGGGAGGACGCCATGGCCAAAGGATTCTTTGTTGCAGATCGGATGGCCATGGGCGACTTTCTCAAGTCGCTGCAGCTGGATCCGGTCACCATGGATAATGTGACCATCCACATGCGACAGGTCCATGGCTGGGCAGCCATGACGGACCAGTTGTATGAGTGTTTCAGCGGCAAGTACGTAGGTGGTAAGCGCCCACGTCAAGGGGACGAGGAGGCAGCTGAACCTGCGGTTAAGTCCATGAGGGGATCGGGCCACGGGGGCCCAGCGTCCTCGAGAGGGCCTGAGACCTCTTCAAGGGGTCGAGGAAGGTCCAGGAGGGGGCGTGACAGAAGGGCTGGACGGGGGACACCGCCGAAGTCGGGGCATCCACAGTCCCAGTTTGACTTCAAGAGGGTGGGTGGTCCTCCCAAGGCTGGGCCCAGCAGTGGGACCTCACGGGACATCAGTCAGGTGGAATGTTATTTCTGCCAAGGGAAGGGTCACTTCAGAAATGAGTGTCCCTCGTACCTGAGGCAGGAAGGTCAGAGCAAGCCAGCTCAGGGTGGCAGCAACGAGAAGGCTGGTCCATCCCAGGATAAGGGCAAGGGCAAAGCTGCTGATCATTGACTTGAGCCTGCACACATCCCTGTACCCTGGAGGGTTCCCCCAGGGGTGTGTAATGTAGCTGCTAGTGATGGCAGTGAGGGGCAGCCCCATGCTCTAGTGACAGAGCCTATTGGACACGATGGGGCAAGCTTGGTTACCACAGAGAGTATGCCAGCTGTAGCTGCAGTGGTTACTCGCCAACGTGCCCGCCATGGCGGTGCTGAGCCTGAGGTAGGACCTGGTGATGTGGACCCAGGTGGATCTCAGAAGCATTCTGACCGTGCAGGACTGGCACAGGATGGTCAGGATGAGGATAGGGCTGGAGACAGTCTGACAGGCACGACCCTGGTGCCTCCTGTACATAAGGGATCTGTACATACCTTGAGTACTTGTCGCGTTTGCGTGCCATTATATCCTAGCCTATCACTTGGAAGGCATATCCATAGCAATAGAGTACTCATGTGTGTGATCCACTATATTTATATTCAGTGTGATGCAGGTCACGGACATACTTGGCCGCCGACCTCATGACAGGCAATTCCGTAGCCAGCCAGGTGTAGAATAAAACCATGATGCTTTATATATTTGGAAAGCAACCAAACCATTCACATTTAATTTCAAAAGACATCGACAAGAATACAATTAGTGTTGTCTAGTCGTATAATGTCGTACTTGTGCGTCACTGTCCAAATAATTAGGCTAAGCGGTTCTTGATAACCTAGCAGGCCTCGGGTGACGCCACACTGATCCGCTTGGCTTACGGCTGACAGTGTCCTTAAGCGCCCCCTATCCTGTCTACCTATCCCGCTTACCCCAGCTATGGCTCACTGGCCAACGACGACCGGGTTCCTTCCCGAGTCTCGCCCACAATACACACATCATCTTGACGAAACCAAACAGTTATCACTTCCGTCAACCAATCTCATGACAATTACTGATTGCAACCACTCTCGGGGGCTGCTCCGGATTGTTCCACTATTAAACCCCTTGACGACAACACCAAGTTGTGAGGGAGAGTAACGAGCGAACAACGACCACCATGGCCGCTGCTGTGCTCCTAAATACCTCCAAAAATCCCGGCATCCATGCGCTGTCCCATTTGCCAGCAAGCCGCCTGACGTGCAGTTAGACTGCCAGCAAAATGCAGAGCAAGTCTGTTCGACAGCCACGTGCGAGCCAGCACACCGCACACTACGATCTGCGTATCTAGCTTTGTCCGATGGACTGAACATCATTCCGTCTGGACAATACAAAAGATTCGTAACTGCCAAATGTCACGCACCGGAATATTGCGCAAGCCACCAAGGCTTTGCGCCCCAAAGTCTTGCGCCTAAACCTAAGTCAGGTCACCTAAGACTGTCACTCTAGAAATTCAGGCCTTTCCGGCGCGGCGCTCCACACCGGCCCAAGGAACAAAGCCTGCGGCCTACTGAATCGGAACCAACCAAACGTCGGTAAGGATTCCGATTACGGCAACCGCGTAACTCATTGAGTGCACGGACGTAAATGATCACGGACGTGACAGCTGTCGCGTTTGCGTGCCATTATATCCTAGCCTATCACTTGGAAGGCATATCCATAGCAATAGAGTACTCATGTGTGTGATCCACTATATTCCCCCCCACTTTTTAGCTCGAAAATGGGAAGAGCAAAAAAAGTAAAAAAAAAAGAGGATCACATAGGAAAAAAAAATTCCCACGGCAGGACCACACATGCTTTTCAAATAGGCTAAGCAATAACCTCTTCAGTGCTTTTTCAAGGATAAGCATAATCCTCTTCATGGCTTTTTCAAGGATAAGCCTAATCCGCTTCATAGCTTTTTACGCTAGGATAAGCTTAATCCTCTTCCAAGTGCTCGACCCTGCAAGCACCTTGGGTATACCTCCGGCTCGGGCTGGCCGAACTGAACCCGCCAAGGGTTGTTCGCTCGTTAATATTCAGTGTGATGCAGGTCACGGACATACTTGGCCGCCGACCTCATGACAGGCAATTCCGTAGCCAGCCAGGTGTAGAATAACTGAAACCATGATGCTTTATATATTTGGAAAGCAACCAAACCATTCACATTTAATTTCAAAAGACATCGACAAGAATACAATTAGTGTTGTCTAGTCGTATAATGTCGTACTTGTGCGTCACTGTCCAAATAAGGCTAAGCGGTTCTTGATAACCTAGCAGGCCTCGGGTGACGCCACACTGATCCGCTTGGCTTACGGCTGACAGTGTCCTTAAGCGCCCCCTATCCTGTCTACCTATCCCGCTTACCCCAGCTATGGCTCACTGGCCAACGACGACCGGGTTCCTTCCCGAGTCTCGCCCACAATACACACATCATCTTGACGAAACCAAACAGTTATCACTTCCGTCAACCAATCTCATGACAATTACTGATTGCAACCACTCTCGGGGGCTGCTCCGGATTGTTCCACTATTAAACCCCTTGACGACAACACCAAGTTGTGAGGGAGAGTAACGAGCGAACAACGACCACCATGGCCGCTGCTGTGCTCCTAAATAGCTCCAAAAATCCCGGCATCCATGCGCTGTCCCATTTGCCAGCAAGCCGCCTGACGTGCAGTTAGACTGCCAGCAAAATGCAGAGCAAGTCTGTTCGACAGCCACGTGCGAGCCAGCACACCGCACACTACGATCTGCGTATCTAGCTTTGTCCGATGGACTGAACATCATTCCGTCTGGACAATACAAAAGATTCGTAACTGCCAAATGTCACGCACCGGAATATTGCGCAAGCCACCAAGGCTTTGCGCCTCAAAGTCTTGCGCCTAAACCTAAGTCAGGTCACCTAAGACTGTCACTCTAGAAATTCAGGCCTTTCCGGCGCGGCGCTCCACACCGGCCCAAGGAACAAAGCCTGCGGCCTACTGAATCGGAACCAACCAAACGTCGGTAAGGATTCCGATTACGGCAACCGCGTAACTTCTTGAGTGCACGGACGTAAATGATCACGGACGTGACATACTGATAATGACAATAAAAGATTTTCTCTCTTGTATGACATTGCCTCAAGGTTGCATACCATGTTTGGCCATGCAGCTCAGTCTTTGCAAGTTGCTAGACGGCTGGGAGGAAGTGAGTTGTACTCCATCTGCCAACAGGTTGCTCAAGCTTGCAAGTGCAGGCTAGTTGCTAGAAAGCCCAAGCAGTCTCATGCCAGATCTCCTATTTTGCAGCCAGGCCATGTGCAGGTAGATATTCAGAGAATCAGGGGTTTGAAGCTGCTGGTGGCAGTGGACAGATATACCAAGTACAAGACCCTAGAGATCCTGCCTGACATGGAGAAGCCTACATTGATTGCTGCTCTGAAGTTGACAAGGAGCAGGTACCCTGGGTTGGAGTTGTTGCAGTGTGACATTCAGTTTGAGTGCTGTGAGAACCTGCCAGAGTTTCCAGAGTTGCTGATTACACCCAGGGAGAGCCACGGCCAGCAAGGGGTGGTGGAGAGAGCCATCCAAGAGATCAAGACTGTGCTGCTGGTGGAGAGGATTCCAAGGACGTCATCTGCCATTGTGACATCTGCATGGCTACGTTCTGTGGAGGATAGGCTGAACCTCAGGACTCCCATGTTCTTTGGTGACATTGCCATCAATCCTCTTATGCTGCACACCAGGATGCTGCCAGCTGATGCTGAGCAGGCATGGAAGGAGAAGCTAGAGGCCAAGTTCCTCAAGCTGAGGCAGAAAGACAAGGGCTGGAGTGTCCTAGAACCTAACGTTGGACAACAGGTTGTTGTGTGGAAGGAACCAAGCTTTCCAGGGAAACGTGGCAGCTGGCATGATGGGGTGGTGACCCGAGTAGAAGCCGCTGGCCATAAGTGCTGGGTGGCCATTGATGGCTCCCAAGCAGTGCACCGTCTGTCCTGGTCAAAGATCCGTCCCCGGGGAGGTAATCAAGGAGACCTCTTCCAGGTGCCCGTTGGTGTACAAGGCGGGGGTGACGTGGAGCTTCCTGATCAGGGTGCTACAGCTGTATCGAGCCCTCAGGGTGACCCTGGCCCGGCCCCTGGGGTACCTTCACATACGGTGGTTGGGCAAGCAGGCGGACAGGCTGCACCTCCGGAACGGCCCGACACCAGGCCTAGGGGTGTGCGTCTATCAGATATTGTACAGGCTTTGCAAAGAGCCAAGAAGGAGCCTAAGGTGTCCAAGCTTGTCCAGTTGGATGAACCTGAGGTAGCTGCCATGGAGATAGATACCAATGCACAGGTTTCTGTCATGGGACCTCAGCATACAGGAGAACTGCTGGTCGGAGAACCAAGTTGCCCCTGGGTGTCTGATTTCAGTGGTAGGACGCATCTAAGGGTGTTGGGAGAGGTTACTGCCCCTGTCATGGGTGTGGATGTGACCTTCCTTGTCCTAGAGGACTATGATGGCCCTGTGATTTTGGGTCAGAATTTTCTGGGCAATCCTGGGATTTCTATCAGAGCTACAGCTCTGAGAAGAGATGGCTGGGGGATGATTCCCCTAGAAAATTTCAGGACAACATTTCCAGTCAGGTGCAGGGCCAAGCCGGTCAAGGGTGTAAAATGGGATGAAGGGGAGGTGCCCCCAGCAGCCAGTTTGGTGATTCCAGCTGTGTTGCACCCCAGCAGTATTGGCATAACTCACAGGAGCCTTGCTGCACACTCTCCTTTGACATATGACCAGCTAGTCCAAGAGATGAGCTCGCCTACTTTGTTTGAGGCTTGGAAGCTCGCCTTCTCCAAGGCATTGGAGGAGTGGTTGCAGTTTGAGTGTGCTGCACCAACAGACAGACGTCCCCCAGCATCAAGGAAGCTTGCTTTGAGATTTGTGCTGAAGAGGAAGGTTGTGGATGAGGTATCAGTGCCCCATGTCAGGCCTGTCCTGAATGAGTATCACGGCACGGGGAGTCTGCCAGGAGAGGAGCTGTACACGCCAGGGATGCTACACGACACATGGAGAATTTTGCTATGTCTCTACGTGGGGTTGCTGAACAGGGGAGCAGCTATGTCATCAGTGCTGCTGGACTTCAAGAGGGCATTTTTAAAATCTGATCCAGAAGTGGCCAGGAGGGTGTGGAAGCAGGATGAGCCTTACTGTGTTGAGGTGCCTGCCATCTGGAAGCTGGAGCTGCATCAACAATTCCTGGTTATTCTGAAGGGCCTGGAAGGACTCAGGTCGAGCCCAATCATCTGGAGACTCACGCTGCAGGAAGCTCTGATCAGTGAGTGTGGCTTGAGAGTGTCTTCAGTTGATCCCTGTTTGCTGCTGGCCCAATGGGAGGGTCTGCCAGTGTATGCTAGTTTGCATGGAGATGATCTGCATTTGCTAGCCCCCACGACCTGGCTGAAGAAGTTTATTCCTGTCATCAGTGGCAAGTTTTCACTGGGCAAGGAGCTGTGGCAGGAGCCCAACAAGCCTGTAGTGTTCTGTGGAATGCAGGCTACCCTGTTCAGGAGGGATGGGGAGTGGAGTATCAGGCTTCAGGCTGGAGGAGATTATAAACAGACCATTGTGAAGGCCTTGCCAGAGAAGATCACCCAGGCTGCAGGACCTGAGTTGAGAGGCATGTGGGCCTGGTTTGCCAGCATCTGTGGTCCGTCTTTGATGGTCCATAGCAGAATGCCTGATGAGGTGCTTGAGGATGAGAAGCCTCGAGTCATAGCCCGGTTGGTGGAGAGTACCCCTGATCTGATTTTGTCTGGGATTGACTTTGCCCAGCCTATCACCTTGGAGATCTTTGTTGACAGTTCCATGGATGCTCGCCAGGTTACCAAGGTCAGGGGGAGATCTGCTGCTCTGTTTGCTTTTTATCAGAGCAGGGCAAGTTTGTTCAGCTGGTACAGCAGACTGCAGAAGAGGGTCTGTATCAGTTCAGATGTGGCAGAATGCAGGGCCATATGCGAGGGGATCCAGTCCAGCTTGTACATAAAGGAGTTAATGCTGGAGCTGGCTTCAGTTACCCCTTGGACCTTGCAGATGGAGACGTTGTTGCTAACAGACAGCATGGGTATGGTCCAGTTTGTTCACAAGCAGCTGGCCAGAAGCCGGGACCTGGATTATTTGTTGCTGAAGGAGTTGGCCAGTTTGGTTGACTTGAAGCATATCCCTGGCGAGGAGAACCCTGCTGATGCATTGACAAGCTGCCACACAAGGCCCCAGCCCAGTACAATGTACTGAGGAAGCTCATGAATGCTGACTGTCAAGTCGGTCTATCTGTCTAAAAGCTGAGAGCTGGGTGCTTAAGTCTCTGGATATCAGGCTGGGAGCTTGATTGTACATAATCCTGAGCACACCTTGAGGGGTGAGACATGTCTCTGGTGTGGGAATGTCTGACATTGTCTCTGATGGAGAGATGTCTATCTGGGGTTTTCATCTCAGTCTGAGGTTTCCCCAGATCTGTGGTTTGTGGGCGGGGTTCGATTCCCTGGTGCCGTCTTAAGGCGGAGTTTCACGGACTGGCTGACCCATCCACCATGCTGGTGAGGTGGCGACAGGTCCCCTGATTTTCCACGGTTGGAATGAGTATAGGAGCTTGTGTTTTGCATGTGCTTCGCGTAGATGTTGTGTCTGGTTCGATAAGGGGCAGCAGACCGGCGCCGACTCCCGTCTGGGGGTCAGCAATGTTTTCTGATGAGCTGTTGTGGGTGATCTGTGGGGTTTCGCCTAAGGTCCTGAAGGTTGTACATACTTCTCAAGTTCTTAGCTGAACACCTATGGGCTGCCACAGTTGGCCAACCTCTTGTACATGGGTAACACAACGAGCCTCCCGTGAAGGGATAGGGACTCATTGTAATTTGTTTGTGCTCCTGAACCAGTATGGGTGCTATGTACATATAATAAGGAATCCAAGCTGACTGTCATGCCCAGCGGGTTGTGACTTGTAGTCGGGGAGGATGTCCAGTACCCATTGTGTGTGTTTGTATGTAGACTTGTGTGAGCTGCTACAGCTCAAGAAAAGAAAGGATTGGAGTTAACGCCAAGCGCATTGGCGTGATCCTGATTCGGCATATCTCTGCGATTCCAGCGGCACCGGAACGAGTTCATTCCGACAAGTATCAAGAAAGTTATGGCGTTCCGACTTCCCGGTCGCGCGCGAGCGCGAGCCGGCTGTTCTTCTAAGTCGGACGTGAATATTTGCCGACGACATATGGGGTCGACAGTAATTCCTGGGCTGACAGGAATTAGGTGCTGAACCTACGACGGTATTGGATTAATACGTCGTACGCAGGAAATAGGAACCTTAACCTGTGGTCTGTTGGTACCGCAGGCTTAGTCCTGGACTTCTAGGTGCAGATGCAATAGTCACTGTGGACTGTGCTCTGTGGTCACTGTGCCTGTATAGCAACCTACTGTATAGGAACTGGGCGCTGTACAGGTAGTGAATACTGTACCGGGAGTGTTATTACTGAGCAGGCCTTCTGGGTTGCTCAGGACTAGCAAGCACAGTGCACAAGTATATAAAGAATAGACCAGTGCCATTTGGGCAGATCTCTTGCGAGCCCGCCTCACGTGTGTTGCTTTGACTTGGCAAGCTCGTGTACAAGCACTCACGTGCACGAGTGCTGTAAGCCTAAACAATTTAACAAAGCTCCGTTTCAAACCATATTCACACATTGCTGCATTGCAACCATATCCTTACATATTGCGTTCATAAGAACGTTAACTCATACTCCACGGCGTCAACTTGATTTTAATCGTACTTCTATGTCTGAAGTGAGGCGGGCCTCGTTGTCTGTAGGGCCCAAGTTTTCCGTCATTGCATCTGGTCTCCAACCAGGCGAGCCATCGCTAACCGGCGTGGGTCGAGGAGGGTCACTGTCGCCCAGGATCACAAGCGCGCGAACGAGTCCTGTACCGAGTGCATCATCATCATTTCTCTTTCCGTTTAATACCACGCCAGGACGAGACGGGACCAGACTATAGCAGCGGATCGCCTCTCAGCAGCTAAAATCAGGTTACAACAAGATGAACAACACACAGCATTGTGTAGAAAGATGGTGGAGGAGGTGGAACAGGATGTGGGAAGACTTCGTCAGAAAATTGAGGAGGAGGAGGCGGCCATGGCGTCATTGGAAACACCCTTGCACGCTATGTCGGATGCCACTGTCAACATCCAGCCGCTCCACTCCACCGCTCCGCCGAACAGCGACCCTGCCATGGATACCCGCGAGGAGGCCTTTTCTGCCGAGGAAGCTGCCGCATTTTTACCTGGCAAATGGCCAGGCCTTAACGCCATCATGCGCCTGTCCCGAGCTGCCGCCCTCACCATCCTGCACCTGGCTGCCGAGAAAAAGTGCGAGATCCGGGACTGCAACCAACAGGTTAACCACCTGTCGGACTTTCTCCACGACGACCCCGACGACACTGACCTCTGCCTAGCAGTCTGGTGGACGTGCTCCCGTCTTTCCGACAGCGCCCTTGAGAGCTTTGTCATGGCCTCTCTGGACGTGGGAGCCGACCCCACTGTTGCGACCGCCATCAACATCACCGCCAAGCAAGTCGCCAATACCTGCTTCGATCGCCTCCCTCCCCTCCTCAACGCTGCCCTCAACCCTGTCCACAACCACCTCGCCACCCACCACGCCCATTCCTCACACGCCGACACCTCCATCCACTCCGCCATCACCCACATTGCAGCAGGGCTGCAGCAGCAGCAGCAGCTCCTCCACCAGCTCCAGCAACAACTTGCCGCCTCCATAACTCCTGCCAAGACCACCTATGCCGCCACGCTTCAGAACCCTACGGAGCTCATCAACGAAATCAAAACAGCCGTCAAGGCCAGCACAAGGGATGCTATGCACGAACCCATTCGCTCATGCAGTATTGTGGTACGTGGCGTCCCCTCGAACGTCAACGATGCACGCCTGGGCACCTACCTCCGGGGCGACCCCTTCCTGGGGAAGCTCGGCGTGGCCCAAAGCGTCGTCATCAAAACGGCTTCATCAGCGAGTTGCATGGTGCAGGGCCGCGGACGCTTGTGATTGCTGGGACGAGTCGTATTCCGCCATATCGAGCTGAAAAAACAGCGATATTTGCTGGGCAGGGCGGTGCCGGTACTCTTCGGAAATATTGAGCGATAGCTGTAGAAAATTATATCAGCGTGTTCGTCTTCAAAAGACGAGTCTAATGCAACCAACCCGATGAAATTTCATGGCCGGAGTCAAACGTTATGAGCATTCTCGTATATTGCAATAGCGATATTTGCTGGGCAGGGCGGTGGCGGTATCTTCGGAAATATTGAGCGATAGCTGTAGAAAATTATATCAGCGTGTTCGTCTTCAAAAGACGAGTCTAATGCAACCAACCCGATGAAATTTCAAGGCCGGAGTCAAAAGTTATGAGCTTTCTCGTATATTGCAACAGCGATATTTGCTGGACAGGGCGGTGCCGGTATCTTCGGAAATATTGAGCGATAGCTGTAGAAAATTATATCAGCGTGTTCGTCTTCAAAAGACGAGTCTAATGCAACCAACCCGATGAAATTTCAAGGCCGGAGTCAAAAGTTATGAGCATTCTCGTATATTGCATTCCGTCACATCATCCCATTTCATCCAACCTGGAACTTCACACAAGAGAAACATTACAACCATGTGAACAACATGAGAATGACATGATTATGTTTTATTCAAGCATTATTATATAACCCAGAATGTGGCTCCCTGGCAACCATGTTCCACATGGTCACACAACCAGGTTCTTTATTAGCAACAGGTTGGAAACAAGCACTAGAAAACATATGTACAGCAACCTGTAAGAACCAGCATTCGGGTTGCCCTTGCATGGCCTAACTGTTTGAGGCCAAAGGCGTCGACTTAAGTCCTAGCTGGCGACTCTTCTGAACCCCATGGGGAGGGCCAGGCATGATTCTCAGCTGGTAGGAGTGACATTCCACACCAACTCCTGTCCAGGAGGGTGTACCTAACCCTGAAGGACCGGCTGTCAACCAGTAAGCACCAGTCACCACTTGGTACTTTGGTCAAGCAGCCCATTGGGGACAGCCAAGCTGAAGCAAGGCCTGGTCTCTATGGCCGCCCGTGTAAGGGGTCCATGAGCCCACGGAGCAGGGGGTACTGCCGCTCCGCCTTCTCCTCCAGCTTGGTGAGGGCATCTGCAGGGTTGTCCACACCAGGCACATGTTCAATGTGAGCTAGGTAGGACATTTCCTTGAGCAACAAATAATCAAGGTCCCTGCTCCTGGCCAGCTGCCTGTGCACAAATTGCACCATGCCCATGCTATCAGTCTTCACCAGTGTGTGCAGCTGCAACCTACAGGAAGCCACTTGACATAGCTGGTAGAAGAGCTCCCTCAAGTAAAGAGCAGTATGCAGCCCTTCACAGATTGCCCTGCACTCAGCAATATCACTGCTGGGTGTAACCCTGTTCTGCAACCGACTGTACCAGGTATCAAGTGAGGTGTGATCTTGCTCCAGGGTAACTAATGCTGCTGCCCTGCCCCTGACCTCTGTGACTTTCCTATTGTCCATAGAACTGTCCACATAGAGCACCATGTCAAGGGGCTTGTACAAATCCACAGGACCCAGTATAAGAGGGGAAGACATCATGACAGCCTGCACCACACTCTCAGCACCCACCTCAACCAGCTGGGAATCAGTAAGTCGACTCAAAACCAGCAAGTCAGGGGCACATATACTTGCAAGCCATGCCAGCATGCCCCTGATGGTAGCACACCTAGCCTGCGTGATGGGCTCCTGCAATGCATCTACAATCTGCTGTGGGTAGTCCTTACCACCCTCCATCCTGATGAACCACGAGCCCTTGGCTTGGAACAACGTAGCCTGCATGCCACAGAAGACCATAGGCTCATTCTCCACCATGTGCTGTATCTTACCCAGCTCAAACCGCTTCTGGATCTTGGCCAAACAGCCTCAACCCAGTCTGGTGGACCTATAAGATGCAGGTCATCACCATGCAGTGAGGCAAAGACAGGAAGGCCATTGTGGGACCCTTGGAACAAACAGGGATCCACTGGAGACACAGAAAACCCACAAGTATTCTTCAAGAATTTCTCTAGGCTCTTTCTCCAGATAATGGGACTGGACCTGAGACCTTCCAACCCTTTCAGAATTCTCAGGTACCTGGCCTTTATCTCTGCTCTCCATACAGCAGGTACAGTCACAAAGAAAGGAGGGATATCTCTCCAAGTCTGCCTAGCCTGATCTTGGTCACCCTTGAGAAAAGCCCTCTTGAAATCAATCAGCACAGAGCTATAGGGCACACCCTTAACCAGAAAAGACAGAAATATACACAGCAGAATCCTCCACGTGTCATGCAGCATCCCTGGAGTATAGAGCTCCTCATCTAACAACTGGCCAGTGCCATGATACTCGGTTACAACTGGTCTGACATGTGGCACCTGGACACCATCTACCTCCTTGAGCTTGAGGACAAACATCAATCTGAGCAGCTGGTGAACTTCTGGCAGCTCATCCACAGGTTCTGCACAGTTGGAAACTATCCACTCATGCCCAGAAGCAACAAAGCCAAGAGTCCATGCCTTAGCCATCTTGGGGCTTTGCATCATCTCGACTAGCTGGCGCCAGGGAATAGGACTGTGAGCAGCTATCTGGTACCTGTTTACCCCTAACTGCCGTGGATCAAAGGTGGTTGGGATGATCAACAGGTCCTCAGCTATGGGCTCCTGACCTTGAGGACCCTCAGCTGGCTGACTCTTAACAGCCTTTACCGCCACTGCAAGACCCTGGGAATAGTGATATCTTTCAAGGGGGAGGCTGCCCCTGCCTTCTAGTGCCAACTCATCAGAGGTCAAAGTAACCCCTGGCATGCACAAGAAGTTCTGCCCAGAATGGCAGGCCCCTGATAGCCCTCTACCACACAGAACGTGGTGGGCACCCCTAAGATAGGCACACTCACTTCCCCAAGGATCTTCATGGACACCTTTCCTGAGAAATCAGACACAGCAAGGCAACTGGGATGGGACATCTGTAAGCCTACAGCATCCTCTTCCCTGATGACAGACACCTGTGAGTTGGTATCTACCTCCATTGTAGCTGCCCAGCACGACCCCCACCCCGTGAGCTTGGATACCTTGGGATCATGTTTGCTGCGCATGAGTGCTCGGATGACGTCCGCCATGAGAGGCCCCCGGGCCTTAGGTGGCTGCCCCGTCCCCTCTGGCCTTGTGACAGTTGCTTCAGCAGCCTCCTCCTGCTCGTCATCTTCCAGCAGGGACAGACCATCATCCACCACCAGAGGATTGTTAGCTGCTGCTGCCTGGCTCTGGCCTGGCTCCTCAACCCAGCTGGGAGGGCCTGGCCCGTCTGCAGGCCAGATTGCATGTGGCCTTCTCTCCTTGACATGAGCCCAGGACAACCTGTACACGTGCCTTGGATCCTTTTCCAAAGCCACCAGGCAAGATCTGTTAGCTTCTTCCACACGAGTGACAACCCCATCCTGCCACTTCCCCCTCTTGCCTGGAATAGATGGTTCCTTCCACATCCTGACCTTCAGCCCCACCTGAGGCCTCAGCACATTCCAGTTCTTGTCCTTACGTCTCAGCTGGGCAAACAACCTATCTGCCTTCCGAAGACTGGCCTGCACCACGTTTTCAGGTAATAAGCTATACTGCAGGGCCAGGGGAGAGACAGCCACACCATCAAAGTAATAATTAACCCTGTGGTTCAGCTGCTCTTCTATCCCCTTACACCAGGCTGCCCTCTCTAAGGCAGATGCCACAAGTGGCACTGACTCTGCTGCTAGCACCACTGTCTTCACCTCACGTATGGATCTCTCTACAGCCCCTTGCTGCCCATGACTCTTTCTGGGGACTACTACCAGCCTACAAGGCAGCTGGCTCTGATGCTTGAGCAAACAGTCAAACTGCAAGTCTGCCTGCACACTCTTGCACACCCCAAAGCCTGGGATCAGGGCCTTCATACCCAACAACAAGTGGTGCTCCTGCATACCAGGCAGAACGTCTATCAGCCTGTATCTACTGAACCTGTCCACCCCCACCAATATGTACAAGCCCCTAATATGCTGGATATTCATCTGGATGTCGCCACGCTCCCTAGCAGGCTCCCTAGCATGGGACTGAGGTGGGTGAACAGCATTCTCCTGGCAACCACAGTTCTCAGCAGCAGCCTGGCAAGCCCCCAATCCCATTTACATTTGGTGGATCCCACTCATTTTGGTGGTAAATGACAAAATTCTTAAAATTGCTCATTTAGCTTCCAAAACCATGTACAAACATCATGCAAGGCCTAAGAACCAAGATTCATGGGAAAATGGTGCTTGTTTGCACCAAATAACACGCATTTTGGTATACTGGTACAATGTCACAACTTTCCTTGGGCTCACAGCTAGGAGTTATAAAACATGATGCAATAATAATGGCCAGCTTTACCTCAAATTTGGCACCAAGGTTCCTAATCAGATATCTTATGATGCCATGTGGTAAAAAAAAAATTTGGCAGTCGGCAGCATGGTAAAATGGTGACATTTGTTAGCATAAAATACCGTATTTTCAGCTTTTTCTGGCATGTATGCATATGTTATGACACCAAATGAACTCAGTTAAAGCTGGAACTTTGCACATGTTTCAAGCACGTCCCAAATAGCATGCCCACAAAGTTTCAGGCTGGTTGAATGACAAACTGATGACAAATGCTAGCATAAATACCCCCAAAATGCAGTTTTTCATGGTTTTCCAAGGGTTTCATCACACATACACATATATTATGACACCAAATGAACTCAGTTGGAGCTGAAACTTTGTATATCTTTTAAACACATCCCAAACAGCATGCCCACAAAGTTTCATTCTGGTTGGATGACAAGCTGGTGACAAATGCTAGCATAAATACACCCAAAATGCAGTGTTTCACGGTTTTCCAAGGGTTCCAACACGTGATGGGGGCATATATCAATGAACTCAGTCAAGCCTAGAGCTTTGCACAGCTCATAAAAACATCTATGTCAACCGCCCACACGAAATTAGACTGTTTGCATGACAAATAGGTGACAGATGCTGGCAAACATAGCACAAAAAATGCAGTCACTAGTAATTGTTTTTCAAGGATTTCGTCACATAGTTGCATGTCAAACATTCCAGTTTGGGATAAATAGTCAGGTTCCAAACAACACGTCATCTAGATGATATATTATGTGACATTGCAGGAAGGAAAACTTAGGGGCACACGCCCATGATACAACGTCAACATGGGCATGAATAACACACACGTAACTAAGCTAATCGTCATAATAAAAAGCACACCTTCCCAACCCACCCACCCACCCACCCACCCACCCACCCACCCACCCACCCACCCACCCACCCACCCACCCACCCACCCACCCACCCACCCACTCACCCACCCACCCGCCCACCCACCCACCCACCCACCCACCCACCCCCACCCACCCACCCACCCACCCACCCACCCACCCACCCACCCACCCACCCACCCACCCACCCACCCACCCACCACCCACCCACCCACCCACCCACCCACCCACCCACCCACCCACCCACCCACCCACCCACCCACCCACCCACCCACCCACCCACCCACCCACCCACCCACCCACCCACCCATGCACACGCTGGTCAAGAAACATGGCTGGAAATCCATAAGCAACGTCAGCCAACCAAATTAAACTATAATGATGCCACAACACCTATGAAAATAAGACAATGAGGTCTTAGACATGGCTGGAATGCCCCTCGTGTTAGCACATACTGGTCACGGCCCATGGCATGGCTATCATTAACCCAATGAGCATCATCCTTATCATCATGCGCGTTGCCTGGGCCTCCTCATTGTCCTCATCCCTGTTGCGACGGCCTCTTCCACCTTGTCCTCATGTTCACCCGCTACTCGCGGCCCCGTGTCCTTGATCCGTGGGTGGTGATGGTGCTGCAACTGCGCCGCTTGCTCTGATTTTCCTGCAGTTCCTCCTCCTCCTCATGCTACTGCAGCTTCCGGCCACGCCTCCTTCCCTTGGTGGTGCTGCTGCCGCGGTGCTTGCTTAGCTTCTTGTGGACCTCCCCCTCCTCCTCCTCCTCCTCCTCCAGCTGCTTTTGCTGCTTCTGGCCACGCCTCCTTCCCTGGGTGGTGCTGCGGCCGCGGCGCTTGCTTTGCTTCTTCTGCACCTCCTCCTCCTCCTCCTCCTCCTCCTCCTCCTCCTCCTCCTCCTCCTCCTCCTCCTCCTCCTCCTCCTCCTCCTCCTCCTCCTCCTCCTCCTCCTCCTCCTCCTCCTCCTCCTCCTCCTCCTCCTCCTCCTCCTCCTCCTCCTCCTCCTCCTCCTCCTCCAGCTGCTTTTGCTGCTTCTGGCCACGCCTC
The DNA here is from genome assembly GCA_009746045.1 of Mesostigma viride. NCBI lineage: Eukaryota > Viridiplantae > Streptophyta > Mesostigmatophyceae > Mesostigmatales > Mesostigmataceae > Mesostigma > Mesostigma viride. The sequence continues at coordinate 3,337,426 of RPFO01000076.1, forward strand.
CTTCCCTGGGTGGTGCTGCGGCCGCGGCGCTTGCTTTGCTTCTTCTGCACCTCCTCCTCCTCCTCCACCTCCTCCTCCTCCTCCTCCAGCTGCTTTTGCTGCTTCTGGCCACGCCTCCTTCCCTGGGTGGTGCTGCGGCCACGGCGCTTGCTTTGCTTCTTCTGCACCTCCTCCTCCTCCTCCTCCTCCTCCTCCTCCTCCTCCTCCTCCTCCTCCTCCTCCTCCTCCTCCTCCTCCTCCTCCTCCTCCTCCTCCTCCATGTTGTCTGCATCCTCATCGGCCACGTCGGCTGTGCCATCATCCACATAGTCCTCGTCGTCACTGCTGCTGTGCACATCCACATGCAGTGGCATTGTGACGGCACCTGCCGTGTTGCCCTCTTCTCGCATGACTTTGGGGCTGAGGGCCTGCCCCGTCTGCTCACTATACCGTGACAAGACCTCATTGCGCATGAACGCGGCAGGGCCATGCGGGCAGGCGCAGACAAATTCCAAGACCTTGTCAAAGGCAGCGTACTCCTCAAACTTGCCGTCTGACCACACAACGGTAACCTTGCCAGCTATGGCTACCACCCAACCATGAAACCTCTCCTTCCTCCTGGAGCGGCCATCTGCAAACAGGGCGCAGACGCGCATGCCAAGCAATTCCTCCTGCCCCTTCTCCTGGAAGTAGCCGGCGCATGTAGCCTGTGCCGACTTCACCGCAGCGCCCGGCGTCTTGTAGCCCTCCCAGTCAATGCTCGGATGGTCGCGGATGGCATCTTGGGTCGTGCGTGTCAGCTTGCTGCCTTGGGCTGACAGCTTGGGCGTGAAGACCGCAGCGTTGCCGTTCACGGACCAGTGTTGGATAGCAATGTCCTCCACCGGGACGACCAAGCCGACCCCAGTTGACCTACCATTGACGGTTGCCAGCCCCCCCGCAAGGGAAACCTTGTCAAACCGGCTGCCCCAACTGGTGGCATAGTAAGGGGCCACACAGATAGTTGCATCGGAATCCAACCCACGGATGTCCACCACCTTGGCGAGCATATGTCCCATCCACGGCATGCCGTGCCCGGAAACTGATGTCGGCCGCCTCACCACAACCAAGTCACCCATGGTCAAAAGCTTGGGCTTGACGGTGAAGATGGTTGACCCGCCACGCACCACGCTTGACACACCCTAGCTCCCCCCCTTGCATGCTGGCACCCTCGCGAGCCCTGCGCCTCATGTCTGCTCGAATCTCGGGGCCAGAACTACCGACCCTTGCGTGGCTCACGACCTCGTTCAACGGCTGGGGAATGTCTTCCAAAGCTGCTGCCACCCGTTGGTCATGAGCGCTTTGCAACTCCATCGGCACAGGCAAGCTAGCTTGCTTGTCCCGCTGTTCACGCACCGCGCGCACCATTGCGGGCCAGATATCCGATGCTCCCGCGACGTCATTTGGAGACTTGGGAATCTGGTCAAACCATGCCATCAGATCAGCGTGCTTCTCGGGTGTGATGACGTCAGGAAACATCTTGTGGAGCTTAGAGCACTGCCGCCTAATAGCACGGTGTTCATCCCATGCAGCAAACGCTGCAAGCGGAGGAGCCCCTTGCGGGAAGTTGCCATGTGCCATGATGAGAGCTCCCTTTAAAGGCATGCCATCCACAGTGTAGCCGATGATGGTGCGCTTGTCACACTCCTCCCCAGCCTCCCCCCTTGGCATCCATGGATTCTTGCCCGGAACATCGAACTCTGGCGCTGATGCAAAACGGTACCGCCCGTACACGTTGCCATCGTCGGCGTCCTTCCAGAACTCCCACCTCAGAATTTTTGTGGTCCTGCGGTCCTCTATGACGACGTTGCCATTCGCATCCAAGTACGTGTCCCCAGATTTAGTCCACCGACCAAATCGCGGGTCCAGGCACCCTTCTAACCATGTGGTAATGTCCAGAGCAGCAGCCACAACCTGCATGCATGATATGGCAAAGGAATCGCAACAAGCATGATGAAGATATTGTCAGACCAACAAATAAATATAATGAAATCAACAACTTATAAAAGGACATCGAAGCTACGATGCTACATGCCACGACATGGCGGCGGCGGCAACAGCAACAACATCACCAACTTAATCTACAACATGCTATTCACTATTGGCTATTAATTACTCACTAGGAGAGTGACCCCCAGGGAGTTAGTTAAGGGTCACTTTGCCAAATTATAAATAAGGCTTATGGCAACCATTACTAAGGTCAAATAGGAAGATAAACTTACCGTGCTTGTTGGCGGCTCGGGGTTGATGGCTTGCATGCTGTCAGAAATTTCCCCGCTGTAGTAGTGTTTAAACGCATTTTTCAATGCGTCGCAAACATCCTGGAGGGTCGCCATCACCACGGCCGGTGCATCTGTTTTTTTGTTTTTGAAGCCTGCAACATACCGCCAGAACCACCCAAATCGTTGGTCGCAATCGATATGGGTGTGTCCTGGCGGTAGGCGGTACAGGTTGACCGAATCGAAAAGGTCAAAGGCCACCAGTACAGCCATAAGGCCCAGAATTTCCGCATTCATGTTGTCATTGCCCCCATCAGCCTGAAAGGCTAGGGTGCGTGGGAGACCATAAGCGCGGAGTTGTGCGTTGGGCGCTCGAAGCCAAGCTTGGCCCTCGCACATCTGCGTGATCATCATGACGATGACGGTCGCTGTGATACGCCCCGAGTTGCCAGCAACGCTTGTGTTGATGACCCATGGCATGATGAGCCAGAAAATGGTCCGTAAGCCGTGGATGACGGTGCAAACAAGCTCGTATGGCACGTGATGCTTGGAACTGGAATTCCACTCTGTACTGGCATGACCTCGCGCAGGGAAGTGCGTTTTCATTTTTGCGAGAGCATCGGCTGAGAAGGATGCCACAAGGCTGCATGCCCCACGGAGCCTGCGTTTAGCAATGAAGCCGAAAAAAGAAAGCAAAAATACATGATGTCAAAGTCTTTAAGAACCGTGGCGCAACGAGTGATAAATCATACACCGTATTACAAGCTAGGCATCCATAATCTAGCCCCCCCCCCACACACACACGCACATGCATGCCAGCTCCCCACCCCACCCTGGCACGCATGCATGCCAGCCCCCCCCCCACACCCACGCATGCATGCCAGCCCGCCCCCCCCCGCACGCATGCATGCCAGCCTCCCCCCCCCACACACGCATGCATGCCAGCCCCCCCCCCCGCACGCATGCATGCCAGCCCCCCCCACACCCCCGTATGCATGCCAGCCCCCCCCACACCCACGCATGCATGCCAGCCCCCCCCACACCCACGCATGCATGCCAGCCCCCCCCACACCCACGCATGCATCCCAGCCCCCACACACACCCACGCATGCATCCCAGCCCCCCCCACACCCACGCATGCATGCCAGCCCCCCCACACACCCACGCATGCATGCCAGCCCCCACACACACCCACGCATGCATGCCAGCCCCCCCCACACCCACGCATGCATGCCAGCCCCCCCACACACCCACACATGCATGCCAGCCCCCACCCACACCCACGCATGCATGCCAGCCCCCCCCACACCCACGCATGCATCCCAGCCCACCCCCACACCCACGCATGCATGCCAGCCCCCCCCACACCCACACATGTATGCTAGCCCCCCCCACACCCACGCATGCGTGCTAGCCCCCCCACCACCCACACATGCATGCCAGCCCCCCCCCCCGCACGCATGCATGCCAGCCCCCCACACCCACACCCACGCATGTATGCTAGCCCCCTCCCACACCCAAGCATGCATGCCGTCCCCCCCACACACCCAGCATACAAACAGGAAGCTATGTTAGCACACACAAAACATGGGAACATTGAGAAAAGGTGCCAAGAAGACCATTGAAAATGAAATGACATCAACCACATAAATTACCTGCGAGAGATGAACGAGAATCGCTCGAGGTGGTAGAAGCTCTCGTGGTTGTGAAGACGGCGCTTTGCGTCCTCGTACCTCGCACTGTCGGATGCCCGGTAGCGGGCGATCTCATCCTTCAAGTCACGGCACTTGCCGCACTCCCCCATTACTTTCTCACGGTACTTTGTCACGCGCACGGTGTCCCTCAAGCCGGCAATGATGAGGAGAAAGCGTGTGTAAAACCAGCTGAGACACACGAAGGGAAGACCCATCCAGCGCATCTTCTCCTTGTACTCGGACCACAGCGTCTGCTTGCATGGCTGCTCAATGACGTTGACATCACCAGTGGGATCCCCCTCCTGAGCCGGCACTGCCCAGTCGCGAATCCAGGTATCACACACCGCCGTCTTGTCTTGGCCTACCCGCACCCTCTTCATGGAACCTTGCCCCACTGTGCTGTCATTGGGGTCTACGTGGTGGACAGGCCGGACGACCTCATCACGAGCTATCTGCCACAAGTTTTCGCCGATGACCAGGCAGTGGCGGTAGCCATCGACGCAGACCTTGTAGCGAAAATCCCTTACGATTTCGACTTGGTCCGGCCTGACAGCCTCGATGGTGGTCGTGCCTGCCAGGGTAAACTTGAAGCCCTCGTCCACATGGAAAGTGCGCTTAGAAGCCCCCGGCTGACTTGTGGCGGTCAGGCCACCATGTCGGAGTTCGGCCTTGATCTCCTCCTTCCGGTCAGCAGGGCGCATCGTCCAAAACCTTGTGCGCAGCGCCCGCAGCTCTGGAACAGTCATGGCCGCACAGCAGCCAGCATCTGCCTTGCCACATTTGCAGCGGGCACCGGCGTCTCGAGCAAGTACAACAGGATCGGTTGACTCCTTCAGAATCTCAGCTGCTGAGCGGCGTTTCCCGTGTCCCATTTCGTCACAATTTCGTCTGCAATTTCACAGAACACATGGTACAAGAAAGAATAGAATGCATGCACTATTTCGATACCTTAGGTCCCATTTATTCTTCAAATTTCTGGCTCACCTGCAGCCATATTTCGATGTAACAAGTAACTACAAAAGCTAACAAAAATTCCGTGAATGGCACAAAATTGCAAGGTAGGTTCTCGTAATTTAACTGCGGAATGCCGATCCTGTTACCATATAGCTTCGTTTCAGAAGGTATCGGTATGAAATACACGTTTCCCACTAAGAACTGCCGACTAGACACCTATGAACTCATCGTGGCTTTTCCCACGCGCATGCCTGCTTTTGCTGGTCGGGACTTGCCTAATTTCACCTTCTTATTGGCAGCGTGCATCGTCCTCGCTGACTTGGCGCGTTCCTGGCGCGGCGCCCCGACGGCGCCGTCAACAGGCAGCCAGGACGATGCACGATGCCATTAAATTCGGTGAGTCCCGACCAGCAAATGCAGGCAGGAACGCTGGAGAAGCCACGGTTAGTTCATTGGTGTCTAGTGGGCAGTTCGTAGTGGGAAGCGTTTATTTCGTACCGATACCTTGTGAAACGAAGCTATATGGTAACAGAGTCGGCATTCCGTAGTTAAATTATAAGAACCGGCTACCTTGCAAATTTGTGCCATTCACGGAATCAGTTTTGTTAGCTTTTGTGGTATTGGTGTCTAGTGGGCAGTTCGTAGTGGGAAGCGTTTATTTCGTACCGATACCTTCTGAAACGAAGTTATATGGTAACAGGGTCGGCATTCCGTAGTTAAATTATAAGAACCGGCTACCTTGCAAATTTGTGTCATTCACGGAATTTTTGTTAGATTTTGTGGTTACTTGTTACATCAAAATAAGGCTGCAGGTGAGCCAGAAATTTGGCGAAAAAATGTGGGATGAGCTAGACGAGATGGTAGATGCAGCCACGAGGGGCCATGAGAAGTCCCGGGCTAAGTTCATTCAGGGCTGCTGAGGCCAGGGCTGCTGAGGCCAGGGCTGCGGAGGCCAAGGCTGTGGCGCCCAGGGCTGCTGAGGCGAGGGCTGCGGAGGCCAGGGCTGCTGAGGCCAGGGCTGCGGAGGCCAAGGCTGCGGAGGCCAGGGCTGCGGAGGCCAGGGCTGCGGAGGCCAGGGCTGCGGAGGCCAGGGCTGCGGAGGCCAGGGCTGCGGAGGCCAGGGCTGCGGAGGCCAGGGCTCAGGCGGAGGCTGGTGCTGCGGAGGCCAGGGCTGCGGAGGCGAGGGCTGCGGAGGCCAGGGCTGCGGAGGCCAGGGCTGCGGAGGCCAGGGCTGATGTGACGGCACCTGCTGCTGTGGTGGCATTGCCTGCAGAGGCTGTCAGTATAGCTGCAGAAGTGGCGATTAAAACGGAGAACAACCGCTATGCGCCAACCATCCATAATCGCCCGGCTGTAGCAGATCCAACGGAGGCTGGGAGTATTGCAAAAAGGCTCCGCTTTGGCACTTCGGCGAGCAAGGAGCTGGCCCTCTATGACAAATACCTGGGGATCGCCCCCATCGGGGGAGGGCAACAAAAGAAGGTGATCTTCTTGAATGCAGGGGGCGGGTATCCACATTTTGCTCGCCCAGCTGCATGGAGAGCATTTCATCGCGGATGTGGATGCCTCTAAGCTCGTTCCACAATCCGGCTTCCCGACGTGCTTGCTAGCCAGGTCGAGGAATGCCACCTTGGCGAGCAAGAAGCAGGTCGACAGCAGCTTCCCAGAGCTGGTCGTGGCCTGCAAGGTAGAAGGCAGCTTTCCCCAGTACACGCTCGCCGTGGGGGATGCATGCACAATGGTGGACAAGAAGGCCGAGTCTGCATTGCTGATGGCCTTCGACCTGCAGTGCGACCACAATTTGCTGGTGGTGGCAATCGCCGACGTGCTGCTGGGGGTGAGCCACACTACTGCAAGACACAGCGTCGTGCATTTGCCTGCCTGACCAGATTGGTGCCGCACAATTCCATGGACGATACCATCTCGCTCCCCGGCGGGCCGCCCATGCTTGCATGGGTGAAGGCGACGGAGCTATCATTGTCAGTGGACGTTGATGCCGACAAGGAGCTGGTTGCCACTGCCGTGCACGATGTCCTACATATCTTGGCTACTGACGCGTGCAAGGAGGCGGAGATCAAGGCAGCTCTTAGGTCCGCCGCTTTCAAGGTATTTTTCTTGCAAGATGATGGTTTTATAGCTTGACTGTTGTTTGTATTGTCTCGTTAGGCTGCCAATTTTTATTCATTGTTCTTGCTTGCGCGCATTGGCTTTGATAGCTTATCAAAGCATTGTCTTTGGGGGGGGGCTTCCTCGGCGCGTTGCGTTATGCATGTTGCTTCCTTGCTGTATTTCTCTTTGGGCGCCGGCTTGCTTTTCATCATCACATTTCTTGTAGTAGACATGCATGTCTGGTCTGTAACTGACTAGTTTTAATGTCCCTTTTCTTTTTGCTGCTCTTCGTCTTTATATATTGCAGGTGGTTACAGTCCCCGAACCAGCACCGTCTCTGACCAGATCTCGTATCCCCGACGAGGACGTGTGGGCATACATGGAGTCGGATGAAGATGATGAGGCGGACCCAGATGCCGCCCAGTCCCCGCTTCTGAAGGGCAAGCGTGCCAAGGATACCTCAACCACACCACGGGAGACGAGGAAGAAGACCGGGGGGGCGCTGGGGGGGGCAGCCTCCGGGGGGGAGCTGGGGGGGGCAGCTTCCGGGGGGGCGCTGGGGGGGGCAGCCTCGGGGGGGGCGCTGGGGGGGGCAGCCTCCCGGGACGCAGTGCACGCCACCGTGGCCTCTCTCGAGGCAAAGGTCAAGCAACATGGCGAAAAGCTGGAAGCGTTCGGGAAGTCCAGAACTGCCGTGGAGCAGCGGCTGACCACTCTGGCGAAGCAAGTCTCCGGCTTTTCCAGGGCAGTCACTGGCGCAAAATCAGACATAAAGAAGACTGTGACGGACACTGTGACGGCAGAGGTCAAGAAGCTGCAGCCGGCTGCAGCGGCGCCTCAGCTCCCGCCGGAGTTCAACGCCTTGAAGAAAGACCTGGCTGCAGCACAAAAAACGGTGGAAGATCAGGGCAAAAAGATCGCAGCGCTTGAGTGGCAGATCCAGCATGTTCAAGCCACTCAGAACACGATGATGTCGGTGCAAGTGCCAACATGGCCGGCGGCAGCAGCCTACCCTCCCGCAGCTGGGCCCACTAACCTGCCCAGCGCGGGGAAGCCCCGGCAGCATCCCAGGCCCCGCCATCCCCAGCCATATCCACAACAGCAAGTTCCCACGCCGCTGTTGGCGTACACGCATGGTTACGAGGACGAGGAGGAGGCGGAGGAGCTGGAGGAGGCGGAGGAGTATGAGGAGCTGGAGGAGGATGCACGCAGGGGTGGTTACACGCCGCCGCCGTCTAAGAAGCGCCCGCCTCCTATGCGCGCGGTGGCCACCCGGTCCAGCCCGCGCAAGAACAAGGGGCGCATTGCGTCCGCCTACGTCGATGAACACTTTCGCGGTTATCGTTGTTGAAGGCATACTCATGCGATTTTTTTCATCACGTACACGTCAGTTGTGGGAGCTTCTTGAGTTATGGCCGCCTCTTAGACGATGCCGAGGTCAACTACCCTCCTTCAGGCCGCTTCAAGCTGCTCGGCAGTTGGCTTCCCGACTGCGAGGACGACATGACGACACGGATCGGCATGGCGTGGGCGCACCTCCATGACCACCGCCGCTGGTGGAGCAACCCCGCCCTACCCCGGATCGTCAAGCGTGACCTCTTCAAGGTCGTCATTCTGACGATCCTGACCTACGGCGCCGAGACGTGGACACTGATGCAGGAGCTGGAGCAACGACTCGACGGCGCCGTCACCAAGATGCTGCGCAAGGCCCTTAACATCCCCTTTGGTTTGCACATTAGTAATGAGGATTTGTACGCTGATTTGCCCTATGTTTCCCACATTATTAGGCACAGGCGCCTGGGCCTAGCCGGGCACCTGGCCCGCACAGATCAGGTAGCTACATCAGATAGACTAGCTGGCACCAAGCCCGCCCAGCCTGGGCGATATGTCCTCACCTGGCGTGCCCCCGGCCGCGCGCGGCAGGGCCGCCACCCGTGGACTTTTCGTGATAGACTCGGCATGGACATGTGCTACACTAGACGTGACGGGCTCACCCCCGGGCAGCCTCCTGGTTTGTCTGTAATATGGAGGCAGATGGTGCGCAAGGATAGATGGCAAGTAGTGATGAAGGAGACCACCCCCAAGCCTGTGGGGGCTCCGCGTGTGACCAAGTATGGCATTCATAGCGATTCGGGCCGCGGTGCCCACACCCCTGTAACTAGGACCTAGATAGCTTATACCATCCATTCCCTCCCCTGTTCCGCTCCCACTGAGGGCTTATGCTCACGTGACGCAGTCACGTGTCTATTAATTAATTAATTAATTGAGTTATGGATAAGGTGTTGCACACTTCAAACTGTATTCAAAGTGGCCCCACCTTGCGTGCTGGCAAAGAAATGCTAGCCGACAGCAATTTTTCTGTGCTTTGGTCTTGGGGGCCAGTTGCCGGCACCCCAGCTTGTAGTGGTTGCGGCTTGGGCTCAGTAGTGAGAAATAGGCCTCATGTTTCTTCCACATAATTTAAAGCCACACAAGCTATCCAATACGCTTAGGTCTACAGGAATATTAAAGATAGACAGGGTTCACCTATTTTGCCGCTGTAATGGATGGACCAACTCCCACCAACTGTGGTGGGACACTCATGGCAATTAAGGCAATTTACTAGTTGCTAGCTTGCATGATAACATTAAATTAAATTAAATTAAATTTAATTTAATATAATAACATGAACATGATAATTAGCCTATTCATGATATATGCATTATCCACTCAGGGTGCCCGGGTGCCCGGGTGCACGGGTGCCTGGGTGCCTGGGTGCTGGGGGGGGGGGGGGGTGTCAAAAGGTGGGGTGCTTCGGGGGGGGGGATTTATATGTTCCCACATGATAGTAAGTCATTATAGATGCAATCCACCCTTGGTGCCTGGGTGCCTACGTGCCCACGTGCCTACGCGCCTACGTGCCTAGGTGCCTAGGTGCCTGCATGCCTGGGTGCTAGGTGGGTACGGGTGGGGTGGGGTGGGGTGGTCCAAAGGGGGTGTGCTTGGGGGGGGGATTTATATGTTCCCACATGATAGTAAGTCAGTACAGATGTGTCAGCATAGATGCAATCCACCCTTGGTGCCTGGGTGCCTGGGTCCCTGGGTGCCTGGGTGCCTGGGTGCCTACGTGTGCCTAGTAGGTGCCTGCATGCCTGGGTGATGGGGGGGGGGGGTCCAAAGGGGGTGTGCTTGAGGGGGGGATTGATATGTTCCCACATGATAGTAAGTCAGTACAGATGCAATCCACCCTTGGTGTCTGGGTGCCTAGGTGCCTAGGTGCCTATAGGTGCCTAGGTGCCTGCATGGCCTGGGTGCTGGGGGGGGGGGGGGGGGGGGGGGCGTAATGGAGGCATGCTGGGTCCTTGGGTGGGGTGGGTGGGGTGGCTGGGGGGTTGTTTTATGTTCCCACATGGTAATAAGCCACAATACAAGCAAAATCCAATATTTAAAAAAAAACCATTTTGGTGTAGTGGGATCCACCAAATGTAAATGGGATTGGGGAGCCTCCCACAAAGGCTCCCTACCTAGCTTCCAAGCAAACATTGCTGCCTGCCCAGAATGCCCAAACATGTGATGCAACCTATGGCTAGCCTCAGCATAGCTCAGCACTCTTTCAGTACTGACCTGGCGAGACGTCTGAACCGTGTGTGGGGACACATGATCCACTCCTGAGGTTCCAGGGCTTCCCTGCAGGCCATCGATCCTGACGCCCCAAGCCAGGTCCTGCTCCCTGGACCGCTCCAGGCCCTTCCAGCAAGGTCCCTTGGCCCTCCAGGCCAGCACCTGCTGGAGACCCACCACCTGCATGAGGCATAGGGAATTCAGCTGCAGCATTGTTATTGCAATCCAGTGGAAGAACAACATCCTTACACCCTTGGTGCTGCACAAGGGGCACACCCCCGTCCTTATGTACATCCAGCACACCTTCCCCAAGGGGTGATTGACTATTTACAGGGGATGATGTAGCTAGTCACTGCTGCCCAGACTGGCCCCCTGCCCCAGCAGGCTTGGCCTTCCTGTCAGGGCACTCACGACGCCAGTGACCTTCCTTGCCACACACAAAGCATACTCCACCCTTCTTCCCAGACCCAGCCCCACCCTTGCCAGGCTTCCCCTGGCCTCCCTGAGACTGTCCACCCTGCTTGCCCTGGTTGCCTTGAGCTTGGCCCTTGCCTTGCCCTTGGCCACCCTTACCCTGCTGACCACCAGCTTGCTGGCTCCCAACCCCTCCTTGGGAACCTGCACCCTTGCCACCCTGAGCCCCCTGCCTCTGGCGCCTGAAGCGCTTACGCTTGTTAGGCCTTGCCCCATCACGGGCTGGGTACCCGGGGACATCACCTTGGCCCTGCACAGCGGAGGTGGCATTGCTGCCATGGGACTGGATAGCCTTGCAGGCAGGATCTGGCTTCCTTATGCTGAGGATTACAAGCTCCAGAGCACGCAAGGAGCCATCAGTCTGGTTAAGAAACATGCGGGCACTGTTCCTACCATCCACACTCAGACCCATACGGTCCAGGAAATAATCTGCCAAGGCTCTATCTGTGACTAGGAAGCCATACTTGGCCCCCTTGTCCCTGATACGGTTGAGCCTAGCCCATTCCTCTGCCACAGGGCCCACTATCTCAAAGGTGTCATACTGGTGTTTATAATAGTTGGTGAGGTTGAGAACCTTATCAGAGAACTCCTCCCTCAACCCATCCAGGAACTGTGCCCAGGTTAGCTTATCCTTGACACCAGTCCTAGCCTTTTCCCTGACACGCTCTGATGAGTCCCTGTTGCACGTGGACGAGTGAAACACTTGCACTAGGTTGACAGTGGGGTCCACGGAGAGTACAACCAGCTCCATGTCCTCTAGCCACTTGTCTAAAGCTTCCTGTGCTAGCGGTGGGTTAAGAGGCTTTTGTCCATTCATGAGAGTGACTGCACTCATGTGAGGCCTCGACCCTGGCAGCGCCTTGACTGGCTCCACCACAGCGGGCGTCACAGCAACAGCACCACTTGGGCCAGCAGGCACAGGGGAGGACACATCCACATGAAGCCTCTTACCATTGCCGTCAGCGGAGGTATCCCTCTTACGCTTCTCCACGGCTGGTTGCCCGTTTGCCGCCGTCATTGCGTCAGATGGATGGCCATGTCGCCCGCACCTTGCGCGCCTCCTCCACCGAGTCCTCGTGCCGTCTCTTGCTGCCTGGCCGCTTTCCCCCATCGCCGTCACTGGCAGGGATTGCCTCCCCCACCAGCTGCTCCTTGTCCTTCCTAGGCTCCTGGCTCTCCCCAGCCGGTGCCTCCGCCTCGCCCTTGTCGCCGTCGCCCGGTTTGCCACGAGGCATTATATACAGTGGGACCACAAAACAACACAGGCGAAAGGCAAAGAAGAACAGGCTCAAGCGCTGGCACTGCCTGAAGAGGCCGTCGGCTGCTCTCCAGGTGCTGCCTCCTCTTCACGCTCTTGTGCCGTGCGCGCCACCGGTGTCCCCACTCGTGGAACTGCGCGGACCTCCTCCGCGTTGTAAGGACCAAGCACACGGCTCACCGGCCTACCGGCTGCTGTTTGCTCCACCGACACTCTGGGCGCGCTGCCCCGGCGATACCACTGAAGGTTCCTGACCCACCTGCTACCACCACCTCGCCGATCGTTGCGAGACCCCCGACCTATCTCAGCAAAGTCGTGCTCCGGCTCAAACGGAATGTGCAACTCTGCTCTGCGCCGAGCGGAGTACCCCTCGTTCGTGCCGTCGCCCTCGTCGATCTGCTGCGACGACCTGGCTATGATGCCCGTCGGTCGGTCCACGAATTGCTCGTGGAAGTCCTCGTCGGTGACCTCCCGACCGGTGATTACTGTCACAGTTGGCCCCGTCGCCCCTGGCGCCCTCTGTACTCTTGGCGTGTCCAAGGTCGACCAGATGCCTGGCGGACGTGTGGTGATAACCCAGTGATCCGCGTGCCCACGCGACTCCTGGATCAAAACGTTAACCAAATGCTCACAAGTCTGAGCAACCACCTCGGCGGAATCCCACGGGTTGTCCGCTTCGCGCGTCTGCGCGTCCCGAATTTATTGTGCGACGCGTCGGTCCCCTCTCCCAACGAGCTCGTCGCCACCCAGTGGTTATATAACCTGGCACCACCTAAGCAGATGGCCACCAGCTGACTCAGCGTTTCTCGTGCCAAGTCGAGCGCCTGAATGGTCACGTGCCCGCCCTGGTACGCAACTTCCAGACTATAAATCAACGAAGCTATCTCGTCTCGTATGCCTACGAGACGCTCCGTGCACACTCTCCCTGTTTCTCCTGGCGACGTTGTCGCCCGGATCCTCATCACCACCGGGTCGTTCGCCGACGGCCCTGCTGCGTTTCCAAACACAGCCACCCAGCCACCCTCCGCAAGCCCCCGCGCAACGTATGCCGCTTGCACGAAGGTGGAGGCGTTGGATCGATGAGTGTAGGGATAGAAAGAGCTCTCGCCCGCCGGCGGCTCTGGTGCAGCTTCGCGACTGGGAGACGACAACTCAGGTGTTTCAACCCGAGCTTCGGCCGACATGAAACCCCGCAACAGGAATGCAATAATACGAGTTAGCAACCAAAGCCAGAGCGTGAGCTCCTGGTCTTTCACGCGCACAACGGGATGAGCCAAAGTTGCAAGACAGCAACCTTTTAACCCGTGCACCAAGCCACGACCACGGTGAGCGTTTCCACGTCCAATGTGGGAGCCTCGGTTCGTGCTTGCCAAGATAGCTGGTCATCCCCCATGACCAAGCTATATCCTTTGCGTTGTTCCTCGTTCCCATCGGCGTGACGAGGCACGTGCAGGCGTGCAAGCAAATCCTCAACGTCCAATGGCATCAGTCAGCAGAGCCAGGACGAACTGGATTTGCCTAGACTCTGCAACCTAGGAAGTACAGGACCTGTCACACGCCTGCAAGGCCTAGTATCCTTGCAGTCCTGTGCCAGCTCCAGTACCCCACCAGTCACAGGCTGCTGCTCCCCCTGGTCTACGTGGACCACAGTCACGTGATAGTCAGGCTAAGCCTGTGCAGGCACGGCCTGCCACGTGTCCTGTCCACTATACCAGAGGACTGCACCCTAGTCGGCCACGGACGGCTAGGACTTCGGGACCTCATATCTTTCTCGTCCCTTGTCTGTTTCAGGCGGTCAGCACGGCGTTGGAAAGGTCTTTCCAAACTGCATCCACTTAGCATATTGGTTGCCCGTTCCTTGCTCACGTACGAGGACAAAAAATTTCCTGTATGAGATAGACATCCCTACCTCTTGGCAAACCCATTCGCGCACCTTTCATAGAAGTCAGCTGAAACTTTACCACCAAAGCACGTTCGCTGGTAGAGAGTTAGCCCCTGCCCCTTTAGAGCATAATCCTGATACTGGCGAGGTTGAGGATGAGGTAGAGAGTATCGTGGCCCATAGAGACATTAAAAAGGGCCGCATACTCAGCGCCAGTATAAGGTTAAATGGATGTACGCCCGTCGTGAGGTAGATAAAGTATGGTATACGGAGAGGGAACTAGATGGGTGTAGTCGCCTTTTGCAGGAGTACAAAACTCTGCATAAGCTCTAGCCGTAGACCTTCTCCTCTCTTATGTTATGTCTGCTGTCGACGGGTGGTTGGTTGCCCCCCCCCCTTCCGCAGCCGTCATGTCAGAGCCTACCCCTTCGTTGGAGTCCCTGCCGACGGCTCCTGATCCTGAGCTGTATTATGAGGTCCTTCCGGGTCGTTGGGTCTCCAGGGCCAGCTACCCTGGTGGCCGTATCCACTCTGCCCTGCAGGCGGACCGTGCAGCTCTGGTTCGGGCAGCTCTTTTCGGGGTCTCCTGGTTTGGTCCGGACCCACAGGGCCAGCAGTTGGTCGTCAACAGCTTCGACGATGCTGGGCACTGCGTCCTTGGGTGTGGGCCCCGCTGCCCCGCCATCGGACAGATAGATGCCGTACTCCAGTGCCCCAGGGTCTTCTCCTACCTTTCTACCCCTGTGGGGCGCTCTTGCCTCAGGGAGATTTTCCAGTGGCTCCCGGTCGAGGGTGATGCAGAGTTAGATGACAACCCCTGTGACCTCCTTCGGGCCGTCGAGTTTATGGAGATAGCGGATCAGTCCTCGGAGTCCTCCCCCTACGCTGCCAGGCGCCTCCTCGGTTTGCGCGCCTCTGGATGTGCCCTACACCCCGGCGTATCCTCCCTCCATCGCCGCCTCCTCGGAGTCTGAGGGTCTGCCGGCCCCGTCCCTGGTCCCTTCTTCTCCTGTGTGGCTGTGTCGGTCCTTTCGTCACGGCACGGGTCAGTCGGGCTGGATCCTACCCCTCAGGGCAGGGTGCGGACCCGGCGACTGCCAACTTGGCGGTTACCGTGTCTGCCATGCAGGCACAGATTCAGTCCTTGGTTTCGGCGTTCGGGACGTTCATGGCGGCACAGTCGTCCTCTGGCGCGGGTCCCTCTGCCGTCGCGCCTAGCGTGGCGCCGGTCGCTGTTGTTGCTGCCTTGCCTACCCCTCCTGTGGCCCCAGTGACTGTGGCTTCGCCTGCGCCCGCGGTCGCTGCGGTTTCGTCTAGTGCTACGGCTCCTACGCCTCCGGCTGCCTCCGTGCCTGCGGTCGCCTTGCCTGTTCCTCCGCGTGAGCCTCCTGCCGCGGCGATTTCGCCCGCCGTCGCTGCTTCTGGGCCTTCCCAGGCCCCGTCGCAGCCGTTGCGGGGCTTCTTTGGCGACACGAGTGGGCTGCCCAGGCTCTGGGAGGGAGGTCCCCCTCAGAGGATTCCAGTGCCGGACTGGAGTCTTGACGGCAGCCAGTTTTATGGTAAGGTGCCTGTCCCTACGGGCCCAATTTTCAACATGTGGCCCGAGGGTGCGCCTCCAGCGGAGGCCATGTCGTCATCCGCGGTTGCAGGTCCGTCGCGGCCTCCTGGGGTGCCGGCTCCCTCTGCGCCTGTGCAGGATCCTACCCCTGTTTCTGTTCCTGCCCCTTCGGCCACTTGCTCGCTGGCTACGGTTGTTAGGGCCAGCGGTGTTGATCATGCAGCGCGCTCTCCGCGCTGCCGACTCCCTACGGGAGTTGTCTCACGGGGCGACCGGGAACGTGCCCCCTCTGTGGTACATTTTACGCAGGAGTCGCGAGATTCGGCCGTTCCCGGATATGGTATGTCAGCGCTTGCGTGCCGACAGTGTGACCTCCCGCGCGTCGCTCCGGAGCTGTCCATTTCACCCATGTCCTATGGGTTTTCCCAGGTGTGTCGGGCGCCACGGGACCGTAACCTACCCATTGATACTGATCGGCCTCCTTTTGACATGGTTATTGTAGCTGATCCCGTGTTCCAGGGTGAGATCCTGGTTCGTCGCGTCCTCTACCGCTGGGCGAGGCGTCATAACGACTTAGACACCTACGGTGGTTACCAGTGGGCTTACCCTCCGCCTCTGGGCATCATGGCTTCGGATGCCCTTACGGTCGAGTACCCTGCCGCGCCCGGTGCTACGTATGGTGCGGTGCACCTGCAGCCCATCTTGGAGTGGGATGCCCGCCGCCCAGTGCCTCTTCCGGGCCAGGGCCTGGACTCCCGTGGTCATCCTCCCCCTCGGGCTAGTGAGTATCTAGAGACGTTTGGGTCGCGCCAGTGTGCTCGTCGGTGGCGCTCTCGTGAGATCCGGCACATCAGATTGTGGCCGGCTAGTGTGGAGCCTCTGCTAGATCTGTTCTTCCCGACGGGTCTGCGTCACCGGATTCGGTATCAGCGCCTACTCCTTCGGGCTCTCTGTTTGATCGCGGTAGAGCCTTTCCTTCGGCTCTTTGCCTGTGGCTTCTTGGACTGGGCTCGGGGCCAGGTGGTCCTGACTCAGCATAGGTACTACTGGGCCTTCTTGGGCCTTTTTCCTGATGGCGTGTGGGCCGATGTTTTCCTCACTGTAGATAGGCATGATAACGCGGACGACGTGGCCCACTACCATGCGTATCTGGATGTCCTGCTGGCCTCGTGTGGTACCTACCAAACTGATGGCAGCTAGATAGAGGGCCTTAGGCCCGACCTGAGGGTGTTGTCCCTCCGGTATATAGAGTCGCCCTCATATTCTGGCCAGTTGGTTGGTCGTTCTTGGTCCCTGGTGTTGACATTGTTCACTCTGTGTGTCCTGCCCAGTGCCGTCCCTCCCGGCAAGGCCTCCGTGCCAGGCAGTTAGGGGAACCTCCCACCAGGCTTGGTGCTGGTTAACCCTACACCACTCGGGGTGGAACCGAGTTAATTAATTGATTAATTAATTAATTAATCAATACAAAAACTCATTACCCAACAGCTTAAGACTTGGAGCGATCTGGCAGGTATTAATTAATTAATTAATAGACACGTGACTGCGTCACGTGAGCATAAGTCCTCAGTGGGAGGGGAACATGGGATGGAATGGATGGTATAAGCTATCTAGGTCCTAGTTACAGGGGTGTGGGCACCACGGCCCGAATCGCTATGAATGCCATACTTGGTCACACGCGGAGCCCCCACAGGCTTGGGGGTGGTCTCCTTCATCACTACTTACCATCTATCCTTGCGCATCATCTGCCTCCATATTACAGACAAACCAGGAGGCTGCCCGGGTGTGAGCCCGTCACGTCTAGTGTAGCACATGTCCATGCCGAGTCTATCACGAAAAGTCCACGGGTGGCGGCCCTGCCGCGCGCGGCCGGGGGCACGCCAGGTGAGGACATATCGCCCAGGCTGGGCGGCTGGGTGCCAGCTAGTCTATCTGATGTATGTACCTGATCTGTGCGGGCCAGGTGCCCGGCTAGGCCCAGGCGCCTGTGCCTAGTAATGTGGGAAACATAGGGCAAATCAGCGTACAAATCCTCATTACTAATGTGCAAACCAAAGGGGATGTTAAGGGCCTTGCGCAGCAGCTTGGTGACGGCGCCGTCGAGTGGTTGCTCCAGCTCCTGCGTCAGTGTCCAGGCCTCGGCGACGTAGGTCAGGATCGTCAGAATGACGACCTTGAAGAGGTCACGCTTGACGATCCGGGGTAGGGCGGGGTTGCTCCACCAGCGGCGGTGGTCATGGAGGTGCGCCCACGCCATGCCGATCCGTGTCGTCATGTCGTCCTCGCAGTCGGGAAGCCAACTGCCGAGCAGCTTGAAGCGGCCTGAAGGAGGGTAGTTGACTGACCTCGGTGTCGTCTAAGAGGCGGAGTGTGGGTGGGGGCCCTGCCATGCCGAGGGCCAGGGCCTCCGAGGGCAGATATGCAGGATTTGAATTTTTCTCGATCTGGCAGGTATGCTCGGGTGACCAGAATGCCCCAAGTCTGAACTTTTACTAGGCTTACAGATACAACCGGGTCAGCTTTCTAATCAATAGATAAACAATACCCATCGATAATAGGACGGCCAGGGCCGTTAAAAGTCCTGTGCTCTGTGAGTCTGTCGCGATCGGGGGCAGCGTGCGATCCCCAGGCAGGCCTACGGCATCAGCTTGCATATCTGCTGGCAATCCCTGTGGAGCAATGTGGTAAAGAAGTTCATACGATGCAACATGCCGTGGAAACATCGCATGGACAGTGATCATTACCATGTTAATCAGCACACTCCCAAGAAAGCGAGCCAAGATGAAAAAATTCAGGAGCATCCTGTTCAACCCCCTCGAACTACCACTGTACCATCATTTGGCAACGCTTGTCTGGAACCCCCCCTCCCCCCCCCCTTTGGCCCCCTTTCCTCCCCCTACCCCCACCGAAGCGAATGTTATTGAGCACAATATTCCCACTACAAATAGAAAGTGGTTACAAGTGCGGAAGGAACCCAGTGCGCAGTCTAGCAGGTGCCGATGGGTAATCGCTGCGGGCTTCAAACACAGTGCAGCGCCGGGAGAAGACGCACGCAGCTCACCTCTGCAGCCACCCAGCCAGAAAGACCCGGCACATCCGGCCTCCCCCACAGCGGCATGTCCTCGCGCTCGCGCGCCGCCAGGTCGCCAGGTGTCACCGGGCCGTCCCTCTCCCCCGACAGCTCATGCGCATGCACGCGCGCATGGTGCCGCCGCCGCAGCTCGTTGGGAGACACGCATCCTTCGAGCTCATTGGTGGTGACGGATGCTGGTGTCGCCGGTGTCCCGGCTGCACTTGCACGAACAAACGGTGGCTGGGGGGAGGGGGCAAGAGGGGCACGTGGCTGGGACGGTGATGGCGATGGCCCACTGGTTGACAGGGGGGAGGCTACGACAGCGCTTGCGCCGCACACGGTGGTGACTGACGTTGCTGCGGGTGTCGCTTGGTAACTGGTACACCCAAAGCGGATGAGACCGCCCCCCCCCCCCCCCCCCCCCCAACACAAACATGGCATGTGCATGTCAGCAATCCAAATAAGAAAGACACCAGTGCCGCCCACAGACAACATGATCACAATCCAAGGGGGGTTGCCTTGCAAAGCTCTAGGATCACCACCTTGCAAGGCAGGCCCCTTACTTAATAAGCCTGACTAGCTTAAATAGAGAGTTGCCTTGCGAAACTGTAGGATCACCACCTTGCAAGGCAGGCCCCTTATTAAATAAGCCTGACTAGCTTAAATAGAGAGATGCCTTGCAAAACTGTAGGATCACCACCTCGCAAGGCAGGCCCCTTATTTAATAGGCCTGATTAGCTTAAATAGAGAGTTGCCTTGCGAAACTGTAGGATCACCCATCCAAACAGTGTCTACATGACGTCTTCATCTACATAAGCGGCATCAAGGAGCATATGACCCAGTAAAGCAGTGTCAATACTTGGTCTCAACACAGCCAGTGACATCATCATCATCGCCAGGGGATACATGGACAAGTATTAAAATGGCTGTTTGAACCCAAGCATAGCCATACAAGGGGGCATCGGCAATTACGAACGCAAAAGCCAATGATTATAATACCCTGCAAAGATAGTTTACGGTTCCACCCCTGGTTCACTTCTGCAGGAAGAAAACACCCAGGTGCTTCACAGCAACATCCCCCACGCCTCCCCCGCTTTATTCCGTCAACCCAACCCCCAATCCCAATCCCCATCCCAATCCCCATCCCAATCCCCATCCCCATCCCCATCCCAATCCCCATCCCAATCCTCATCCCAATCCCCATCCCAATCCCCATCCCAATCCCCATCCCAATCCCCATCCCAATCCCCATCCCAATCCCCATCCCAATCCCCATCCCAATCCCCATCCCAATCCCCATCCCCATCCCCATCCCCATCTCAATCCCCATCTCAATCCCCATCCCCATCCCCATCCCCATCCCCATCCCCATCCCCATCCCCATCCCCATCCCCATCCCCATCCCCATCCCCATCCCCATCCCCATCCCCATCCCCATCCCCATCCCCATCCCCATCCCCATCCCCATCCCCATCCCCATCCCCATCCCCATCCCCATCCCCACCCCAATCCCCATCCCAATCCCCATCCCAATCCGCATCCCAATCCCCATCCCAATCCCCATCCCAATCCCCATCCCCATCCCCATCCCCATCCCAGTCCCCATCCCAATCCCCATCCCAATCCCCATCCCAATCCCCATCCCAATCCCCATCCCAATCCCCATCCCAATCCCCATCCCAATCCCCATCCCAATCCCCATCCCCATCCCCATCCCCATCCCCATCCCCATCCCAATCCCCATCCCAATCCCCATCCCAATCCCCATCCCAATCCCCATCCCAATCCCCATCCCAATCCCCATCCCAATCCCAATCCCCATCCCCATCCCAATCCCCATCCCAATCCCCATCCCAATCCCCAGGTTAAGTTTCTTCCCAAAGCGCCAACAGACCACTGGACAAACCGAGAAAACAACTCGGTAAATTCATTATGCCTTTCCCAGTTTCCAGACAGGCTATTGCCCTGTACAAACATTCACCAGGCAGGGTTCCCTCAGGTTAAGATCCCACACAGCACAAACATGCCGCAGTGCCCCTTCCTCCTCTTCCCTTGACAGCCACACGGACCGGGGTGTGCCAAGAGCTTCCCCTAATTTCTCTTCAATCTTCACACGATCATTACCCTGGAAGCTCCCTGTTCATTGTCTTTACAGCACTCCTCCAGCACCCAGTTGGGGCACTCCCTAGACATGCATCTGGGCCATCCTTAACCCCTTATAGACTAATATTATTTGGCCGCCGTCCACGCATTCTAGACTAACATTTGTGGCAAACCTTCCCCCCTTCTCGACTTCTTCTTGGGCAATCCTCCACCCCTTCTTATTCGGCCATCCTCCACCCCTTCTCGACTCCTTGGGCCATCCTCCAACCCTTCAAGACTCTTACCCTTGCGACAGCGACGACGCCACGCCGGCAACAGCTGTGCTTGCCCCTGAGGAAGACGCCGCGTCCTGCGGTGTCGCTGCGGCGTGCTTGGCAGGGGTGGCGGGGGCACCACTGAGCGCCCCCAGGGATGTGACAGGGTTCCCACTGGGCACCGTGCCCTTGTCCGGCACCCCTTGATGGCCGCACACCCCTTGCCGGTGCTGCGGTGTGGTGACCACGGCAGGCGTCCCCGCGGCGCCTCCTTGTGCCAGAGTCCCCTGCATTAGTCCTGCGTCGTCTGTGCTTGTCATAGCAGGGCTGCTTGTCGTAGCAGGGGTCCCCAAAGCACCCGCCCCGGCAGGACGGGCATCTCCTGGTGTTGGCGTGCGTGGTGGAGCAGCCGAGGGGTCCCCATCAGGCTTGGCGGATGGGGACAGCAATGGGGGCACGGGCCCTGCTGGCCCTGCAGGCACCTCCTCACCAAGGGTGCCCGCCCGCTGCTCTTCCGCAAATGTTTTCGGGAGTAAATGATGCCACCGGAGCATGGACCGCACACACGCACACACATGCAACTGTCCAAGGCATTGAGCACAAACAAGCCCTCTGAACGTAACACGGCACTACACGGGGTGCCTGTGACAAGTCAACACAGGGCACAAAACAGGGCACAAAACAGACCGCAGGACATTGCTTCGCCGCGGTTCGTTACGGGCGTCCTATCCTTGCACAGGCCACCTTTCCAGGATAGCCAGAAACACCGCACATGCATGCTACGCGGGGATGAGATCAACATCAAGGAAGAACATGGGGGCAAGACGCGCACTAGAGGAAGGACTCTTGACTCTTCTATATTTGCCTGTTCTCACGTTGGTACAACGCAACCCTTAGGACTTAGCCCGCAAATCTTAACCAAACTGGCATACTCGGAAAATGAGCCACAAAAAAGAGGGGGTTTTGGAAAGGCTGCCGTACAGCTGAAGGGTGCCCTTCCAAGAAGTTACTAAGGGAAAAAATAACTAACAGGGCGGAGGACCCTTACACAGGGGCCACCCCAGGAGAGAACAGCCATGTGTGCATCCAGATGGCTCAGCTGGGCACATGCAGCTGCCCTATCTAACGCTACCCTACGTTCCCCACCTGCAACTCCTAATTATACACTGGCTAACACCACCCTGTGTTCTACAGATGCCCCATGTGCTAATGTGTGTTTAGCACGCCGGCGATATAGCCATGTCATGTACGTAAAACCAAACGTCGAGAAGGTCCTTTGTTCCTTCCATTTCTTCTCACCCCCTACAAGCTGTCACCTCCTACGCACGTGACCCAGCAAAAGCGCCTCCTGACATGCCTGTCATTCTCAACCTGTCGTTCTCAGCCTGCCCACTGTCTCCCCTCTCAGCTCCCCTTCCCCGATTCCCTTCCCCCGTTCTTTCAGGGCACCCACCTTCCCTCCCCCTGCCAATACCAAATACCGCCGCCCCCCCGTCCCCTCCCCCTCCGCTCCCCACTGCCCAATCACACGCAAAAAGCTTACAACGTCCATGTCAATTAGTGTCACACATGCATTAGTGTGAGTTTACAAATAGTGTTACACACACTACTTAACATGGACAGTGTAGCCTGCCCCCACGTGCCCTGCGGCGACACCCCACCTGCGTCTCGGCCGCCCGCAGCGCGTCCCGCAGGGTCCCTGGGAGCAGCGCCGTGGTGGCAGGCGGCAGCGGCCGCGCCGCCTGCAGCATGCGCTCGTGCACGTCCGCGATCAGTGCTTGCCGCGCCGCGTTGCCAAAGGAAGGGGGTGCCACGCGGCTGCTAGCGGCTAGCACGCGGCGCTCGTCAGGGGGGTAGTCAAGCGACCCGATCGCGCCATCTGGCCGGGTGGGCATGAACGCGATGAGTGCGGTCAACGCTGTACGCACTGTGTCGGGGGGTGGAGAGGGTGCAAAACAACAACACCAAAACAAAAAAGATCAACAGGAGTTGTTGAGCAGGCGAACAGATGGACGGGGAGGGGGAAGTATGCAGGGGCCTAAAGCACTGAGGGAGGTTGGTGTGTGTGTGGGGGGGGGGCAGCGAGGGGGGTTGGTGTGTGGGGGATGAGGCCATGAGTTGCATTGATGTGCGGGGAAGGGGAGGGCAGTCAGGGGCGCTGGTGCGTGGAACATGTGGCAAAGGGTGTTAGGGCAGATCGGGACCACTGGGGAGGCGTGAAGGAGGCACGCAGAATCACAATGGCAAGACACACGGGCAGGCTCTAAGCTTGAGTAGACGCACCAGTAAACGGGCAAATACAAAACAAGCTTGTGTTGGCATGGCTGCCAGGATCGGTGCACGTCCAGGTTGCACAACAAGAAAAAGTTCAAGTTCGAGCCTTAAATGGCCGATGGCTAGTTGATGTGGCGTGAGGGTAGATTGTCCGCTGATGACCAGGGTACCAGGGGTTACCATGCGAGGCTACAGGACCCCATGGCAATCTGGGACCATCGGTGTGGATGACCCGGCCAAGTTTGGTGAGATGCCACAGGCGACACATACAAAACGTACCATGACTTGAGTTGAATTGAGGGACGCCTACCTCAAAGAGGGACGCCTACCTATATATATATAGCAGTATTAAGGGGACCGGACATACCTCAAGTGCAATTTTCTGGAAAAAATGCCTAGGCATGTGATAAAAATATAGTGATGATTGGGGACCATAAATATGATTTTAAAAAAATTCCAGCCACTTGGGGGGGGTTAGTACCCCCCACCATGTGCCCGTTATGTGCTAAAAAAAGAAAAAGACGCTATTTTTAGCATATTTTCCCTAGGGCAAACACATTGTGACCAAATCATACATTCCCGTAAAATCCCCACCCTTGCCAGTAATCGCAGCTAGTTTGCACCACAAAATAAGCACGCATAGGTACACTTTCTCCCCAAATACTTCTTTTTTTAACTACTCCCAATTTCTCCCAAAATACTTCTTTTTTTAAGCAAAAAAAATCTTAAAAATCATATGCACGGGCAAGATGTCCAAATCATATATTCCAGTGTGCTTGAGGGTGGGAATTTTACAGCCCCAAATTTTCAGCTCATTCTGACATCATTTGACCATAGTAATTCTTCAAACAGGTTGCACCGAAACATGGCGCTAATTGATGAAATGAGCACCAAGTATGAGGATAAGCACTCTCTTTCTCACGCATAAAGCCGGATTCCGTGTCCACATGAAGCACAATGCTTAAGGAAAAGGTTGGGCACCTCACAAGTGCCTGCCTGACCTACGCAGTGCCACCTTTTCAAGGATGTAAGTAGCAGCAATGTTGATAGCATAACATGCCCAAATGGCATATTCTATGCCCATACCACTCGCTTAGTGTAAGCCTCATGCCGATATCCCAGTGTTTTCAACGCACAAACACCCTATTTAGAATGCCCAACAAACCAAGATGCAGGAGGCAAAGAGACAGAGCCCCCACCATGCATTAGCAGCCCGGTAGCCTCCCTAAATGTGGCTGCTTGCAGGTGATTGTACCAGTAGTGCCTGTCAGCCAACATGATGATTGAGCTACAAAAGCTCAATAAAAAAGCCTATCTACATGCAATGCCAACCGTACAACATGAGTCCATCATGAACAGAGTACAATTACTTTGCTTCTGCACGTCGAGATGCCAAGAAGTGGCTGATAGCTCGGCAGCTTCTTGCCACGGCCAATGCAACACACAGGCAGGCCGGGTTACTGAACACGCAATAAGTTGTCTATACCATACGAAAAATTACAAGAAACAAACGCAATGAAAGCAGTATATTGTCTTGATAACTTCTAGGTCGTAACATAAGGCATACCCGGCGCAGCAGTGCTTCTACTAACGGGACTATTTCGTCAGCTGGTTGACGAATTTCGAAATAAGTGGTAAAAAAGTCAACCATTTTGGGCAATTCGTCAACCACATTCGTCAACCAACTCGGCAATTCGTCAACCAATTGACGAATATGTTCCGCAATTTGTCAACCGGATTGACGAAATGTTTAGGGTATTCGTCAACCACCCAAGTCAGGCTTTCCCATAGAGAGGCCAGACCTGAGGTCCAGCGGCGCGGCGTCAGGCCGTCAGCCCGTACCTGGTACCAGCTGAATCCTAGGTACGCTGCAGTTAGAGTTGGTTTGGAAAGACGGTAAGTATGGTTCGGGACAATGGTACCAAAACTGAAGACGAGGAAGGCAGGACCAGCCAACCAGGGCATGAAAAAATTATTACCGGTATTAATCATGGTATTAATTACCCTCCGACCTCAGGCCGTCTGGCGACTACATGTGCGATAAAATATTGCATGCCATTTTGTTTCGATAATTGTGGCGGCCGATGTTTAGGTAGTGTTGCATGAGCTAGAGAATGTCTAAGAAAAACGGTTTGGCGGGTTTCAAGACTAGCACCTTAGATGCCCTGTTTGAGAAGCAAGCTGGAGAAACTGTAGCAACGGAAAATATCGTCGACCTAGGCCGCAGTTTAGATGAAAAGGAGGGCAGGCAGGGCCGCGACAAACGCAAGAGAGTAGAGCGTGAGGAAGAGGATGGGTCTACTGCGCAGGAAGAGGAAGATGGCGGCCAGTCAGCATCATCTGACAACGCCTCAAATTCTGTCGAGGAGGAATCTAGCGAGGAGGAATCTGGCGAGGAGGGGGCCGAGACAGAAAGGAGCAAGGCCGATGATGGCGGCAGCTCTGAGCCAGGGAAAGAGAAGGGCAAGAGAAAGCCTACGGTGACGGAATTCGGCGGGCATACCAGATGTGGCTTAACGCAGCTGGCCCCCGCCGGATGGGCGGTGGCACAGGCAACAAGTGGACAGGCGCGCGCAGCTCGCAGGGTGCAGGGCCAAGCTCGGACAAAACTGTTACAGTAGTGCCTGTTGATGGCAGTGAGGAGGACGTGATGGTTGTTTAACCCTTAGTCGGGAAACCACCCGACCTGTCGGGTGGTTTGACAAACGGTCAAATTTCGCGCCGCGCCGTGAGCGCCGCGCCACTTGTGACGGAGGACAGTTGTCCGGTGGGTCCGGGGACACTTAGGGACGAGGGTGATGCATAGGTTTGGGGGTAATATTCGCCATAGCCTGGTAATTACAACGTGCATTGAGCAGGTATCACGTGACTTTGGCGGGAAATTTTCACTCGCGCGCGCGTAACTAGATATGGCTGCCAGCATGCCGTTCTCATGGAAATTTTGCGTGTCGAGGCTAGAAACGGTTCAGAATTTTGCTCAGAATGACTTTGCGTGATTTTCGTAGGTCAGGCATGGCCAAACTTGTAGGATTGGGAAAATTCAGGTAGGAAAATACCGCCTTCTGGGTCGTCAGTGCCAGATGAGTAATCGCTTATCATATTTCCATTTTATCCTCGTGGCCGGGCAGTCTGCGCCAGCCCAAGCATCCAGATTTGGTACCGGATGTCCGCTGATGCGTTTGCTGGGAATGCAGACGCGTTTATAGGTAATATTTGAACGGAGCATCAACCTTGTAATCATAAAGGATGCATGCATGATGCGGCTATGGCGACCTATGCCTGTAAAGCAATGGTATGTGTGAGATATGAGGGTCCCGGCCAGTGGAATCCGGGCAGGACGTGAACGAGCCAGGTATGGCAACGTGTTTGCGTGTCCTTTGCAGCGGAATACGTCTCCCATGCATTATATTTGACGAGCTTTTTAGTGCACCTTTCAGCAAGCCTCCATGCCTGCTGTAAAGAGGGGTATTAGCCCTGAAAGTGACCAGTTTATGGCATTTCTTTGGAGCATATCATTTCGTTAATGCAGGTAGGCAACATGTTTGTATTCCAGCACCTTTGGCAATCTTTTATAGCTTGCTATAATGCATTCTTGTATTGCATGTCTTAGATGGCTGTTTACGCGCGCGTAACCCACACACATATATGAGCACCTTATATAGGTCTAATGGGTTATCCGGGTGGTCTGACCCAAGGAAAGCACCATTGGACTATCCAACTAAGTTGTCCAATGTTGTTGTTGAGGTTCCATACCCTCCCTGGGAAGTTAGGTGGGGGTTCACTTTTCCTTGGGGAAAAAAGATCGTCTTTTGGCCAAGTTTGACTGGCGCTATCATCCAAATGCTTCGATAAACCCGTGGTATTATTGCATATTCTGAAAGCCCTCGAAGTGTAGATACTCCTAGCATCTTGGTTGGGGGCATTTGGAGTTGTGGCCTGTGAGTTATGATTTTTCTCATTTTCAGGGGTCTGAAAGTGCCAAAAATGGTCCTCCCGACTAAGGGTTAATGGCCTCGTGCTGTGCACACTTGACTCTGGCCTAGCTGTGAAGGATACTAGTAATTATTCTGTAGTTTATGCAGTTGTCAACAACCACCAAGTGATATTGTGTTTTATCCACATGTATTACATGCGTGTGTGAGCGACCTTAAGTTAATTATAAAGAAATAAAGCTTCCCCCTCCCCTCCCCCAGGTTTGACGAAGCGCCAAGGCAAATAGTCAACCAGTTTGACGAATTGCCGAGGCAAATAGTCAACCATTTGACGAAGTGCCGAGGCAAATAGTCAACCGTTTGACGAATGACAAAAACCCTTAGTAGAAGCACTGCCGTCCATGTTAAGTAGTGTGTGTAACACTATTTGTAAACTCACACTAATGCATGTGCGACACTAATTGACATGGACGTTGTAAGCTTAGCCGGGCGCAGCATAGACTAGGACGATAAAAGCAGCAAGAAATCTGACAACGCAACTGCAAGAAACGGTGAGCTGGACCGTGGGAACTCCGCAGATAAGAGCCTAGAAAAATTACCTCGATGAACTTCGAAGGCATGTAAAAATCAGCAGATGACATGCGGCTAAAATCCGTGCCATTATAGGCATCGATTTTCGCCCAGGCGTGCAAGAAAGGCCCACCTACCATGTTAAGGTCGGAAATGCATCGCGCAGGCCTGAACATACTCTTACCGTAAATGACAAGAAATGAAAAGAGAGCGTCGGCTTTTTTACAGAATGGAAAACTATCAGCATACGGACTTTCATTACGACCATTAGACATAAAAGAAACTCGACAGCCATTGCCGTATGCATCGATCCTACTTCATTCCTCGCGATGAAAATTCACGTCAGACCCCCTTTCCGATGGTAAAGAAGGGCGCCAGCGATATTCCAAACCACAATCGTCCCATAAAATAGAATCACCAACTAATTTTCTCCAAGATTCGAGCATATTTTCTGCCTTTCCCATGCCAGATTTGTCAAGTTTCGCCTAAACGCAGTCGCCATGGCCAGTTCTGCAAGGGGTGCGCGCACCGTGCACCCACTTTTTCACGGTATGGACGGTGCCATCGGTACCGGCGCGAATATTTTTGGCGCGAAAATATTCCCTTATGTCGGGTCCCCTTAAATTATATAACTATCCATTCCACGATGAGATATAGGACTAGTAAGCATCTCAATCTCCACCGTGTTCCTTGCTCACCAGTGCTTCCGTTCCCACGCTCACCGCTCCACGACGGCTGCCAGTGCTCTGGGTGGTAGTGGGAGAGGGAAAGGGTACCACTACATGGTCACTATAAGCACTACAAGCACATCACACCACGCTAGGGTACCCATCTCCCACGCTCACCGCTCCACGACGGCTGCCAGTGCTCCGGGTGGTAGTTGGAGATGCTGAGGCAGATCTTGGTATTCGTCTCAAAGCGGCCGGTGGGCTGAACGACCCGACGGGGGTCACGCAGACATTATGTAGCAAACAAGGAAGGAGGGGAGGAAGGGCGAGGACGAAGGGTGGTGTGAGCACACGCAGCAGACCTAGGGGGCGCACCGCATTCAAGTCATGGTGCCAGGCATTCACGCATCTAACCGTTGTTTTAACTTCAGGGGGTATAAGCTCTTGTAGGTACTGTCCACCCAATTGGATGCACAACATGAAAGGGGGAGGGATGACCCTTGCCTGATTGATGGCCGCCTTGTATTTCATGGCTCCACAGAACCGGTTGGGCGACAACACAAGGGCGCACAAGCTGGCCCACCAACCACCACAGCTCGCAAATGCAGTCGTGAACCACCAACAGACACGTAGAGGGCATCCAGCGATGACAGCAGCCACTTGGCACGGTTTTTTCCAGTGACTTCCGCTTATCAGACAGGAATAGCGGCACTACAGAACATGTCAGTATATGTGTATCAAGGAGACACCCCACTCAGGCCAGTAGTCGGGAGAATCTGAACCATGGTAGCTCGAGCCTGCCGTTATCTTTTCCGCGTTTATATGTGTATAGTGCATAGTGCATAGTGTATAGTGTGCAGTGCATAGTGTATAGTGTGTAGTGCATAGTGTATAGTGTATAGTGTATAGTGTATAGTGTATAGTGTATAGTGTATAGTGTATAGTGTATAGTGTATAGTGTATAGTGTATAGTGTATAGTGTATAGTGTATAGTGTATAGTGTATAGTGTATAGTGTATAGTGTATAGTGTATAGTGTATAGTGTATAGTGTATAGTGTATAGTGTATAGTGTATAGTGTACAGTGTACAGTGTACAGTGTATAGTGTACAGTGTATAGCGTATAGTGTGTAGTGTATAGCGTAGAGTGTGTAGTGCATAGTGTATAGTGTATAGTGTATAGTGTATGGTGTATAGTGTATAGTGTATAGTGTATAGTGTATAGTGTATAGTGTATAGTGTATAGTGTATAGTGTATAGTGTATAGTGTATAGTGTATAGTGTATAGTGTATGGTGTATGGTGTATAGCGTATAGCGTATAGCGTATAGTGTATAGTGTATAGTGTATAGTGTATAGTGTATAGTGTATAGTGTATAGTGTATAGTGTATAGTGTATAGTGTATAGTGTATCGTGTATAGTGTGTAGTGTATAGTGTATAGTGTATAGCGTATAGTGTGTAGTGCATAGTGTATAGTGTATAGTGTGTAGTGTATAGTGTACAGTGTGTAGTGTATAGTGTATAGTGTATAGTGTATAGTGTATAGTGTATAGTGTATAGTGTATAGTGTATAGTGTATAGTGTATAGTGTATACCGTAGTGGTCAAAATCACTTTTCGACAAACCTCTTTGCGAATCGACCTCGCAAACTACTTTTCATGGGCTTCATTTTGGGTCGCTAAGTTCAAAACTTACCGCGTCGCGCCTGCGCCGTGCCGCACGCAGACAGGTAGAACGAACGCGTGGCGCCAAAACTTTCGCGCATTTTGTCACTTGTCATGCGAAAGCCAAAGGCTTGTGCAGCCATGCACGTTGTCTTGGCACGATGGCAGAAGAGCGGGGAGGCCGGCAGGCCAGCAGGCAGTCAAGCCTGCTGGCCTATAAATTTACGACATCGAGTACCTGCCACTGACCATAAACAAGTCGATGGGCTCGCAAACTTAAAACTTTGCCTTCATTTTGGGTCGCAAACTATAAATTTCACCCTGTTTTTGGGTCGCAAAGTAGGTTTGTCGCAAAGTGATTTTGACCACTACGGTAGTGTATAGTGTATAGTGTATAGTGTTTAGTGTATAGTGTATAGTGTATAGTGTATAGTGTATAGTGTATAGTGTATAGTGTATAGTGTATAGTGTATAGTGTATAGTGTATAGTGTATAGTGTATAGTGTATAGTGTATCGTGTATCGTGTATCGTGTATCGTGTATAGTGTATAGTGTATAGTGTGTAGTGTATAGTGTGTAGTGTATAGTGTATAGTGTATAGTGTATAGTGTATAGTGTATAGTGTATAGTGTATAGTGTATAGTGTATAGTGTATAGTGTATAGTGTATAGTGTATAGTGTATAGTGTATAGTGTATAGTGTATAGTGTATAGTGTATAGTGTATAGTGTATAGTGTATAGTGTATAGTGTATAGTGTATAGTGTATAGTGTATAGTGTATAGTGTATAGTGTATAGTGTATAGTGTATAGTGTATAGTGTGTAGTGTATAGCGTATAGTGTGTAGTGCATAGTGTATAGTGTATCGTGTGTAGTGTATAGTGTATAGTGTATAGTGTATAGTGTATAGTGTATAGTGTATAGTGTGTAGTGTATAGTGTACCTGGTCAGGACACTCCGTCCATAAGCATAGTAATCGACACCTGTCATTCATAAAACGTAGTATTTGGAGCATTTCTAGAACCTTCAGTTATTGATTATCATTGCAGATGCCTTCATGATGACTATTCCAGATACCTTAATGATGATTATTCCATACATGCCATTATTGATTATTCCGAATAACTTATTGATTATCCCAGATATCTTATTGATGAATATTCCAGAAACTTCAACTGGCTAAAAATTATACTACTACTCGTTTTCAACCGCAGCACTTGCCGAGAGCAGCATGAACGTGGGCGGCTTGAACGGGTAGTCATGCGGCAGGATGATGCGGCCGTGGAAGATGCCGCCCTCAAACTCGCTGTCGGGTGGGCCCGCCACCGCAAAGTGCCACTCAAACAGATTGTCCTGCGGTTGGTGGGGGCGGCCATTGGGGGTTGGAGGGACACATGGGGGTGGAGGACATCGAAGGTGGACTCGTGGGTGGGTGAACATGTGGGTTGGTAGGCGGGTGGTTGCATGGACAGCGATTGTGGGCACAAAACACATCCACAAGGGGAGGGCCAGCCAAAGGTCAGCTTCCGACCATATTGTAGCGCTGAGGCCGAAGAAAAGTGACCACACACGAGTGCCACGGTACGAAGAACACACATGATCGTTACAGCGACCACACATGACCGTTACAGTGACCACACATGACCGTTACAGTGACCACCCATGACCGTTACAGTGACCACCCATGACCGTTACAGTGACCACCCATGATCGTTACAGCGACCACACATGACCGTTACAGTGACCACACATGACCGTTACAGCGACCACACATGATCGTTACAGTGACCACACATGATCGATACAGTGACCACACATGATCGATACAGTGACCACCCATGCTCGCCCCGTGCCTGCACGAGAGCGCCACAGTAGCCACACGTCAGCCTACGGCGCGGCCAGGACGGCTGAAATCATGCAAGGCAACCGCGATTGGGGCGCATGCGTGCGCCCACCTGCAGGGGCTCTGCGATCACATCGTCCACCGGCTGCCGACGCATCTCCTTGAGCTCCTGCGGACCAGGGGCGCAGCGGGGTGTGTGACAACAGGGGGACGTATGCCAGCCAGCATGCCAGCGGGGGGCGTGGGTAGCAAAGGGCACACACATCAGCAACGGCAGCACACACAGGTACGCGGCAGCACACACAGGTACGCGACAGCACACACAGGTACGCGACAGCACACACAGGTACGCAACAGGAAAGCCCTCATTCACCTCCTCGAGTCTCCTGCGGAGACAGGCACAGGTTTGGTGATAGCAACAGGTGGGTGGTGACCCTCAACAGGATTCTGTGGAAAAACGTGGGCACGGCTATCCATGGTTCATGACACAACATGATGTGGACGTACAGAAATGTTCACAGGCACCGCGGGTTACCAAGCGCATGCCCTCACTACTCTCTCTTTGCTACTGCAGAGAAGGGCAGCCAAGGGCACACGCATCAGCAAGAAGAAAAACAGTGATTAACAACAGCAAATTGTCACAGTTTCTTTCAGCTAGTGCCGCTGCAGAGAGAGCTGGCACAAATACGAATCGATAGGAGAGGCTGGTGAGTCACGCCTGCCTACCCTTGTGATTATTCGTGCTAAACAAACAGCTGGCACAAATAAGAATCGATAGGAGAGGCTGGTGAGTCACGCCTGCCTACCCTTGTGCTTATTCGTGTAAACAAAAAGCTGGCACAAATAAGAATCGAAAGGACAGGCTGGTGAGTCACGCCTGCCTGCCCTTGTGCTTATTCGTGCTAATTAAACAGCTGGCACAAATAAGAATCGAAAGGATAGGCTGGTGAGTCACACCTGCCTACCCTTGTGCTTATTCGTGTAAACAAACAGTTGGCACAAATAAGAATCGAAAGGATAGGCTGGTGAGCAGCATTATCGTACCAAACTGGTGAACACAGCTGCCTACCAAACGAACGAAGGGGTCTGCTGCTGCCCTGGCTGGTGCGTGCGAATGCGCATGGCTTGTGGGTGGGTGCCTACAAGTGAGTGGGATGGGTGTGCGCGCGCGTGTGGGTGGTGTGGGTTGGCTGGCCAAGCGCGTGGGCCGGTACTTCAGGGGTGTGGGCGGGCGACTCTGTTTGCCCACGAGCCTTGCATTGCCCACGTTGCAGCAGTTGTACATGTGGTATTGATGGCTGGGCAGGTGAAAGGGGAAGCTAGCAAAGACAGGCAGAGCAGGGAAAGATACTGACGTAACGAGGACAGGCACGGATGCTTATTATGGGGTAGCAAGGGCAGACAACAGAGGCAGAAGAACCTATCTTCACAACAGGTGCTTGGGGTGGAGACATGCAAAAAAGTTATATTTAAATAGCGAAGGCAATGGCCTTGACATGGAGGGCGGGGTCTAGGCAAACTATGCGTAAAATGTGTTGCAAGGCCCTCAACACGGGACTATTGCACCAGATCATTAGGCCTATCAATTAAGATAGACCGAAGAGCCACATATTAGTCAAGATTTCACCACAGATTGAAAGCTTCGCATCAGGGGTGACTTACCTGCATAATTCTCTTGACCGACGGGTTCTTCATGTTATACTGCGACTCCTCCATCGTGCCCGACATACCAAGGTGAAGCGTTACCTAGGAAAAAATGCGTGCTGTCAGTTGGCTATCGGGATGAGATCAGTACCGGGTTCCAGAAGGCCCGCAACGTTTTCTCCAGCTAAATCCGGATAATTCCTCGGGTGGCAGGGAGACCGCTGACCGTAATCGCTAATGGAAATCTCTTCTCGGGAGTCTTCTGACCTCTAATGGGCGTCCCATCAGCAAGCATCGGGCGGACAAACGGGGAAAAACTAGGGCGCATTCTCTTATGCCGGGACCTCGGTGTATCCAGATAGAACGCAACAAAAAACCTAGCATGTTGGCTCAGTCGACGTACATTCCCACCAATGTTAAAGATCCCAGCAAACACACACTCCGTGTCAATTCTAGCACATTCCTCATGTAATTAGCCACGCCGGGTGAGCTAAAAGCCAACCAGCAAGGCGTTTGGCATTGACGCTGTAGAACTACCGCGTCTCGAGGGTTAGGAGCTAATTAGCTTGTGTAAACGAGGGCGTAATGCGCGTTGGTCAGTTCACCTTCGGCAATGGGGCATGGCGGCCCGGGCATGGCAACATTTTGGGAAGCGAAACTGGAGTCGAAAACTGAAGTCTTGTGACATGGCCGGCAGCAAACTGTGACAAGGCCAGCCCTTGCCAGATCGTCGCTCGTTACACCCCCCCACCACGTTTAAGATTCTCAGGTTTAAGATCATGAGCCCCTGGATTTTGAAATTTCAGGTTTAAGATCGCAGGGCTGGTTTTCCACAAAAAGATCTTAAAGTTGGTACAAAAAGCTGCCAAGTTCCGGCCAGTGCCCAGTGTACAGACCACGAGCAACGGTATCACAGGTCGGAAGCGCATAATTTGGCCCTGATGACACAAACTCTAGTGCGGGGGTGAGTGCGGGGTTCCGGGACACCACCGCACTTGCACTTTCAGCACCCAAACGCCCAACTGACTGTGAGCCTGCGCTACGCCGACCACGGCAAAGACGTGCTTTGGGGGGACGACGGCCCGGGCACCCCCATTGGCGGGGACCCCCCTGCCGGGCACGCGCGACCGCGGCCGCGCGCGCGCATCTACCCCGGGCATGACGGCGTCATGACGGAGTCGCCCCAAAGCGGGGTGCGGGTCAAGCCGGGCAGACCGAGGCAGACAGACATTCGGGCAGGCAGACCAGTATGGCCTGGGCAGTCTATCTCATAAATTGTTGCTAAGACGCATGACATGAATGACATGAAAATGTGGAATCCCAGCTACGGCTTTTAGACCATGCGGGTATATTCAATCTGCAGTCTACGACGAAGAAAATTTCATTTGTGTGAGCGTACTTGCTAAAATTGTTTTTTATTTCGCGCACTTCTGTTGCTGTTCCATATCCGTAATTTTTCATTATCGACGACGCACGTATGTGCTTATATTCAGACTACATGCATGCAAATGATCTCCAGACCAGTGGCGCGAATTAGTGGCAGAAGATGACAAGAAAGTGTCGGCTTCGACACCCCAGATCTAGGACTTCCAGCTTCAAGGGTAATACTGTGTATCCACAACAATGCGGTTATCAAATACGTGTATACGAACAGACTTATCGATATCAAGGCCAATGATGTCGGCCTTGATATCGAGAGCCTATGCGCCTGGAATGTATCTGCCTGCCTTCGACGACTTAGTCGCAACTTTTGGCTCAGTCATCAGCATTCTTAATTATGCCTCGGCACTGGCGGGTACAGTAAAATTCGTCATATATTCGTTTTTTGACGTTATAATAGTGCATTTACCCTGGCCAATGCATCTACCCACCCACCCACCCACCCACCCACCCACCCACCCACCCACCCACCCACCCACCCACCCACCCACCCACCCACCCACCCACCCACCCACCCACCCACCCACCCACCCACCCACCCACCCACCCACCCACCTACCTACCTACCTACCTACCTACCTACCTACCTACCTACCTACCTACCTACCTACCTACCTACCTACCTACCTACCTACCTACCTACCTATCATACACGCACTCACGCTCACGCTCATGCCCACGTGCACGCTCACCCTCACCCTCACCCTCACCCTCACCCTCACCCTCACCCTCACCCTCACCCTCACCCTCACCCTCACCCTCAC
Organism: Mesostigma viride; assembly: GCA_009746045.1. Classification (NCBI taxonomy): domain Eukaryota; kingdom Viridiplantae; phylum Streptophyta; class Mesostigmatophyceae; order Mesostigmatales; family Mesostigmataceae; genus Mesostigma; species Mesostigma viride. The sequence goes on from RPFO01000076.1 coordinate 3,373,417, forward strand.
CCTCACCCTCACCCTCACCCTCACCCTCACCCTCACCCTCACCCTCACCCTCACCCTCACCCTCACCCTCGCCCTCGCCCTCGCCCTCGCCCTCACCCTCACCCTCACCCTCACCCTCACCCTCACCCTCACCCTCACCCTCACCCTCACCCTCACCCTCACCCTCACCCTCACCCTCACCCTCACCCTCACCCTCACCCTCACCCTCACCCTCACCCTCACCCTCACCCTCACCCTCACCCTCGCCCTCGCCCTCGCCCTCGCCCTCGCCCTCGCCCTCGCCCTCGCCCTCGCCCTCGCCCTCGCCCTCGCCCTCGCCCTCGCCCTCGCCCTCGCCCTCGCCCTCGCCCTCGCCCTCGCCCTCGCCCTCGCCCTCGCCCTCACCCTCACCCTCACCCTCACCCTCACCCTCACCCTCACCCTCACCCTCACCCTCACCCTCACCCTCACCCTCACCCTCACCCTCACCCTCACCCTCACCCTCACCCTCACGCTCACCACACTCACCACACTCACCACACTCACCAACGTATAGCCAATTGTGCTTAACTTTTACTACATTCATCCATTTTTTGGTTCATGGAAAGATGACCTGACGTCAATCAATTCGCTTACTCAAGTCTTTAACTTAAGTTAATTAATTGATAAGCACGCGCAACACTGTCCAGGTGCAATACAACCATGCAATACCATTGCTGTATTTAACTTTGGGGGGAAATATATACATTAATACATTAATTAATTAATTAATTAATTAATAAAACTCGTGCTCCCGTTGGGGAGTCACGGAACAAAATTTTAACCCCTGTGTGAATATATATCAAGGAGACATATGTTGCATGCCTATCTCACCTTCGTAATCTATCATTCTCAATGAATATATCAAGGAGACAATATATACATGAAACATAACATGACATGAAGCATAACATGATGATGAGACAGCAAGAGTTTACACCCGTTTATCAATGAGAAAATATATACTCCCTACCTATGGCCTATGGCCGGACATGCATCACATTTTGGTCAAATTGAGAATTTATTAATTCTGACTACTGCACTCACAGTGGATGCCGTGCGCGGCCTCTCCTAGAGTGAGTAGCTGTTTATATTACCTGTGGCCTGCCAGCCCTGCCTCCTAATGATATTTGGCAATGCACGAGAGACGGGGTGAGAGAATTGGACAGGTGTCCCTGCCCTGTCTTGTTGTGTAGCATGAATGACTTTACATACATTAGTGGGAAAATGAGACAACCAACACATAGTTATCTCATTTAATACACTACAAAAGATACACAGACACTTGCATGACATTGATCATAACTGTATTCAGTAGGCAATACAGATCATCACCCCACATGCACATGCTGCATCTCAATCTGGACGGGTTGCTGGGCCTCTTATGTATGAAAAAACTGTAATATGAAAAAACTGCACACATGTGCAGTGAAATCCCGGTTACTGGTCACTGAAATTGCAATGGCAGACGCACAATCTGCATGATGTAGCAGTGCCCAATCACCAAGTTCAGGCACCCCGGCCATTTTGAGATGCACGGCGAAGGGTCGATGCCTCCTGGATACCAACCTCCTAAATCGACCCAACACGTCCTACATCAACCTCGGCCAATGCGCCCGGGAACTTCTCCTTGTGCATGGCCTTGAACTCCTTGCGCATGTTGAGGCTCTTGCAAGTCGGGGGCATGTGCTGACATTGCAAACCATCCACCACCACCACCTGACATGCTGTATCATGCCATCGCCTTCACGGAGCTGTTTAGAATCCACCATGGAGATCATGACCGCAGTCTCAGCGTACGGCTCAGTATGGTATTGCAGCGCGAACACGCATGGCAGGTTGCAGGTTGGTCTTGCGCAAACCCATGGAGCGCAATGCAGTAAGGTGGTTGTCAAGGAAGTCGGCTCTGGGTGGGTATGCATTGGGGGGAAGTCGGGACGGGCGTGGCAATAACGAAAATCTTTGTACCCAAGCAAGCATAAATGCCACAAAACCCATGATCAGGTCACAACCAACATTGAACTTGTGGACAAAGCCTGCAAGGCTATGAACTTGGTGATACAGCACAACCCATGTACCACTATAATAAGAAACCATGGAAGCACTACAGGTATTGCTGTTGAAGTTCTTGCAGAAGGCTCAGAGATATCTGTTGACACCATGCAAGGACACCAACCTAGCCAGAAAGGTATTGTAATAGCCATGCTAGGGAAAACTCTTACCGCATCTGGTTGGCAAGGTGTTGTTGCCTCTCTCTGTCCGCGAACATGCCCTCGTAGCTCAGCTCGAGGAAATGCCGGTTAGCAGCCCTGAACTCTGCGTCGCCGTACTTCAACGTGGTGATATGCCTTGCTGCATCCTGCTACGCGTTCCTGAATAGGGCACCAAAACACAAGGGCATTGCCACAAAAAATGAACACCGCGTTCATACAATGCAAACCATGAACGCCAGAGAGAAATTCATCCCTAGAAGCATGGCAAACCAGATGTCCAAAGAGAGTAGTACCACCACCACTTACTCGGGAATGGCCCGCTCCTTGGACCTCGATGACGCAGATGCCTTGTAAATCTTGGTTCCCTCATGTTCACCCACGTCGGGGGCTGTGCCCTTCGCATGGATGAAGTACCACCTAGTGCGAAAAAATGCCAACGCGTTCTTATACATTCCAAGCTCAGTGTGTCCATAACTTGCATTAAAAAACTCCGTAAACAATACACACGTGAGAAACGACGAGCGTTCACAGCGTTCATTTCGCGAAAACCCATTCCATTTTTTTACCTACTTTTTGTACCAATGGCTCCCAAGACCCCCAACAACAAGGGCAAGGCCCTGATGGGCGCGACTTCCTCGGAGGAGGAGTCGCCATCAGTCACGAAGTACCAGTCGTCTTCGTCGTCCCCGCTGTCTGATGACTCGGGGACGTCCGATTCTGACTTGGCGAGCCTGCGCCAGGAAATTCTGGACCGGCAGACCCGGGACGAGACGCACCCGGACGACATCGAGGAGGATGACCCGTCGTATAGGGATGTCGTGCAGGAGGTGGTGCGCATTCCGTTAATGCGTAGGGTGAGGGGTTCGACGCCGGTAGTGGCTCGTGCACCACGGGGCCCGCCATATGCACCATGTGGTGCGGGGCCGGGTGTCACCTCCTCGGGGGAGCAGTCGGGCGGGGAGTCCGACTCGAGCTCTCTCGGGTTATTCGGGATGCAGCCCTCATCGGCGGATGAGGCACGCTCGGCTCAGGTGGAGGCCGACGCGGCACTGGCACGTTGCATGGCTGAGCAGGAGTCAGCTGAGGAGAGGAGGCTGGACGTGAGGTCACGTGAGCGGGCGGCTCAGATGGAGGATGCTGCGAGGGTCCGAGCGGCCCTGAGGAGGCCGGCCTCGCCGACCTACGAGGTGGTCAGGCGGGGCGACCTGGCCTGTTTTCAACGTCTTCGCAGGTCCGAGACCATCCCGCGGGAGATCGACGGGGTGCTACAAGAGTCAGAGTTCTCTCTGACGGGCCCGTCGGCTTCGGACGCTGACGACATGGTGGAGATGACTCCAGCTATGCAGGCGCGCGAGAAGGAGGCCAAGAGGAGGCTGGAGGTCTTCCAGGCGGAGAGGGCGAAGAAGCAGCGCAGGCGCGAGGCGATTGCGCAGAGGAAGCTGCGCGAGCAGCAAGAGCGCGACAGGGCGGAGGCGCTCGCGGCCAGGATTCGGGTGAAGATGTCTCACACCAAGGTGCGGTGTGAGCGTCTCACCCGCGACATGAAGTCCTGGAAATACAGGAAGGTCGCCGAGTTGGCACCACTGCAGGGGCCGGCTCGTCGGGAAGCCGAGGAGCGCTACCGCAGGAAGCTGGCCATCTGGGAGGCCAGCGTAGGCCGACTGGAGAGGCGTATGCTGAAGCAGCGACGCCGTATGTCGAAGAACATCAAGAAGGCTGCGGTGAGGGGATGCATGGGGGAGGCGGTAAGAGCTGAATTTGGTTTGATGCCGGATGAGCGCATTTCCACCGAGCAACTGTACCATTTCTTGTCGCAGCCCACGCATACCATTTCAAACCGAGACGGCACAGCGGCAAGGACCAGGGTGACGCACCGGGGCGAACCCGGTCCAGCGACCTTGTCGCACCGGGAGGACATCCGGAGGCAACTCCAACTGGCCCAGCAGATGCTGGACGAGGGGCGGGAGCTCACCCCGGCGGAGCATGGCCGCCTAGCAGACACGGTGGCGAGGCTGGTGGCCTCGCTGAAGCCAGCAAAGCGAAGGGCACCGGAGGAGGCGTGCCAGCCACAGCAAAAACGCAGGAGGGACGAGAGGGACGAGGGGGAGGATGACGGAGAGAGGGGGGGCAACCAGGGCGGGGGAGGACACGGCACCCAGGAGTCTGCACCAACACGGCACGAGGGCGGGGAGCGGCAGCAGCAGCAGCAGCAACAGCAACAGCAGCAGCAGCAGCAGCAGCAGCCACCACCAGCAGGAACGACCACAACCTCCAACATGGCCTTGAATAGGCCCAGGTTTGATCCAAAAAAGAAAGAGGATAAGCTAGTGTTTCCGGGTTTGCCAGAGGGCCATACCCAGGACGAAGCTAGGGAGTGGTTGTTTAAGTTGTCACATGCATACGCTAGTGATAATGTCCGTGATTGGTTTGCATCCCTACGTGCGTCCACACCCATCCATCAATCTGCCAAGCCTATCCAGCAGTTGGTACAATTGTACCAAAAGCGTGCCAGCAGCGGGGTAGACGTGGCAGAAAATGTGTTGTGGGCGCAGTTCATGGTTGATCTTAGGGCACTTGTTACCACGGGGGAGCACTTAGAAGTGCTTAAGGGCTTCCAGTGGATAGAGCGTATAAGGTCAATAAGCGTGACTATGTGAGTGACAACAAAAAGTATGTCATGTACATAGAGGGGGATGAGGAGCTGAAGAAGCTCAATGCCAAGTACCTAGTACACCTATGGCTACAAAAGGCAGAACTGGACCCTACCACCCTGTCAGTCATACTGGCAGGTCTGAAGGATAAGTGGGAGGATTTCAGGAAGGCAATGGCCTATGTGCAGCAATGCCTAGAGCCGTTTGCTGCTGCAGCCAAGGATGTAAAGGTGAAGCAGGTAAAGGGGGAGGAAGCCTCAGGTACGGGGCTCTCCAAGAAGCAGATGCAGTCGCTGGTAGCCCAGGTAAAGGCGGTAATGGGGGGGATAAAAACAAAAACAACAAAAGTGGGGGAGGTGGAAACAAGGGGGGGGAAAGAACAATAACAATAAAAACAGAAAACAAAGTGGGGGAGCTAGCAAGCCAGGGGGTGCTAAGCCAGCAGGGGGGGACAAGAGGTTGCCTCATGACCCCACCAAACATTGCACTAGGTGCCTTTGTAAGGGGCACCTAAAAGATGATTGCTGGAAGGGCAAACCCGACTATGGTTCTGACGTTGATGTTTGTCCTGGATGCTGGAAAACACGTCACCCCATTGCAGCAGGAGCGCGCTGCACGGCTCCCAGGCACAACAAGAACACGCCAGGGCGCTACAACCGCGCGGGGGCGGCAGACCAGGGAGACTCCTGTAAGCTACCCTCACCATTTTTCACAAATGGTTTCCTGTTACCTTCTGTCTGCCAAGTGTTGCCTGAGTGTGATGATGTGGATTGGGAAGTGGCATATGACATGACACTGTCACACATGATGCGTGACCCCACCATAGCTTCCCTTAGTGCAGCAGCAGAAAAGGTAATCACGTATGGTGCTCTAGCAGAGCAACTGCACAAGGTTATGGGCCATGAGGCTGTGGCTGAAAGGCTAGCCAATAAAATACAAGGCCATGATCTGGAACAGATGTGCAGGCACGTACGTAAGCACTGTGAGCAATGTCAGCTATATGCTCCTAAGCCCAGAAAATGGCATGTGGCCACACCACCACTGGCTAGAGGCAAACTGGTTGGGGATGTTATACACGTGGTGAAGGACACGGTATACTACCTAGTCATAAAGGATGCCTGGTCAAGGTTTGTGGTAGTGGAGCCCCTGCCTGGGATGGATAAAGAGCAGCTGCACAGAGCTTTACAGATAGCCTTGGCACGTTTTCACCCCATTGAAAAAGTAATGCTGGATCAGCAGTTTCTCTGCATCCAGGACAGGAATGACCTGCCCAAGATAGAAGTGTCTGGGGCTCAAGATCATGAACGTCAGGGGTTGGTAGAACGTACCATGAGAGCCATCAGGGATGTGATAAGAAAAATGCCATCCAGGTTGGCTGACTCTGGTAGCTATGCTGACAGGGCATCTTGGGCAGCAGGGGTGACTACCCAGCTAAACGCCAAACCAATAATGTCCTCACCTTTTGGGGAAATCACCCCAACTGGCCTTCAGTCAGGCAGCTATGCTTCAGAGGTACACACTCACTACAACACACAAAGGCAGCACTTAGCCAAGTTGCTGGCAAAGAAAGACAAAAATAATGCCAGGCCTGTGTTTGAAGTGGGGGACCATGTGTTGTTTTTCAGAGAGGGTGACAGAGGAAGAGCACACTCTGCCAGATGGCACGGTCCCGCTGTAGTCACCAAAATTCATGAAGAAGGGACTGCAGTCACTATACAACATGACAGAGAGCGCGTGGTCAGCAAGCATAGACTCAAGCTTTATTACCCACCACTGGCAGACGTGTCAGGGGTAGAATTCTTGGACATGGATTCAGAGCAGGAGTCTGGTGGATTGATCTCACCCAATGAATTGGCTAAGGACGTCATTGATGCAAGCACTAGTACCACAGTAGAAGCTCCTGTGTTCCTCAGTAGTGCAGCCCCACTACAACCCAATAGTCCACCTGGGCAGGAGGACGGTGCACAGGGTGAGCAGCAGGTAGCACCTCCCTCACACCTGGAGGAGTCACAAAATAGAGCAGATCCTGTCGTTCCCAGGAAGTCATTTGCTGAGATTCTTAACCCTTAATTTGTACTGAGTCCGTTTTCGTGGCTCCAGTTGAAGTCCTACCACTCTAACGGACTGAGTTTGTGGCAGAACCAGGCGCCGCGCCAAAAATAATTCAACGGTCAAACCTGGCCCAATCGATAGATCTAGACGTACTCTATGCCTGGGTCTATTCAGACCGTACTTTGGACAATTGGCCAGGGAGTTATGATCTGGCAAACCCAGGGGGGTACCCTGGTCCTGGGGTACTTTCGGCGGGAAAAAAATGCGCGTTTTTTGCCAAAAGACGTGCACGACGACGAAGACGACGTCTGACCTCGGCAGACATGGCGTCGCCTACTGGCCAGCTGCTGGCCACATTTCGACTGAAACTTGGATTTAAGGTGGCAGTGCCTCCGGCCTTCTTCGGAGAGCCGTGGGCAGTGCAAGAATATGGTGAGAATCATGCGCATTATCGCCTAGACGGCCATGTAGCGGAGGTGACACGCGATAAAAAGCAGGGATGGTGCAAATTTGTCGACGATCCATGCAAATATAAGTTGACAAAAGAGCAGATTTTTCAGTTCAGGAAGGTAGGAGAGACCTCTAGGCCTGCGGAGGACGAGGTAGAGGAGGAAGGGGATGCAGGCAGCGATGGGCAGGAAGGTGGGAGCGCAGGTGACGGTCCAGATGCCTCGGAGCCGGCATCGGAGCCGGACAGCGATGACGAGCAGGATAGCGAGGATATTTCCTCCTCCCCGCCCAAGAAACGTGCCAAGCGTCGTGCAGGCAACCCGAGGAGGACGCCTGCAACCGGCAGAGTGCCAAAAAGGCGTCTGCAGCGGCTGCCCCCTCCGGATCAGCCCGACTCCGAGCCCAGCGACTCTTCTGATGACGACGACATCGTTCCCGAGCTTGTGGACAGCGATGCTGAGTCGGAAGATGCGGGGGATGATGATCCGGATGGTGGCGACGATGGCGGGGATGAGTGGGTGTTCGGCACTCGCAAGCCGGATCCTGCAGAACTGCCCCGAGTGCCGCATGGTGCGCCGTTTGACAGTGAGCGCAAGGCGATGTATCAAAACATCCCGGGTGTTCCTTACCGGTTTTCTCCTCTCGACCTGTTCCTGCTGTTCTGGCAGCCTGGCCCTGTGCTGGAGCGCATTGTCAAGGAGACAAACCGCTATGCCGAGGAGAAGCAGCGCACGGCATCTGCTGGGGCACGGGAGTGGTCGCCTCTTTCCATGAACGAGCTGGGCAAGTGGCTGGGCATCCTCTTGACCATGTCACTCGTGAGCATGCCTGCCAGGGGGGATTATTTTTCTGGCCAACCACTTGGTGCTGCTCATGCTGCCAACCTGCAGCACGTGATGCCCCTGCTGCGCTTCCAGCAGATTACACGCTTCTTGCACTTCCGGGACTCTGCTGAGCGCCCCGCCAACACGCTGACACGCGAGTGGCGACTGTGGCAGTTCTTGTGGCTGGAGGACATCTTGAACGACGCCTACAAGAAGTACTTCATCCCGGGTAGCGCGGCTGCCATTGACGAGAGGAGCATCGCGTCCAGGCACAAGCTGTGCCCAATACGGGGCTTCAACCCGAGCAAGCCTGCCCCCTTCCACGTGAAGCAGTATTGCCTGAACGACTGGCCCACCGGCTACCTGTACCATGCCAACACGTACGACAAGCTGGCCCAGGTCAACCATACCTTCCACGTGGTGAATGAGCTTGCCAGCACGTTGCCACACGGGGTCCACATGGCCATGGACCGGTTCTACACCGGCCGTGAGGTGATTGAGGCGTGCCACCGCATGGGCCACCGCGTGGTGGGCACAGTGCTCCCCAACCGTCGTGGCCTCCCCTTCACCGAGGTCAAGCGCCTCGTGCCCCGCAGGCCAGCCCAGGGGGACTACGCATGGGCTGTCAAGCGTGATGGGCTGACCTTGGCCGCCTGGCAGGACCGCAAGCTCGTGTGGGTGCTGGCCAAGGGCATCCCCCTTGAGGAGGAGATGGTCAGCCGCCATGCATGGCGGCCGCGACGAGCGCGTCATGGTCACTGCCCCCTCGCTCATTCCCGCGTACTGGAGCTGCTACAAGGCAGTGGACAAGTTTGACCAGCTCGCCAGCAACTACGACCTGCAGAAGGCCCTTGTCAGTCGCGGGTGTGGTGGCACCGGGTCGCCACGGGGCACCTGGCCAACGCGGTCGGCAACGCCTACATCCTGCAGACTCTCACCCGCGCCAACCGCCCTGACTGCCTCTCCCACGTGGGGTTCCTCAGCTTGCTCTCACAGCAGCTGGTGAACAATCAGTGGCATGGCGCCCGGCTGGACATCGACCGCATCGCGGAGGCCCACCAGCCTGGGCTGGACGGGCGTTTCAGCGGCACCCACCTCGTGCCCGAGCGCATTCCGTGGACGGAGCAGGCGCAATGCGTGGTATGCGCCACCATCCCCGAGCGCAAGCGCACCAACTTCTGGTGCAAGGACTGCGACCAGGCACTGTGCTTGGGCGCGTGCTGGAACGTGTTCCACGCAGGGCCTGTCACCGCGCTCGACGATGACGGGCGCCGCCAGCGTGCCATGCAGCCCCTGTCAGCCCGCAGCCCGGCTGGCCGCGCGTGGGCTGAGGCCAATGGCCGCACGACCCGCACGCTGGCAGCTGGCACCCAGCTGACAGGACCTCGTAGGAGGCAGTTTCTGCGCACCCAGAGGCGCAATCCGTAGTTTGGCACATAGCCAGGTAGCCTTGACAGTTAGCTACACCCTTGGCTAGTCATGCGCTACCGCGCGCGCGCGCTAGTGCCATTTTGGCCCCTTGCGGCATGTTGGCATGTGTTATATGGCATGGTCTCTTGTTTTATCACCTAGGTATGGTGCATTATGCCCATTTGGGCATCCCTTGTTGTTTTATGCCAACTGGAATAAAGTTTTGTGTTGTTATGCTACCATTTATACCCCTGCCAACTGGCACCGTTATAACGGTGCCAGCTGGCTTCGGCCATTTGGTAGCTAGTGTTCACAGTTTTGTGACATATCATGTTGCCAATGCATTGATGGCATGTCTGTGATTATATTTAACTCCCCTCAAAAGGCCAGGGCCAACAGATTTGAATAAATGGTCCACAATGCATTATATGTGTCTCGAACCCCGTGTGCATCGTACCCCCCTGAGGGGGGTGCTATTTATAGCAGGTGTAGGGCATGGATATGTGACCAACCAAATTTCCTAAACATTATTTGATATAAAAGCATGCTTGGTTCCAAGGGTGGGCCAGAAAATGTTATTTGGCTAGTTACCGCCACTGCCACAAAGATACCCAAACTCAGTCCGTTCTGGCGGTTCCAGTTGACACAATTGAAGGGTTAAGGCCTTGCACAAGGCACACAACACTAAAGCAGTTGTGTCAACAGGTGCAGCACAAGTAAATGCTGTAGGGGATGCAGGTCAAGATCCTAGTATTTTGGCTGTAGACACCCAAGCACAGGTGAGTATCATCAGTGCAGCGGCTGTATCTGGTCTGAAAATGAAGGCCTCACCATGGGCTAGAGTGTCAGATTTTTCAGGCAAAACCAAAATGCAGGTCAAAGGTCAGGTGAGCATTCAAATCTTGGGTATGCCCACCCCATTTCAGGTGGTTGAGGGTTACTCAGGGAATGCCCTGTTAGGGGAACCTTTTGTATCTTACCCTGGTGTTGTCATCTCAGCTGGGAGGTTGAGTGTGGCAGGGGTAGGACAGGTGCCTCTAGATCATTTTAAAATCCCTTTGAGCCAGATTAGCACTGGGTTGGATGCTGCCATCAATGCAGTTAAGCCCAAGTACCTCCCAGGTCAGGAACCGTGTGTGGAGGACCTCATACACTCTCAAAAGCTACACCCTTCAGCGTTTGGGCTTGGTAGATGGGATGTTGCATCCATGTCTCCCCTGTCCTATGATGATATTGTACGGGACTGCCAGACGCAGATTGGGTTTCTTAAGTGGCTGGAGGCTTTTACCAAAGCCAGGGAGGAGTGGGTTGTTCCAGATGCACGTAGTCCCACACACACACCACCTGTGACTCCTCTTGATGCTATGCCAGCTGGAGCCAAGAAGCTAAGGTTAAAGTTTGTGTGCAAGCATAAACCTCAGGCTGATGGGGGACCACCCATTTTTCATGCTCGGCCATGTGTCACTGAGTTCAGGGGCTCTACAGAGCTGACAGAGGCTGAGCTTTATACTCCTGGTATTCAGCAAACGTCTCTCAAGGTGTTGCTTTCCTTGTTTTTGCATCAGCTTAAGGGGAGGGGACACCCCTAAAGGGCACTTTTCTGGAAACCATACCTATGCATGTGCTAAAAATCCAATGATGATTGGGGACCATAAATATGATTTAAAAAAAATTTTCCAGCCACTTGGGGGTGGTACTAGCCCCCACCATACACCGGTTACGCGCTAAAAATAGAAAAAGACGCTATTTTAGTCACATTTTTCCTAGGACAATGGGCAAACATATTGGGACCAAATCACATATTCCCGCATAGTTCCCCCACTTTTGAGAAAGTCTGCCTAATTGGGACCAATACATAAGCATGGATGCACCAGTTATTAATTTTCCCGCAAAAAGGGTCCTTTTTTAATGAAAAAAAAAATAAATCAAATCATAAACACTTCAAATGTTGCCATACCATATATTCCCTAATACTAGAGAGGGGGGACATGCAGCCCCAAAATTTCAGGTCATTCTGACCACCACAGCTCCAGTTATTAACGTTCTTAGGTTGTCACCAATGACGAAGCTAAGGGAGGTTTTAGCCAGTATTTAACCACACTAACACCCCTTTATTCATCCAAGCCACGTGAAAACTGGCCAAACCACACACTACCATCCTCTGCACATATGGTACCTCCTATGTTCAAGGTTTGACGACATTCTGACAAGAACTGCCCAAGTTACAACCATTCCAAGACGGCCACCCATGTAGACGCTACAAGGAAATTAGAGTAACCATTTAGCCACACTAGCACCTCCTTCTTCATCAAAGACATCTGCAAACTGACCAAAGCACACATAATTAACTCTTGCACGCTGACGGCAACGCATGCTCAATGTGGGGGGTCATTGTGACAAGAACTACTCAAGTTGATGGGTTTCCTATATGACCACCTGACAAGGCGCTAAGAACCACTCAGTAAGTTAGTAACACCACAATGCCACTTCATATGCCATCCAACATGCACCAAATCCATGCTGAATATGTTATGAAGTACAAAGGGGTGGCCACGCACCTCATACGTCTTCATCGTCCCTCGAGCATGGCCAGCCTTGTAAATATGTGCATAGCCTTGACGATGGTAGCCCTAACATGCCTAAGCAGCATTTCCTATGTTTCTCCCAGGTTAGAGTGTAAGGTTGATGCCTACCAAGCTAATCAACACAACAACACCTCCTAAACTGTCCTCCCCAGCATGGATGACAAACTGGGACTATGGAGGGCGCAAGGAACCAAGTAGGAACATGGTATATATAGCTTGCATGCAGTCATGCATGTCAACCATGGTTGGCTCAGCACATTGTAGTCTTATCACATCATCATAACAAAGGAAAGCTCAAACAACCAATGGTGCCTGCTATCTACATGCAGTCACACAAATGCAATATCTCCAACATCATCATCACTATAACACTTCCATCCCTGCACGATAAAATGCAAATAAACAATTGGCGGCCCTTCAGCGCATGAGTGCTGTGATGCCGCTGCGGCCTGCGAAGAGAGGGTGCGTCACTCTCACACAACAAGAAGCGTCCATACGCACAACATCCTTGCCACAACACGTTTTATGAAATGCCTTATACCTTCCCGACGAGCTATAGGCTGCGACTTAAGCGGCCCTGATCACGACATCAACGAAAACAATCTAAAGCTGCCAGTATTCGACAACACAACGGCAAGCGACGGCGAGCTAGCTGGCAGAAACTGCCCAAAAAGAACGCAAAAAACTTCGAACGATGAGCTCATAGAAGAAAGCACTGATAGCAGATAACATTCGCGACACATCTGTACCTTGCCCTCGTAAATCCCTCGCCCAGGCGCGCAACAACAGCCGTTCTTCCATGGACAGGTCAGACACGCACTGCGCAGGTCTGAACAATTACTTACCGATAATGGCCGAAAATCTGGCAAAAACCACCAGCTGGGTTTAGAATTCGATGCTACCGGTATTAATGCCTGCTTCACGGTCAGAACAACCCCCAAAACCGCGATTTTACTGCCGCTATCATGAATTCTATTTCATTCCGCGCGACCAAAAAATTCAGATTACCCCCCATGCCGATGGCAAAAAAAAAAACAGCGAAATTGTAAACCAGCTGATTTCCGCCACATACTAACATCATAAACTCATCGTCTTTTAGATTCGAGTAAAATTTTTGCATTTCGCTTGCCCTATTGTGGTAGTTTCGCCTGAACGCAGTCGCCATGGCCACTTCCGCAAGGGGTGCGCGCACCGTGCACGTGAAATTTGTGACCTTCGGTTCCGGCGCGAATTTTTTGGCGCCAAAAAATTCGGGGGTGTCCCGTCCCCTTAAGGTGAGGGTCCTATGCCAGACCCCCCAAAACCATAATATGGAATAACATGCAAAGCTGGCCTTGGGGCACCCAAACTATGATTTTGCCATGTAAATGGGATGTGTGGGGGTCCATCCCACCCACTGATGGGGGGTATATACCCCTTTTAGTGACCGGTATTACGCAAAAACGGACAAAAGACGCTACTCTAGGGGCATATCCCCTAGGACAATGGGGGCACAATTACTCATGTTTCAATATATTCCCATATAAAATCGTATATGGTGAGGTTGCCAACCTAATTGGAGCCCCGGAATGATGAGTATTATTGAAGTTATTAATTTTCCCCTAAAAACCGTACTTTTTAAGGCTGAAAAAAATAAATCAAATCAAAAACACATATTTAGAGCCTGGGGAGATATACACAAATACTACACATATCGACAATTATTGCCACAAAATCTGAGCTCATTCTGAGTACAAACGTAGAAGTTATAGCGTTTGGCAGTTTGCCACCTGTGCAGACGCGAAGGAAGGCAATAGTGAGTATTAAGGCACACTAACACTTCCTATGCCATCCAAAAGGCTCCTGACCATGCCCAATTTGACCACAATGTACAAGGAGGTGGCTGGGCACGTCATGTGCCCTTGCCTTACCTCGACACGGGCAACGTGTTGGGTGTGTGCACAACAATGAGGCAGGTAGCTCTACATGCCTAGCCAACACTTCTTATGCATATTCCAAGTTTATGGTGTGGGCATCATCCCAAAACCAAGCTGTCCGAATTCAAACACACCCTGGAAAGCCATATCCACTAATTGCCCAACCAAGGGTAACAACAGACAGTCCACAGAGAAAGCATAAGTATCATACATGCTGCTTGCCAAGGCTTCTTACCATGGTTACCTTGCCTTGCTAGCATATGAATTAGGGCTCTCCCATTTTAGTGGGAGAAAGGCCAACAAGACGACGATAACCCCTACCTACGTGCAGTTCCACCCATGCAGTATGCCCCTCAGAACAACCACTGCCACCTTTCTTTCCAGCGCAATTGTTTGCCAAGAAACAACCTCAAGCTTGTGAGCCTCTAACCACAATGAAGCCGCTGCTAAGAAAGGCTGCGTCAATATTCACACAAAACTGAGTGCTGTTAGCAATCTCCTTCCAAGAAAGCACTCAGCAAATCCCTGACAACTTGACGGCATGCCACGGCTCACGCTTTGACACGTCCCAGCCATGCAACGTACATACAAAGCACTAAAAGGTGCCAGAAATCTGGCGATGCGCAGCACGGAATGGCATTCTACCTGGCGCTAACTGCACGGAAAGAAGCCGAAAACTTGCGTTGATAACCCATAAAGGAAGCGAAGCATCCATAGGGTGACGCTGAGCGCACGATCGTACCATTACCGGCGTTGTCCTTCGCCCAGCGGCGCCGGAAAGAACAACCTTCCATGGAATAATAAGACGCGCATCCCGCGAGCCTGGAGAGTGTCTTACCGATCATGAAGGAAATCTTGCCGAAACCCAGCAATTTTTTTAAAGCTTTACCAATAACAATGTAAACGCATCCTTGACGCTAGGTAAAGCCCATAAAACCTGACAATCACCGCCGCCAGCGTGCATTCTAATTTATTCCTCTCGACGAAAACTTCAGATTCAGACCCCCGTGGCGATGGTCATCAATAAAATCATCGACACTGCAAAAAACGCGAACTCCGCTACGAAGTAATATCATAAACTTGTCGTCTTTAAGATTAGCACAGTTTCTCTGCATTCCGCGAGCTATCTTTTTCTACTCTGCCTGAAAGCACGTCGCCATGGCCAGCTCCGGTAGGGGTGCGCGCACCGTGCACCACTTTTTCACGGTGCGGACGGGTACCGCGAATTTTTTCGGCGCCAAAAAATTCGCGCCGGGACCGTCACCTTAATACAGGGAAGGATTATGTGTGTAAAGCCACAGATATCAAAAGAGCCTTTCTAAAGGGGGACCCTGCCATAGCACAGCAGGTCTGGAGAGGACAGGTATACGTGGTGAACACTCCTAAGGTGTGGCACAGGAATATTGTACAACCCTTGTTGAGGCCAAACCTGGGGGTTGAAGGGTTGCAGTCAGCTCCAAAAATTTTTAGGCTGTCTGCACAGGAGGTATTCATGAAGCTAGGGGCCACCTATGATGACATTGACCCTTGCTTGTTTGTCATCCCACACCCTGATGGAATGATGATGTTTGTCTGGCATGGGGATGATCAGTTAATCTCAGGTCCTAGAGCTGCAGTGGATGCTTTCATAGCTCAGGTGTCTGCCAGTTTTGAGATTGGCAAGCAGCTAGAGCTGGGCAAGGAGCCAGTCAAGTTCTGTGGCATGATGCTTGAGTTGCTGCAGCAGCAGGGCAGCTGGGTTTGTTCCATGCAGGCCTCTGCTGAATACATTAAGTCTTGTCTGGATGTCCTGCCTGTTCACATCACCCCTGACATGTGCCCTACCATTAGAGGCAAGCTTGGTTGGCTATGTGCTACATGTGCACCCCACCTGGCTTTTGTGAGCAGGGTAGATGATGAGGTACTACAGGAGGTAGGAGCACGGGCAATCAAGCAGTTGTTGCATGATGGTCCACCTTTGATGCTTCACTCACTGGACCTGTTTACTCCCATTCACATCACGTGCATGATGGATAGTTCAATGGAGTCCAGGGTAGTTACCAAGGTTCAAGCCAGAGAGGCTGGATTGTTTTTCCTGCATAACCAAGGTGGGAAGAAGTCACTAGTCTCCTGGTTCAGTAGATTGCACAAGAGGAAAGCTGTGAGTAGCAATGTAGCTGAATGCAGGGCTGTGGTATCTTCTGTCTTGCATGCAAGGTATCTCAATCACTTGCTGGTCTGGCTTCAACACCAGGCTGGTAGCTCTGCAGGAGTGAAAGCACATTTGCTGACTGACTCTCAATCTATCATCTCTTTCCTTGCCAATCCTTTGGCTGTACACTCGGACCTGGATTGGATTGTGCTAAAACAGGAATGCAAGTACCTGGAGTCTAAAGCCCACGTCAGGGACAAAGACAATGCTGCAGATGCACTGACCAAGGTGCCACAAGCAGCAGGACCACAATACCAGGTCTTGTATGGGTTGATGAACCCTGGTTACAGTCTGAAGTGACTGGCACATTGTACATGTTAGCCCATGACCCCCTGCCTAATACTGCAGCTGAAAGGCTGCAGTGGCAGCTGGGTAGTTTTCTGACAGTGAGAAGCACTGGTCTAGAAAGTTGGGACATGATGAATGTGTTATTTATTGAATAAAATTTTGTGAGACACTTGTTTGGATGACCATGACATGCTGGGGCCTGGAGCACCCATCTCACTCAGTTAAGAAACCATGCTTGAGACATGGGGCCTTTTTAATGCATCTCTTGTACATGTGTGAGGTGACCTTTGGGTCCTAGTAGGTTATCTGACAGTTTTTTAAGGCATTGGGAATGGCTGCGTCCATTTGATGGCTATGTGTGTTTCTGTTGAAGCCCAAAGAAAACTTAAAGTGGGAGTTAGTCTAAGTCTCCCGCCTGTAGCCTAAGTGGACACGTGCCAGCACCGCCGGCGCCCAATTGGGTACTGGGACGGTGCTGGACTAGAGTAGTCGTGGCATGGACACGTGGCTGTACTCAGTATGTGATGAGCCGGTACCTCAGTACCGGGACTGTAGTTGTCATGTTAGGACTGACTAGATCAGGTTGTAACTGATAGGCTAGTCCGTCCAGGATCAGTAAGTTAGTTTAACTTACGCAAAGTCTGGCCAGCCATCGTTGACGGCTGGCCAGCGGTATATGTGCCACATTATCCTAATGCCAAGGTGTCTCGTCGTTCACACACACACGCCATTTGGCAGTGCCCAAGCATTCCAAGCTCAGTGTGTCCATAACTAAGATGACAGGCGCGAGGCGGCTGCGATGCCGCCTGCGACGGAGCGCGGGGCGGCAGTCGCCCCTACCACGCCAATGGGTGGTGTAACCACCCAGGACCCTCTGGCAGGGCAGAGGGTCCAGCCTCAGCAGCGGGCTCCCCCGCCCAGCGTGGGGGGCCAGGTGGCTGAGGAGGCCACCGGGGTTGCAGGGACCCCGGCGGCGACGCCAGCTCCCGGGGTCGCAGGGACCCCGGCAGCGACGCCGGCGCCTCCGGCGCAGGCGGGGGAGGAAACTCCAGTTAAAGCCCGACCGGCTGAGCTATGGCGGTCGGTCACGTTGAGCTTGGGATAAGGTGAACACAGAGAACTGCTGTCGGAGCTGGCCCACCACTGGTTTATGTCTTAGCCAGCAAACCCTATCCGGTTAGCCGTAACCGTGGGACAAGCTAGCTGTCCGTACCGACCCGGATAAGGCCCCGGACTGGGGCCTAGGTGGCGCCGGCCCTAGGCGCCGCCCTTAGACCGGTCGACCGCATCGGACCGCCGGATTATAGCCGGCGGCTTAGCGGACGCTAGCGGAAGGCGTGCGGACGGACATGGGTAACTTAGAGCCAGATCCTAGGGCTCTAGAGTTACTCAACTCCGACATACTCTTTTGTTCTTTGATTAATTATCAAAATAATTACATCAAATGCAGACCATACAAAACCCTCTAAGGTAGGGAACTCAAGGGGGCCTCAAGGCCGTCAAAATCACCACGGTATCGACCCGCGCCCTTGTGATCACACATGAATAGTGATGTAATAAGTATCGAGAAAAAAACAACTATGCCACCAGACAAAAGGTGACCCATTTATTAGGACCAGTGACCCGCCGACGGGCCCAAGGCACCGTCCAACGTGGCTAGGGTATGGTCAGGACAAGCAAAAAAACTACCACCATGATATTCGTGAATGCTAGCAACACAGGGTGAGTTATGGCTGTATTCATAAAGCGCCCGAGCCGTAACCCTGTGTGGCTCACGGGTGTTGCATCGTCATGCGCTTGCGCAACACTGCGTACTGCGGGGCAGCCTCCCGCGCCTCCTTGGTGAGTGCATCCGCGGGATTGAGTTCATCCGCGATGTGCTGGAGACGCGTGACGCAGGAGGCCGCCTCAGCGAGTACGAGGTAATCAACGTCCTGTGACCGCGCATAGGGATTGTCAAGGAAGGCCAAACAACTTTGTGAGTCAGTGTGCACCGTGCTAGTCCAGTGAAGAGTGAACCCACACGAGCCAAATACCCAACCCAGCAAGTACCGCAGCCACATGCCATGTGAGATAGCTGAAACAATGCCCCGGCATTCAGCCGTGTTGGGGCTAGTGGCAATGCGGCTGTGCAAGCGCGAGTACCAATCTAACAACATGCCAGGCTGTCCCTCATTGCTAATAAAGAACAGTGCCCCCATGCGGGCCCGCACTTGGCTGACTGTGCGCGTCTCTAGATTAGCATCCGTCACTATCTCGAGGTGCACCGGCTGTGAGCAATCGAGCCCACGAAGCACAATGCCGGGCGTCATGGCCAGCTGCCGCCGAACATGAATGGACCCTAGTCCTTCCAGCACATCATCGGGCAGGCGAGCGAGCACCGCCAAATCAGGTGCCACCGTGTCCGCCAACCACCCGAGCTTGCCCTTAACCGAGGGCCCATGGGTTGCCAACAGCGGGGACGGGAGGTCGGCCAGCAGGTCAACCACATAGTTGCGGCTATCCTGCATGTGCATGACCCATTCGCCAGAACGCGAATCCCGCTGCAACGTAGACTGCACGCCGCAAAACACCACGGGTTTACCCTCCTCATGATCCACCGCCCTGCCCAGGGGAAACTTAGCCGCCACTGCAGCAAGAAACTGGGTAGCAAAGGTGCGAGGTGCCACCAGCTTGAAGTCATCGCCATGCCACACGAAGAGGGCTGGCTCGCCAGGGACGCCGGTGGGGACCACAAAGAAGTTAGGATCCGCGCGATGGTACGTGGCCCCTAAGCTCTGCAAGACCTCCTCCGCGGAAATGCGGAAGATGATGGGAGAGCTCTGCAGCCCCTCCACCCCTGTCAACAGCTCGATATACTCGCTGCCAATGGTGCCATCCTGCCAGACCACCGGGACCTTCACCACGTAGCGGGTGCCTTGCCATGTTTGCTGCGCGACCCCAGCGTCGCTGTGGAGGAATGCCCGCTGAAAGTCACCGCACCACATCCCGTAGTCCTTGCCCGCGTTCCGCTTGCCCAAGTAGATGACCGTCAGTAGCCGATGCGAAACATGGTTGAGCCCAGGGGTATAAAGATCCTTGGCGTCCAGCGGGGAGGACCCCTTCGTCTCCGTGACCACGGGCCTTACCCGGAACACCACCGAAGAGTTGGTCTCGTCCGGCTTGTAGGTGAGCACGAACTTCAACCGCAACCGCGTGGCCCCGGCTGGCACACTCTCCAATCCTCGGTAGACCTCGCGCTCTCGCCACTGCTCCTTGGCTCGAATGAACGCGTCGCGCCACAAAGCAAACTTGAGAGGATCTTGACAGTCCAGGACAAGTTGCTCCCACGTCACAGGGCTATCCGCCGCCAGTGAGTGTGAGTGGAGGCCGAAGCTGCGCGGGTGCCAATCCTGAGGCTGAATGATGGACTGGACGAGCGGCGGTGTGGAAAACGCCGCCATCGGTAAGCGCCGCACGACGCCGGGCTGCCCGACCACCACCCCCAATGGAGCGTGGTACTCGCGAAGCGGGATGCTGCCCACCCCCGCGACTGACAGCAAGTCAGCGGACACTGAGAACCCCGGGTATGATACGAAAGGTTCGCCCAGCAAGGCCACATCCTCGTAGCCATCCACGACGTGAAACGGCGTGTCAATGCCCAACACCGGCAGCACCACCATCCCGGTAACTTGATATGCCGAAGTGCCTGCAAAGTCGGTCACCGATTTGTACGGCGACTCTAGCACTGGATACAGGGTGGCTGCCCGACGAGAGATAATAGACACGGATGCTTGCGTGTCCACAGCCACCAGCTGCCACGGTCTACACGTAGGAAACAAGGCTGACTTAACCGGCCTGACCCCCTGTGAGAGAGTTTTGACCTGAGCCACCCCTGATGCAGCTTTCGCTTTAAGCGCCTGAGCACGCCACAAGGCCGTGACCGTTGAAGCCAGGTCCCTAGGTGGGCGAGGCGCATGGGCAGGACCCTGACCCTCCGGCGAGGCCACGCTAGGCGGGCCTCCCACATTATCCGTGGCTAGCACAGGAGGTGAGTCACTACGTGCACTAGGTCCCGTCAAACCCACCCCATCCTCATCCCACCCATCCACGGGGTCATATTGGGGCCCAGGGGAGGGGGGGGTGTAGCTGTGTCTGCCCCTGGGAGCGACCCGTGGGGTACCACCTCAGATGCTACGACAGGCGCATTATCCTTCACTACCCACCCCAGTGCCCTGTTGGCTGCCAGCTCACTCTCCATGCTATCCCCTTGCTTATAGCCTGCCACCGATGCCCATGGTACCCTATACACCCGATCATTCCACTCTATGTCTATGACCCGCAGCGGCCAGTCTAACTTTGTGATGGCCCCAGGCCCCTGCATGGTGCCCCGTTTGCCGCTGGGCGAGCTCTCCTTGTGGAACATGACCAACTGCCCGACCTCAAAAGCGCTAGACAAATCAGGCAGCGTGGCATCCTTGAGCCGCAGCTTGGCGGCGGTATCCTGTAGATGCTGTTGGTATGCCTCTACTACCTCGGGTGAGTAGGTGCCCGCTGACAGCCCCCGAGGCGTGACTAGCCCAAAGCCCTTGACATCAAGCACGTGCCTATGGTTGCACACATGCATGAGCTCCTTGCACCACGCCGTCTTGACCGCGTAGGATTTGCCATGTGGGTTATCCTGTCGCTTGGCTGCCACAGTCTTGACATAGCTTACAGTGCGATCTATCATGCCCATATTGCCGTGATCCTCACGCCCCACGATGACCACGGCCTCCATCCCCGGCAAACCTTGCACACAGCGGAACTGCTGGTCTAGCATGAGCTCCACTACGGGATGAAAGAAAGCCAGGCTGATCTTGATAGCCCTGTGCAGGTCAGCCTCAAACATGTGAGGCAGCGGCTCAATGTAGGTGGCCTTGCTGAACCTATCCTTGACTATGAAATAGGTGTCCCCCCCTTCCATGTGCATGACATCCCCCACAAGGTACCCTCGCTCCAAGGGTGGAGTCTTGGCATGCCGCCTACGCGACTTCTTCCTGATCTTGATGCAGGCAGGACACTGAGCACGCACATTCTTCAGCTCGTTGTATAAAGGTGCCCCCAACATGTGTGCCCCCTCTACCTCGGCTTGGGCCTCATGCCCGTATGCACGGTGCATCTGGTATGCTAACAGTTTCAGGGTGACAGCCTGAGGTGCAGTGGCATTGTCAGGATTCTCAACAGGTGGGGTGACTACTGGGGTAGTGACATTGGCTAACTGGGCAGCTTCAGAGGCTGCACGAAAGGCCGCCCGTGTGAGCACCTTGCCAATGTGAAGATCCACACTAGGGTGGTGTGTACCGAGAACATCTGCCCGCCCAGCATTCTCTTGCACTGTCACAACATTCCTCATAGGCCCAACCGCCCCAGTATCTAGCTGGGGTGCTGCAGTAGTGCTTGGTCGCTCGGCGTTGTACACACCCGACCTAGAAGACACCACATTGCTTAGGTCACGCATTGTAGACCCGTGCTCAGGAAGCACGTGATCCTGGCGCGACAGAGCCAGAGCAGCATCAACGGATTGCGTGAGCACATCACGGAATGAGACAGAGGATGCAGTCACGTTCCTTTTAGGAACGACATCAGGCTCTACGACGGCCCGGTTCAGCGTGACGCATTGAGCAAAAGAAGGGGTATCGAGCGTGCTCTCACCTGACTTTCGTGCTGCCCGTCGCTCTGCCCACTCCTCGCGTGTGCCGTGGACGACGATACGCTTGGCCTTGCACGCCTCCACGCTGTGACCACGCAGAACGTCGTGGCACTTGCGGCAAAGGTTGTCCTCGAGCTCCAGGTCCGGGCGAACTCGGCAGTCATCCCGGACATGGCGACGTCCGAAGCAGCGCTCACAGCGTTGCTTGTGCAGTCAGTAGACGCCCCCTGCTGCCGCTTGGCCGGGGGATGATCACCCTGCTTGGCGTCGCCACCATGCCCGCGCTTGCGCCCTCGCTGGCCCCCGTTGTTGCCGTGGCCGACGACCTTTTTCAGGATGGCCGTAAGCTCCGACCGCGTAATTGGAGCCTCTGCGCCTGAAGAAGAAGACGCGCCGGCATCCACCTTGCGCAGGGATGGCAGAGCAGCCGAGGCAGCCGGCTTGGACTGCGCACTCTTGAAGCATGAGATTAAATACAGCATGCCCTCGTCGAAACTGACAGCACTCTTCTTTTTGAGTTCCGTCGCTATGGTCAGATGCACATCCGACGACAGGTCGCATTTCTTGAGAAATCGATTGCACAGGAAAATGGGCTTGAGAGTATCTAGCAGCTTGTGCTTGTGCACCAAGACCTGGAAATCACGTGCAGCCCCGGGCAAATTTGCCTTATTATTAACTGCATAGCCCTCGAAGTCATTGAAGGCTTGCTCGTCGGCCTCTTCCTTAGACCGCGACAAGTGGGCATCTAGACCGTTGTAAAAAACTTCCCAGGTTTGTTTGTTGTCGTCCGCAATGCGAACTAGATTGGCAATGTTTGGGTGCTTTGTTGTACTGCAGAATACTGCACGGAACTTGCCAATCAGCTCCGAATCTTTGTCTGCGCGTCCATCGCGCAGACGCTTGAGAGCAGCTAGAAAATCTGCTGCGTCGTCCGCCGTATAGTCGGCAGGTAGATCCGCGGGCACCTCCGTTTGCTTGAGAGGGCCGCGATTCAGTGCATCGTCAGCAGCAAGCATCAGATGCTTGAACTGCTTGGCCAGTTCAGGTTGCGCCACGAGGGTTTGCATCAACCTCGTGGCCTCGTCCGCACTAAAGCGTGGCAGGACGGACCCTGCGGCCTCGCCACTTGGCGTATCTGTGTGTTCGCCCGTGCGGCTCCGTGTACCGGAAGCCATCGGGATTTTTATGAATACAAGTTAAAGCCCGACCGGCTGAGCTATGGCGGTCGGTCACGTTGAGCTTGGGATAAGGTGAACACAGAGAACTGCTGTCGGAGCTGGCCCACCACTGGTTTATGTCTTAGCCAGCAAACCTGTTACGTCCCGGCCCAGACTCACCTAGCCTGAGCTACGTAGCGAAAGACCCTTCTTGCCGGAATTAGGAATAATCCAAGATAGCCTAAAGTAGGTTGCGCTTCACGACGTGAGTCGTGAGATATCTGGCATCACGGCTTAATGCCAAGCTAATTAGTTCACACTTATAATGGCTAGCAATACCAATTACAAATGGATAATGCCCCGGGCTCAATGTGTAGGCGTATTCGCACTTATCAATCATTAAACCAAGAGGACGAGACTCTCGTCCTCGGACCAATTTAACCTAGGTTGATTGCGGCGCAGATACATGCCAATTTCCCTGGACCAATCCAAGCCAAACATTCCACGTAGGATCCGGGCCGACATCGACCCTCAACTACAGGATCCACGCCTAGTACTACGAATGGACTCAGAACTGACGCGGCGCCACCGCACCGGTTCCTAAAAGGGCAACCTAGGACCAAAATAACTAGTCCAATTCACACAAGAGTCAATGTCCATAAAACTTAGTACAACGGCCACAAGGCCTTAGTAATTTATTCCATTGTTACGTCCGACCTAAAGGGCCGGGACGTAACACTCCTCCCCCCCCACGGGGGTCGGTAGTCCCTACCGTACAAAGGTATAATAGGATCACACAACAAGACTACTATGAGAGTACTATGTCCCGACCTCGGTTCACCCGCAGGTCAGTAATGCCAGTTCCTCTAGAGGTCGATACACAAGCCCAACCCTGACGTAGTAGCCAAAACCTTGGGGATTGGACTCCGCTATCCATCCCGAACTAAACGATTTACTCTAGCGTCCACCGCTAGTAGCCCGCCGCAGCTGCTGGGCCTCAAGGAGAGCCCGTCGCCCCGCAGGGGTCATGATATGAGTCATCACCCCTGGATGCGCACGTAGGTCCGCCTCGAAGGCGATCTGATATGGGGACGTCTTCTGCCGACCCAACCGGGACAGCTCGACCCACGTGCCCGGGGGCCACATGGCCAGGAACCCGGCGAGGTACTGGGGGTGGGTAAAGAGAAGGGTCAGTGCCGACCAATCAGTTGTGAGGGTAAGAATGCCACGAATTCCGCCATGGTTCTTGCAGGAAGTTGCCTTTATTAACAATCAGGAAACACAGACGTAAGTCACGTCACTTCCAAGACTGCACGCAGCACAGACGACAGGGTCGCAGTGCCAAGAGAACGTGCACGCAAGAACTAGCGTCCCGGTGTGACCAAGTCACTCATATAGCTTACTAGGGACGCGTCCAAGTATTCAGCTGCACTGTCACAGCTGAACTGTCAATCAATTGATTACACAGACTCTGGCACGCCTTTGGCGCGCAGATCTATCAATTGTCCATACGGCTAGTCCTGTGGACCTATCCGTACACTAGTCAGCATCAATTGTCTCATAGGTCCTGGCGCGCTACAGTGCGCCTACCTATCAATTGACCATCAAGTCCTGTACAAGTCCTGTCAACGTCCTGCGGACTATCAAAGTGACACTTGTACATCCTGTGTCCGTACGCGCCCACAGTGGCGCGCCGGGTACTGTCGGCACAGCCTAGGAAACGTCATAACTTTTACGTTCCTTAACCAAATGAGGCGTTCAAGGTGCCGTTGGAAAGAGCGTAACAATCTCTATCCATCTAACGTAAATCCTTTACGTTAACTCCAATCCCTTCTTTTCTTTAGGGTCACATCCCCTGCCAGGGACCCTTGAAGTAGCTTGAAATGTCCTTCACTCCAGCTTGAAGCTTGAACAGATGTCTTTAATGGCCAATGCCATTCCCCCAGCCCTTTCTTTTAAGGAACTGGAAAAGAAACAGATCTGCCACAGGGAAAACCATTTCATGAGAAATGGAGAAAACCTATGGAAGTGGCATTACAGAGTACCACCAGATATTAGAAGCACACAAAATTAAATACATACAGGTTAATTCTATGAGGTCTTCTCCAGGAATTAATCCCATCACCTCGGTAGAGCCTCCAGTACAATGACCTTCTGGCGGTGAGTTACATTAATCCCAGATACTAATCCCATAAAACCCAGTACATATTCAATATAAGTACAATAAATCCATGACAATTAAAATACCACTTGACAAAGTAAGGCGTATTACAATAGTTTGCCTGTCATTCTCTCAACAGGGGTCTATTGGCGCCCGTCTTACGGCGCCCGTCTACTTGCCAGATGGTAAACTGCCACAGCAAACAAATGACAAAATGAAACACATAGGCAACAATTAAATCCTGCCCTGGGGAACTAGGGAAGTCTGAACAGGCAAACACCTGAACAGGCCAGCTTGTAGAAACATAATACCAGGGAATCGAACCCCGCCCTATAAACCCCAGAATAAAGGTTCCCAGACCATTGTGAGAAGTATGTACAAATATACATTTCTTTTAAAATAGAATACATGGTCTGTAATGGACCTGTCAACCTTGTGTAGTCAACAGCATGAACCCCAGCCAAAACCTGGCTGTATCCTGATTAAAATCAGAGTGAGTGTACCATGGTCCATGAGCCTTAGTACAGACTAAAATACAGGTATTATGCCAGTCACAATGCTGACACTACCACACAATCTGCTCTCCAATGCCCTATAACCATGCACCAGCTTAGACAGCTTGCTGAGATGGGTCCATCAGAGACTGAAGAACCTTGTATTGCACTGCTGCCTTCTGCACTAGCTTGGTCAAAGCATCAGCAGGATTGTCAACCCCAGGGATATGCTCAATATTGGCCAAGGAGGACAACTCCTTAAGAAGGAGATAATCCAAGTCCCTACTTCTGGCCATCTGCCTGTGCACAAACTGCACCATCCCCATGGAGTCTGTTTTTAGAAGAGTGGTAACCTGAAGTGGCCAAGGAGTGTTAGAAGTCATCTGATGAAGCAACTCCTTCAGATAAAGGCTTGTGTGAATGCCTTCACAAATAGCCCTGCATTCTGCCACATCACTGCTGACAGCCACCCGTTTGTGCAGGCGACTAAACCAGCTCACCAAACTCCCCAGGCCTTCCTGTCTGAGCACAAAGAGCCCTGCAGCCCTGCCCCTGACCTTGGAGACCTGCCTGCTGTCCATTGAGCTATCCACATACAGCTCCATGCAAATGGGTTGTGATAAATCCACTGCAGACAACAGAATGCCAGATGAAGCCCTGACCTGATCAGCCACCTTGGCAGACCCTAGCTCCACCAGCATGTCATCAGGCAACCTGGCTATGACCATAAGGTCTGGCCTGGAAATGCCTGCCACCCAAGCAACCATGCCCCTCACCATGGGACACAGTGCCTGTGTGATGGTTGGAGGAAGCTTGCTAATGAGGGTCTCTTGATAGTCATTGCCCCCCACCAGCAGCATACGCCACTCCCCTCCCTTCTTCACCAGTGTGGCCTCCATGCCCACAAACAGCAGAGGCTCATTCTCCACCTGCCATTGCTCCCTACCCAGAGGAAACTTGGACTTAATGATGGTGATCAGCTCCTTAAGCCACGACGTGGGAGCTATCAGATGTAGGTCATCCCCGTGCAGCGAAGCATACACTGGCAGGCCTTCCCATTGCCCCAGAAACAGACAGGGGTCTACAGGAGAGACCTTCAAGTTGCAATGCTCCTTCAGGAAACGGTTGAGAGTCTCCCTCCAGATTATTGGACTTGACCTCAGGCCCTCCAGGCCCTTGAGGATTTTAAGGAACTCCGTGTGGATGTCCCTTTTCCATACAGCAGGCACCCTAACATAGAAAGGCGTCTTGCCCTCCCACTTTTCCTGTGCCACATCTGCATCACCCTCCAGAAATGCCCTCTTGAAGTCTATCACCACTGAGCCATAGTCCAAGCCCTTGTTGAGAAGGCCTAGAAAGACACACAGCAGCAGCCTCCAAGTATCATGCAGCATGCCAGGGGTATACAACTCCTCAGCAGTGCACTCACCAGTACCCTTGAACTCATTCAGCACTGGCCTGACATGTGGTACCTTGACCCCGTCCACCTCCTTCATCTTGATGACAAACTTGAGCTTGAGTAGACGTCGTGCAGGAGGCAGGTCATTGACAGGTTCCACGCATTTCTTGGAGATCCAGTCCTCCCCAGATTTAATCAGACCCAGTGTGACCTGGGGACACATAATGGGAGAGGACATGAGCTTCACCAGGCCTTGGTAGTTGATAGGGCTGTGTCCAGCAAGTGAGTGAGGACCAATGCCCAAACTGCTTGGATGACTAGCAGCTGGCAGTATGAGGTCATCAACCAAGGGCTCCTGCCCCTGGCACACTTGCACACGCTTAACCGTCCTGGTTACTGCACGTGATAGGTGAGTGGTCCTGAAATTAATCAGTGGGACCTGACCAGCCCCTTCCTTAGTCAGGAGAGAGGACGTGATCACTACCCCATCCTGGCATAGGAAATTCTGCCCCAGAAGAGCAGGTCCTTGATAGCCCTCCAAGACACAAAAAGCAGTGTCCTGTCCAAGGATAGGAATGAATACCTCACCCAGTACCTTCACGTGTACCCCGCCACTGAAGTCAGACACAAACTGATAGCTGGGTTCAGACATGCTGTACCCTGCTGCAGCCCTGGTCCCAATAATGGAGACCTGAGAATTAGTGTCTACCTCTAAGGCAGTGTCCAGCCCCAGATTGCCATGCCACCTGAGCTTGGCTACCTTGGGCTGCTTCTTGGCCCTTTGTAGAGCCCCAATCAATCCAGCCAAACTTGTCCCCCTGGGCTTGGTTAGTGCCTTGGGCTTGACAGTTGACTCCCCAGCTGTTGACCTTGCAGCCTGTTCAACAAGTACCTCTGCAACCTGGCCAGGGCTGACAGATTCCCCTGCAACAGATGTGGTCGTTGCGTCAGTGATGTCACCTGGGACCTGAAAATCCTGCAGATCCTGTGAGCCTTGTGCCTGACTGCCCTCATTCATCAGGTTAGGCTTGACATATGACCAACTCAGCCGGTGTACATGCTTTGGTTCGTCCTCCATGCTGACCAAGCATGCGTGGCTAGCTTCATCAACCTGGGTAACCACCCCAGGACTCCAGCTACCACGTTTGCCATAAAGGCTAGGTTCCTTCCAAGCTAGGACCTTCTGACCCACTTGTGGCTCCAGCATCTTCCAACCCCGGTCCTTCTCCCTCAGCTTGGCAAAGGTGACATGTGCAGCATGTTTCCAGCCCTCCAGCACATGTGGTGGGCACAGGCCATGATATAGACCCATTGGGCTGACAGCAACTCCATCATAGTAGAAGTTAACCCTGCTGTTCAGCTGCTGCTCCACGTTCCTCAGCCATGCACTCCTGACAAGTGCAGGTGCAGACAAGGGTACCCAGTCTTCAGAGATGATCAATTTCTTGACCTCCTGGATTGCCCTCTCGATAGCACCCTGCTGCCCATGAGCCTCCCTAGGTGTAACCAGCAACTCAGGAAGGGTAGGATCACCCTTGAGATGCTGAAACTGCATGTCCACCTGGATCCTTGTGGTAGGAAACTTGGCTCTTACATTCTGCAGGGCAGCCAGCAAGTACCTGTTCTTCATAGAAGGTAAATGCTCAGCACCTTGTATTTCGTGTACCTGTCCACGCACACCAACAGTTGCATGCCCCTGATGTGTTGGATATCACACTGCAGATCACCAATGCTCTGAGGTAGAGCTTTGGCATGTGATTTCCTGGGCTTGTTGGAGGACAACTGGCACTTACACCGTGAGGCAGCTTGCTGACACGCCTTAAGAAGGGGTGCCCTGCCCATACGGAAGGCAAAGTTGTTTGACAGAGAAGTGGCATGCCCAAACATGTTGTGGATTCGGGCACCCAACTCCTGGTACACAGAGGAAGCAGTCCCTGGCACAGTCAGGACTGTGCTGTCAGGTTGTCCAGCATC
The DNA here is from genome assembly GCA_009746045.1 of Mesostigma viride. Lineage (NCBI taxonomy): Eukaryota > Viridiplantae > Streptophyta > Mesostigmatophyceae > Mesostigmatales > Mesostigmataceae > Mesostigma > Mesostigma viride. The sequence goes on from RPFO01000076.1 coordinate 3,402,871, forward strand.
ACCATGCTGACTTCCATCCTGTTCTGACTCAGAGCCTGAGTCACCCTGCTCATGCCCAACACCTGGACCGCCAGCAGGGACCACATGCATACCACCAGAGGCCTTCACACCCCTCTGTGGTTGTACATTGGTTTCTCTCAAAATGAGAGGTCCACCCTCGTGCCCAGCACGAGGATGCATAGGGTCAGACATACTTACAGCTGCATCAGCTGTCAAGGACGTCTTCATAGGAACCTGTACCTCTCCAGGTGACCTGGGGCCACACTGAACCTGGAGATCACCCTCTTGTTGCCCAGATATAAAATCTGCATTGGAGCACCTGGCCTCCCCCTTGGGTGAATTAAGGTGTGTAGGGGTTGCCTCAGACAGTCACTGCTCCTTGTTGTCTTCTTGCTGACTGCCCTTTGAAGGCTGGCCTGCCTGGGACTTGTTGTTGTTCTTCTTGTTGTTGTTGTTATTCTTGTTGCTGCCCTGGCCCTGGGACTTCTTGAAGCTGGGACACTCCTTCTTGATGTGCCCCCACCCCTTGCACAGGTAGCATTGTATCTTGGACTTGCCCTGGCCACTGCCCCCATTGTCAGACGCGTTGCCCTGCTTGGGCTGACCACCCACCCGCCTGAACACCGACTTGGAGTGTGACCTCCTGTCAGAATCAGGTGAATGATCTCCCTTGCGCTTGTGATGGTTGCCCCTACGCCCTCCTTGGCTTCGGTCAGCCTCAGACGTCTTGGAGCCACCCTGGGTACGCCCGCCTGCCTGGGTAGCCTTCACTGCTGGCACTCCACCCTCAAACAGCTCCTCTGCCTCGAGTGCTTGTTTGATGATGACCTTGTAGGCCTTCAGGGTAGAGTGTGGGGCACACATGACTTTTAAGGAGCCACGTGTCGCCTTATCCAGCCCAGAAACCTTGAGCCAGTTGGTTAGGGCTATGTTATCAGCGACATTAAAGCCGTGAGCCCTGCCCTCCTCAACCATCTTACAATAGTTGAGAAAGTTCTGGATCAGGTCCCCCTTGACCTCCCACCCTTGGTACTTGTCCTGCCAATGGATCCACTTCTTCCTCTGTCCTCCAGCAGCTCCTTCAGCTCAGCCACGTACAGTGCCCAGGCCTTATTGGCCTTTTTGCACTCCCTGGTTAGGTCCTTAATCTGGTCAGTACACTTGCCAAAAGTGCTACTGCCTATCCAGATTTGATAGTAATTTGTACCACCGTACAAGCTAGGGAACCCTTCCAATCCCTCCACAAACTCTTCAGCCTGCTTAGGCTTGGAGTCTGAGGTTACAGGCTGCAACTGATTGACAATTAAAAGACCCTGTGTGGTAAGATCAAAGCCATGAATAGCTTGTGCATTATTATTATTGTGAGGAAGGTTGGTAATCTCTCCGGTAAGCCCCACGTCATCTACGTGAGCGGTTCCACTACCAGCACCCCCATTATTATTCCCACTGGCTGGACCCTTGCTACGGCGTCCCTCAGCCATCCTGCACTACCAGCTATTCAAAGAACACCTTAACGAAGCAGCAGAAAATATGTACAAAATTTTTGTGTCGCCTCTGCCGCCTGCGCCGGTGTCGCTGCCGCCCCCGCGAATTGCCGCCGAAATTCGACAAAAAAATGTCGACAAGTACTGCAGAAGAAAATTAGGCCGACTAGTAGTCAAGGCCCCTGAAGTCGCAGTACGTGTATACGAACTCACGATCCTCCATATCCAGCTCCGGACCTGCACCGGTATGAATTAAAACCGGCGTGCTCCCCGCCGCGTAAGTTGCGACGCGCCGACGCGCGACGAGGCGCAGAGGATGTGTAAAGATCGTCAATAATTCCCACCCCGCGGGAATCCACTCTCGCACAGAGGCGAGAAATGCCACCAGGTTAATTAAAACCTGGCGCTCGCGACTGCGTACGCCGCGAGTGAGCAGCGATAACAGCGCGAGATCCTGAAACAAATTTGTTGACACCGCCGGCGCGCCCCCCGTGCGAAGCGATGCCCAGTTTTGCAGGTTTCTCTGGTAACCGGTGAGTGAAGAGAGGACGTTGTCCAACTCCTCAATGGCAGTCGTGACTTCGGTCACCGACCGCAAACCTCCCCGCACCTGGACCGTAAATGTCGATAAAATGTTTCGAATCTGGTCCAACAGGTTGCGGATTGCCGGCACCAGTGCTGGCAAATCGGGGTCCTCGGGGTTATCCCCGAGCAATGCGTGAGCTGCACGCTGCTGACGATGAAGCTCGTCGAGCGAAACTGTAACTTCGTCGAGCAATTGTTGCCACGACGGCACAGTGGTCTTGACGAAGAACCAGCCGGCGGAGCGGCTATTTCCTCATCGTCCGGAATCCGAAATTCTTCCGAATTTGGCATCTTTTTGACAGAGCGTGTAATACGAGTTGTGAGGGTAAGAATGCCACGAATTCCGCCATGGTTCTTGCAGGAAGTTGCCTTTATTAACAATCAGGAAACACAGACGTAAGTCACGTCACTTCCAAGACTGCACGCAGCACAGACGACAGGGTCGCAGTGCCAAGAGAACGTGCACGCAAGAACTAGCGTCCCGGTGTGACCAAGTCACTCATATAGCTTACTAGGGACGCGTCCAAGTATTCAGCTGCACTGTCACAGCTGAACTGTCAATCAATTGATTACACAGACTCTGGCACGCCTTTGGCGCGCAGATCTATCAATTGTCCATACGGCTAGTCCTGTGGACCTATCCGTACACTAGTCAGCATCAATTGTCTCATAGGTCCTGGCGCGCTACAGTGCGCCTACCTATCAATTGACCATCAAGTCCTGTACAAGTCCTGTCAACGTCCTGCGGACTATCAAAGTGACACTTGTACATCCTGTGTCCGTACGCGCCCACAGTGGCGCGCCGGGTACTGTCGGCACAGCCTAGGAAACGTCATAACTTTTACGTTCCTTAACCAAATGAGGCGTTCAAGGTGCCGTTGGAAAGAGCGTAACAATCTCTATCCATCTAACGTAAATCCTTTACGTTAACTCAATCCGCCACCCCACAGCGGTGATCACGAACAAACTGCACCCCCATCATGAAAACTTCGGTGCGCACGTGATCCTCAAGGATGGTTGCCCTGGGGGCCCCTACAATGTCCGGCACCACCCGACCCAGGAAGGCGCGCCCTTCCGCCGGGGCCACCTTGGGCGGCGTAACCACGTGCCCCACTCCATCCACCTGATACCTCCAATCCCACCATTCCTCGGTGCCGAACCGCACCGTGTTGCCCACCGTCCGGGGAAAACGAAGGTCGTCAGGTTGCGGCAAGGGCAGCGGCGCCTGTGGGAAGAAGGTGATCTCGAGTTGTTCCCAGTAAGCACCCCGGTCAACCGCGCACCAAGGGCCCGCTTGAAAAACCAAAGGGGCGGGCAGGTGCATACCAGGAGGGACCGGGAACAAGGGACCCTCGAACACCACACACAACTTCTCCGTGCGAGGCCCCGGCCCACCGTGTCTTACGGTCCTTCCCGGAATGGTTCGTATGAAGTCCCCCAACGACCATTCCTCATGTGAGGCTGCCCGGGAAGCGGCCTCGTAGCCTACTGAGGTGGCGACTGAATGATCGCCCTGGCGCCCGAGCTGGTCCAACATCCGCTGTATGAGACCCTGACCTGATTGCACCGCTGCCACGAGTGTCTCAATGGTAACCACGGGCTCCGCCGGCACCATGACACCCGCCACGCTGGGACCCTCCGCGGCATTCCGTACGGTATGCAAGCACGGTCCCTCCGCGGGAAGATGCGAATGTCGGTCCGAGGTAGTAGGCCTGCTGGGTCCCTCCGCAGGACGTGACATCGACGGTTCAGCCTGGGCAGGCCGGTGACGAGGCTCCAAGGAGACCAAGAAGTGGGGCTCCGGTGGGACCTCTTCCACTCGGGAGCGAGGCTCCAGGGAGACATGAAAGGTAGTCTCTTCTTGGCCCGCATCGGGCGGGTTGCTAGCGGGAACCTCATCAATAGGCTCCTCTCTAGCCGGCCGTTCGGCCATGGCCACCGCGGCCTCTGTCGGATCCGTTCGCCGTCGCCGATTCTCCCGCTCTTGCTCCAACTCTACCGCCGACCCCCACGTGCGCTCCCATTGCCGATCCGCTGGTCGGCGAGGTGGTGGGGACGCTTGGCGAGCGGTGCGTACCTCAGTCCCGGAGTCCGAGCGGGAACGCGAACGTGAGGGCGGGGATGGCGAGCGACGACGTGCCTGCCCCTCCGGAACACGTCGAGGAACGGCTTGGCTGTCCCCACCCCATCCGGTCGCCCTTGGAAGACTCCGCGTCTCGCGCCCTAGAGGTCGCCCCCAGCCCGTCGCCGGCGGTGGCGCCTCAATACGAGGCACAGGACGGCTTCTTCCGCCGCTCCCCTGGGAACCCCGAGACGGCGGATCCCGCGGAGGGGAACGAGAGGGAGGGTGGTGTGGAGGATGGTCTTCGTCGTCGGAACTGGAGTCATATCCCTCACTCCCATCATCCTGGTCCTCCTCGTCCATCGCCACAATGTGATCCAGAGCCTGCCGCAACGAATACTGCCCTTCTCGCATGCATTTCTGACCCCGTAGCGCCCCTTCTGGCGGAAGATACCGGGGGAAGTGGTATTCCAGCAGCTTTCGCACTGGAGGTGGAAGTAAGAGGAGAAGGAGCCGTGGGAACGCCAGGCCCGCCTCAAGCGTGTTCATGCACCCGTGACAGGCGCATTCCCGCTCATGTGTCTCCCAATCGGTCCCAACCACCACTCCGTTGCGCGCAGCCGTGCGGGTCTCGATCCGGAATCTCACGTTGCGCCTCACGAACCCTCGGAAAGTCTCCATCTGCGCAGGACCGACTCGCGCCATGATAGAATCAGCGCGGAGGTGCGACGGCATTTGATTACGACGACGCCGTCGTCGTTCCACCAGGGCTTCCCCCTCTCGACCGTAGTCACGCAAGAACACCCGAGGATTGAACGTCTCCTCGTGCAGCTCCTTTACCAGCGCCAACGTACGCGCGTCCGGAGCTCCAGGCCTTGACGAGGTTTCTTGCCGGTGCTCGCGACTAGAGGAGGGCCCCGTCTGTCCGCCACCATCTCTCGAGCCCCCGGCCCCTGGTGCATCCCTTCGGACCGCAGGCTCTCCGCGAGCTATCTGCGTCCTTACCCCCGCTTCCGGTTCTGGGACCTCCGGATCGTCGGGTATATCCATGTCGACCAAATCCCCCTCACTGGACTCCCCTCTGCACCCCGGAATCCTGCGTCAGCAGCCTCCACGGCGCCGACGGAAGTCTGGTCTCTGGGAAGCGCCTCCGCGGCGTCCCCCTGTACAGCCCACACACAAGATGTCAGGGCGTTAGTCGACGCGTACCAAATACCTGGCTCACGCACCACCCTCACCCTACACCCTACCGGCTGTGGTCTGCTAACGCAACTGGTGCGTCTTCTTGTATGCTTCTAGTAAGCGGGCGCACCCCGCTAACTCGGTAGCGGTGCGCCAGGAGTCCTCAGACTCGTGTTGTGCGAATCGCCATCGCACCCGATATTGTCGCTGGACCCCTCGTCCCCGTTTGACATCCCGGTGACCCACGATTGCGGCCACCTCGTCCTCCTGTTCCCCCGTATCAGGATTGAACTCCAGTGGGGCTGGGGGATTGACCCTACCCTGAATGGTGTTCTGGTGATACAACTTGAGCTGGTCACGGTGGAAACGGTTGGACGTGAGGTTCCATGACACTGGAATGTCCACCTGGAACATGACGTCATCGAACTTGGTGAGGACCTTGTAGGGTCCCAGGAACATGGGTCGGAGCTTAGTCTTCAGCTCCTTCTCCACCTTGTGCGAAAATCGCCCGATCTGCGGGCCCTCAACCAGGACCCAATCGCCCACCTCGATGGACGGCGCCCTGGGATCCCGCTTGCCGGTTGTCCTCTCCAGATACCGCGCTGCCGCTGCGCGATAGCCCTGAACCGCGCTGTTATGCGCTTGGTGCATCCGCTGCAGCAACCGGTCGACCCCTTGCAGGGTATCCAGCTTGACCTGATCCTCTCCCAGCTCGTGGCTCCCAAGCAAGTCGAGCGGTGTGAGAGGGTGTCGGCCGGAGTTGAGGAAAAAGGGGGTGAACCCATGGGCGGCCTGGGGGGCATTGTTCAGGGAAAACTCCACCAAGCCCAGAAGTTCTTCCCAATTGCTGCCCACCGTGTCGGTGTAGTGTCGCATGGTCTCTTGCACCGTGCGGTTCAACCGCTCCACCAGGTGCGACGACGAGCTGTGATAGGCCGTGCCCAGCGACACCTTGGTGCCCAGTTGCTCGAAGAACTCCTGCCAGAATTTGGCCGTGAAGAGCTTGTCGCGGTCAGAGATGAACTGCCGGCTGAGCCCATGAAACCGAAAAACGTGCGTCAGGTATATCTTGGCGCACTCCTCCGCTGTGAGGTCGACCGGACACGGGGCCAGGTGACACATGCGCGTCAGGCGGTCCACAAACACCAAGACCATGCTGTTGCCGTTCTTCGTCTTCTTGAACGGGCCGATGAAGTCCATCATGATAGAATCCCAAGGACCCATAGGATCCGGCAGCGTCTTAGGGACGGCCTGAGAGCCCGTGTTCCTGGACTTCATGATCTGACACGAGGGGCACTGGCGCACATACGTCTCGATATACTCCTTCATCCCTGGCCAGTAGAAGTGCTTACGTGCCCGGGGAAGGAGACGGTGGCTTCCCTGATGTCCGCCCAGGAGAGAATCATGGAGCTCATGAAGCAAGGCAGCCCTGCAGAGCTCAGGAACATACAGCCGCCATTCCTCCGACTGGGGACTCACGAACAGTTTCCCCTCCTGGAACTTGCAAGGATAGGCCCCCATCTGCTGGGGATGTGCCCGGATGGCTTCAAGTGCTGCTTCCTCCGTGATTGTGAAACGGCTGATCAGCATCTCCAAGTCCGACGTGACTGTGAACGCGTCCGCCGCCGGTTCTGCCGCATCCGTACCCGCCTGGTTGACGAATTCTGAGAAGACTGTGGGAGGGCCGAGCGGCTGAAGCTGAAAAATTCCCTGGGGCGGCACCACATGACTAAGGGGCACTCGCGCATGCGACCCCTCCCCCTCCCCGGGGGTGTCCACGTCCTCGTGGGCTCGTGGGTGAACCGTCTCCTCCGGGAGGGGTGACAGGTCATCCATGGTGGTGTGCCCAAGATGAAACAAGTGGCGGGCCCGGGGGACCGTGGTTCCACACCGTAGGCGGTCCCCGGGGCGGCCACTGGGACACAGGTGGTATGCAGCACGTCCATGTCCTCGTAGAACCAGTAGTCTGCCCGTCGCGAGAGAGCGTCGGGCACCACATTGTCCGCGCCCTTGACATATTGGATCTTGAACGGCGCGAACTGTGACAGGTACTCCATCCACCGCGCCTGGCGGGGCGTCAAGTTGGGCTGCACCAGGAGGTGGGTGAGCGGCCGGTGGTCCGTGTGGATCACCAGGCGATGGGGGTCGAGATCCCCCTGCTCACTGATGGCCACCGAAAACTGGGCCCCCAAGAGATGATGACGCCACGTGTGGCAGCTGTAGACGACTGCCAGGAGTTCCTGCTGATGCACTGGATAATTCCGCTCCGCCGGAATCATCGTTCGTGAGATGTACTCGATGGGCTGAAGGCCCTTGCCGTGGTCCTGCAGGAGAACACCCCCGATGGCCACCTTGCTGGCGTCCGTAGCCACGACGAAAGGAAGGGCCGGGTCCGGCAGGATAAGGACTGGCGCTGTGGTGAGGTGGCGCTTGAGCGCCTCGAACGCCTGTTGGCACTGCTCAGCCCAAAGGAACGGAGTACCCTTTTTGAGAAGAGCATTGATCGGGGCGGCGATGGTGGCGAACCGCGGGATGAACCGGCGGTAGTAAGATGCCAATCCCAGGAAGCTGCGGACTCCTTTCACGTCCGTAGGGACAGGCCATTGCTGGACAGACTCGATCTTCTCAGGGTCGGTCGCGATGCCGTCCGCGGACAGGGTATGACCTAGAAACGGTACGCAGCGGCCGGCGCGCACCTTGGCCTTCCGCGCCGAAAGGTGCTCATCCTCCATGATCTGCAGCACGGCGTCCACATCCTCCAGGTGCTCCTCGAACGTCTTGGAGTACACCAGGATGTCGTCCAGATACGCCAGCGCGCACGTGCGCTTGTAGGTCCAGGGCGGGCGCGCTCCCTTCTGCGGGTCCGCCAGGTCCTGAGAGACCTGCGGCAGGTGGGCTGTACCCATCACCGGACGGAGGATGTCATTCATCAGCATCTGGAAGGACGCGGGCGAGTTACACAGCCCCATTGCCGCCACCCGAAACTGATAGTGACCGAAGGGCGTAGCGAACGCGGTCTTGTGGCAGTCTTCTGGCGCGATGCGCAGCTGCCAAAACCCGTCCGCACAGTCGATGACGGTGAAACACGTCGCCCCCTGGACACGGTTGAAGATGTCGTCGATCCGCGGTAGAGGATACCGGGACTTGACGGTGATAGCGTTCAGCTTCCGGTAGTCAGTCACCAGACGCCACTTGCCTCCTGGCTTGGGAACGAGCAGCACGCCCGCTGAGAAGGGGCTGTTGCTGGGTTCAATGAGCCCAGCGTCGAGTAGTGAGATGAGGATCTTCTTGAGCTCCACCAGCTCGACTGGGCCCATGCGGTACATGGGAGACACAGTAGGCCCGGAACCCTCATGGAGCTGGACACGATGTAACACCGACCGATTGGGAGGGAACTGGGGGGTGCGATCGGCGAAGAGGGCAGTGCGCTTCTCCAGGACGGCATTGAACCGCGCCAGCTCGTCCGGTGTGAACCCAGCACCAATCTCGTTAAGCAGAGCCTGAGTGCTGTCCAGGTCTATGCGATACATCGCGTACTCCTTGCCCTTCCGGAGCTGGCGCGCCAGCGTCTTGCTACTCATCAGGATCTGGGACGCTGGTCGGGGCCCGTCCGCCGAGCGCTCGTGTGTAATGTTATGGACCTCCGCGGCCTGTGCCCTATACTCGCTGCACTAGGAAGTCGGAAAAAATTCGTCCTGATATTTCTTGATATCGTCCTGAGTTTTTTTTTGAGAAATCCTGAGAAATCCTGAGATATCTTGAGATTGTCTTGAGATCGTCTTGAGAATTCCTGAGATTTTTCCTGAGATTGCCCTGATTTTTCCTGATTTTTTTCGTCTTCACAAAATCTGGTAAGTGCACACCTCGGGTCCTGAGATTTCTGGTGAAAAACTCAGGTCTTGAGATTTTGACTTTGTAGTGAAAATCTCAGGACAAAATCTCAGGACAATCTCAGGACAAAATCAGGACAAAAAAACGAGTAGAATCTCAAGAAAATCTCAGGACAAAAAAACGAGTAGAATCTCAAGAAAATCAAGAACATACACAGGCGAATTCTCCAGCCATTCTGGGACAAAAAAATGGTGTTATCAGGGACCAACAGAAATACGACAATGCAAGATGATTACAACAGGGGCATGACTCACAATCAGTGCATTTATTACATTGATAAATATCATGTTACAGCTTGCATACATCATCCACAGCAAACATGCTGTCAACTGACATTCGTAGTCATGTCTTGCTGAAAGGGAAAAACTGATTCATTCTTGGAATCAGGGAAGTTTGTGTACATCTTCACACAATTCTTCACGAGAAGAGTTCTCATGCCTCTCCCATACTGTTCAGAGTCCGCATGTTTCGTTCTACGTGCTCCTGCACGTAGGAGCACAATTAAGAAGGACAAAGCAGCAAGGCAGGGCCAGAATCAGAAAGGCTGCAGGATGTGCAAATGTACACCAAATCCAAAATGACGAGACAGTAAAAAATCACGCTCGTACACGAGACAAAAAAATCGCTTTGTAGTGCAAAAAAATGGAATCCTGTGCACCCTGATCGTGAAAACTTACAGCTATTCCAAAACTGGCTGGACTCAGTTTGATGCCATGCCTTCTGCCTTCTGGCCATTCAGCAGCTCGCAGTGTTTTGCTTGTGCCGCGCTGTCCGGGGTATTTTCCTGCACGCAAACAGCAGAGAGTTTGGACCATTGGGTTGCGCAAGTAGTCAGAAAAAGAATACACAACAAAACCGCAATGCAAACTAATCAAGGCATCCACAATTATAAAGACGGTAACATTTCCGTATCTAGGAGCTGCGGAACTTACACATGGGATTGGTAGGCTTGAGCAGGATTCTGTCGGTGCAGATCTCTCCGCTTGTTTGTTGATGATGGCGTTCTTCTCAGCGAGCTCCTCTTGCATTTTTTTCAACTGCAACATCATGTTGGCAAGCACGGATTCCACCGATGACTCTGGTCCTCCCGTGGAGGGTGGCAGTGGGGCCGGAGGGGCTGGCACGGCCGTGGAGGGTGGCAGTGGGGCCGGAGGGGCTGGCACGGCCGTGGAGGGTGGCAGTGGGGCCGGAGGGGCTGGCACGGCCGTGGAGGGTGGCAGCAGTGGGGCCAGAGGGGCTGGCACGGCCGTGGAGGGTGGCAGTGGGGCTGGCACATCCGGGGGGGAAGGCACTTGACTCGTGTTTGTTTCTTCTGCCTTTCCAGGCAGGTCATTCACCGTAACATTGCCCAACATCACCCATGAGAGCTCGCCAGACCCCTCCTCACCGTAGTGCAATTTCCTCAGATCAAAGCAATACCTTGATTCTGGCTCATCCCCGTTAGGAAACGCAAGCGTCCACGGGGACTTGTTCCGTGGCTTGACCATAGCAATGCGGCCTACATCCCACACCAACTCATCCCCCAATCTCAGCTGCTTGCGCGCCTTCAGCAACCATTTTTGAGCTATGATGGTGCCAACCGGTACGTTGGTCGTTGTCACCTCTGCTGGAAGAGGCACCACAGTGGCCTGAGGGAGCACCTGCTTGATGTAGTGCATCAACCCCAGATCTGAAGGTGGTGGGCACTGAGCACGTGTCTTAGGTGCTGTTGGCGGCTGTGGAAGGACGGCAATGTTCTCTTCTAGAGGCTGCGGCGATGGCAGGACTGGATCATTTGTTGCAGATGGGGACTTGGTCTCTGTTGATCCGCGCCGGGCCTTGGAAACTGGCGCTGGTGTCATGCCCTTCCTCTTTGAAGAAGCCTGCGAAGGCACTGCACACATCAATTGCAAAAGAGAGACTTTGTTGGGATCATAAAAACAAACAGGGAATGCATTTACAAATGGGAAACGGGGAAGCTGCTGGTGAATGGGGGTTATGTATGCTATGGTGGCAAACGAACATAGCAAGGTCTTAATAAGGTTGAGCGAAAAGAATATTAGAGTGCATCGTCAGTGCAGAAACTGAGATACTTGCTAAGTAAAATACAGGTATGCCAATGCAAAAAGAGACAATAATAAAACAACCACGATTGGAAGTGTTCTGATATTACTTACAGGGAATGGCCTGCTGCGTCACAGGTTCATCACCAGCAGCCCCCGGAGTGGGCTGGGGCAGGGCCTTTGAATCGATACATGGAGATTCGCATGCCAGCAGAAGCGATAATTGCTTCGAATAGTGGGGCTTCACATTTGGACCTGGTTCAGGTGCCAGGATGGGCACCAGCACCGGTGTCACTGTGCCAGCCACGTCCACGGCTGGATGAAAAAGGAAAGACACATGCAATTAAAGAAGTCAAAAGTCAGCTTGAATGAAACACAAAGAAAACCAATATACACAAAACGTGTGGGACTTCATAAAGATAATAATGCACAAAGTTGAAGGGTAAATACAGGCAAATTGATACGTTGTAAGTTTCCATGAAGCAACAGTAAGGCCCGTATACCAAAGGGGAAAAAAAGGGAACTTACGTGCCAGCACGGGGGCAGATGGACAGCCTGGCATGGGTGGTGGTGGCATGGCCACGAGAGGGGGTGCCGGCACGGCGCTCATCTGCTGGTCGAACTGCGCGTTGATAGCGTCGATTTGGGCCTGCAAAGCTGCAATCTTGGCGGCCCTTTCAGCCTCGAGGCTGGCAGGCAGCTGCATGGTCCCGGCGGTGACTGCAGCAGGCTTGGCTTTTGCTGTCGACTTGCCGGTTGCAGTTTTCTTTGCTTTTTGGACGCCCAGCTGTGGTGTTCACCATGAAGAACAAAGCACAGCATCCGAAGGAACATAATAATGCACTCGATCAGAAAACTATCGATGGCGAGTAGAAAGTACGGTTGCACTACAGATTGCTGACTGCACTCCGAGTGCAACGACAAGAACTGTGCCTGGCAAGCCAAAAAAAAAAATTTTTTTTTTTGGCTTGCTAGGCGCTGTAGCGTTTCTCATACAGATTTCTCCAATCAGGGCAGCAATAAGATGATTTGCATCCCCAAGGAGGAAGGGAAGAACAACACGACGTCATACACAACGGATGCATACCAAGACACGGCAGTTCATGAGTATTCTTTGTTTAATTACCTGTTTGGGCTGGTTGGTTACGCAGGCAAGCGGGGCACGTTGCTGTTCAGCCTTAGCCACTCTGTTGGCCAATCTCTTTGCCGCTAGATAGGCCTCGTGCTTTCGGTAAGATAGACGCCTCGCTAGCTCCCTTTCAACTATCGCTTCAGGCTCAGCCAAAGCAGGAGGATCGGGGAGAGGCTTCACTGCGGTTGTCGCCTCTGTCGGTCCGTTCAGGACTTCATTCAGTTTCCTGCTGCTCTCCGCCGCAACGGCTGCAGAGTAATTGGCCTTTGCATCATTTAACTCGTCCTGGGCCAGTGCTGGTAAGAATTCACAACAAATCGCCTTGATCCGAGCACAAACATCCCTCAGCAGTTCTTGATCTTGGTCCTTCTTTGCTACACCCTCCAGCAACCACTCCTTCGATTGCGTCGCGACGACTTCCCTAAGAGTCCGCAGCCGACAATCGGCTTGCACATGCTTCAGAGGGTGTAGTTCTACGGACTTGGCGGCACGAAATTTTGCCCACTTTGCTGGATCCGCGGCCACCATTCTTCCCCACTAACCAGACCACCCCCAGCCGACATTAACGTGTTTGCGTGCTCCATCCTTGGCGCCGTTGTCATTTCTTAATGACAAGGCGCAAGTTTTGAATCCGCACAACGGCACTGTGCTAATTGCGGGTGTCAATTTTGCGCGGCAAAAAGGAACTCCGTCCGATCTTGGCCCATCTACCGTCAATCATCTCTCCCGGCGGAAGTCGACGGGATCTTACTTTAGGAGCGAATCCTGCTGATCTGAACGCCATGGCGCAAAGTATCGGATTCGGGGAAATCGGTATATTTAGTATCCAATTAGAAACCAGAGAGGTGAAATAAGAAATAAGTATCACCGAATCCTGAATGAAGGTGGTCACACACTGGTGTGACGTTGACAGGCTAAGGGGCTAATAAGGCGCAAAGTATCGGATTCGGGCCTCTCACAGCCATGGTTAACGGTGCAAAGTTGACATCATGTTCGAGTAGGATTGAATCCGCATCAAGAAGCTGCGGTTACATAGATTACCCGGCAAATTGGACGGTTAACATAACTGACGCATACCTAGCCGCGGGAATGGCCCACGCGGTCCGTTGGCTAGCTCGACAGTCAGACGCGGTCGGTGCCCCTTCGTTCCTTAGCGTTTTAGGCATGCAAGGACACAGCCGGGAGCCACGAAAACACCTCGTTGCTGCCGCCATGGTAGCCATGGCGGCAGCAACGGGGAGGGCCCGCGGCAAGGCGGCCGCGGGCCGTCCCCGTTGCTGCCGCCACCATTGGTTGTTTAGCGATTTTCAACCATGGAGGAACAAGGCCTTGACGACTTCCTCATGGAGGGATGGGCGGATGAGTACCGAACTGGGCCTGAGGCAGCTATGGAATTCGCCCGGAATTTCGATGCTGCTGCAAACAGAGTACATTTGGAGACGCCTTTATACCCAGGATCTAACGTTCCAGCTGTTGTGGCGGCCCTACAATTGCTAACGCAATGGGGCCAAGGAGGTTGTACTCGGAAGTTCGCAGGACGCACAGCTGGCCCTTTTTAGTTCTCTCCTACCACCTGGCAATGTCTTGCCGGCTTCTGTTGAGGCGGCTAGACGCCTGTTGCGAGACTTGGGCTTGACGTATAAAGTATACGATGCTTGCAAGTGTGACGATTATGTTTACAAAGATAAGGATCTCCAGCAGTGCCCAAAGTGCGCCGAACCTCGTTATGAGATATACACAGACACAGACGGCATGGTGATTAATACGAGGAAGCCCTATCGGCAAGTCAGAGTTTTTTCTTTGCTGGACAGGGTTCGGGGCTGGTTCAGAATGGAGAAGATGTCAATGGCACTGAGGTATGCAGGAGAGAAAGAAAACAAGGATGCAGATTCGCCGACGCGGACTGTCGACGGAGTCAAAGGTTCGTAATCCATAGCCTCTACATCTGGCCATTGCTTGTTTTTTTTTTATCTTTGCTTGCCGATAGAGTTACACAACGCCGCGTTACTTTGGTATGTAGAGCTAGAACGTTAGTAACCCTGAATCTTGCTATTGAATCTTGCCTGGCAAGGTCAGTGTCGTGTTAAGTGATGTATCTGTATTTCTTACCGTTGCTTCAATGCATTCTCTGTGGTTTGTTCTTTCCTTGCCTGTTTCTTTTTGCAGACTGTCCGGCTGTACAACATGTAAAAAATCTTTACCCGCAGTTTCGTACTGAGCTGCGTAATCTTATATTCGGGATGGCGGTTGACGGAGTGTGTCCGCGTAGCTTTATGGGAAACTATTCTTGCTGGCCAGCTTTTATGGCTTGCTACAATTTACCTGAGTGGGTATTTGTCAACAAGAACTTCTCACCTATGGTTCTGCTGATAAGTGCCGCCAAGGGCAAGGCTCCAAAAAGAATGCAGGTGTACTGGGAGTTGGCGGTTGATGAGCTTGTGGCGATGTGGAATGGTTTTTATGTATGCGACATCGTGGATGACCAGGGCGGCCAGTTACAACCTGTGCGCCTGCAGGCGCTCCTACTGTGGGTAATCCACGACTACCCAGCTTTTGCAAAGTCACTAAACATCCCAGATGCTGGATACTGCGGCTGCATGTTACATGGGCCAGAATGGGAAGCAACTTTTTTTTCCAATGGGAAGCTTGTGTACTTAGGGCACTCTACGCTTTTGAAGGAAGGTGACCCTGCGCGACCATCCGGGACTGGAGCTGCCCCTCCAGAAATGGATTATGATGGGTACCTGAAATATTGTCGGGAAGAGTTGGGGGTGCAACCTGAAATATTCGGCAAGCTGCCGTACTGGACCAAGCTGTTAATTCGACATCTGGTGGATGAATTTCACCTTGGCCCGAACTGCCTGCTCCGGATACTCAACTGCACCAGCGGTAAGTAGCACGCGACAGTGTTCTTTTTTTTTCTAGTGTGCAGTTTGTAAACTTTGTCATATGCAAGGGACAAATTTTTGTTACATACTTGTTGATTGATTATTGATTGTGCGTTTCGTTGATATTGTGTTGTCCTTTGTGGCCTTTTTTATTATGTGCAGGGAAAGCTCATACCGCTGCTGTTCGAGCAAGGCTGCAACAACTGGGCCTTAATCAGGAGCTCTGGGTTACCACGGAAGAGGTGGAGAAAGTGGCGAAGAACGGTGTCCGGACAATAAGCATTAAAAAAAACTCTCGACATCCACCCTGTCAACTCACGTCGGAGGAGAAAGCGGCCACCCGTGGTATGTCTGTGCATGGATGTGTATATGCTTTTTTATTGGAATTGGTTTGGATGTTGTTTGTTGGTATTTTATATAAGTGTTTCATGTTGTCATCTGCCAAGATTGCTTAATTGCTGTGTTGGTCCATAGATCCCATGACGTAGTCCACTGTCATTAGAGGTTTCTGTGTACCACATCAAACCAAGTGCCCTTGTTAGGGTAAACATGTTGCTTGTAAGACTTCCTTTCATTTTTTCAATAACTATTTATGGGGTTAGTGTCAGGATTTGCCGGAGCATTTGGGCTGACAGTGTTTGGCCACTCTGAGAATTCGCCTCTGACATAATTTTCTAATCAAATTGTCAATGTGATCGTTTACATCTGTGTATCATACCATGTTTCTGTTGAATGCAGAGGTGGAAAAGGCGTTCGACCGCCTCCCAGACTATGTGCCTGGGCGGTACCACGGACTAGCCGCTGACGGGAAAAGCGATGAGACGATGAAAACAAGTGACAAGAACAAGTACTGTGCTTGTTGTTGCCGGTCGTGTTGCGCAATCGTTTGCATCCGGATGCCCGCGCGGCATTTGTCCAGCTGTCTGTGGCCTTTAATGCTGTATTTTCAGCAAGGTGTCTCACTCAATCGCAGTTAGTCGAAGTGGGCGAAATGATGGTGCGTGCGGTGGTAGCATTAGAGTGTGTTATGCCAGCGTCAGAAATGTCAAGATCAGTCCATGCTGCATCTCACTTGGCGGAACAGATCCGGTATGCTGGCCTGCCTGATGGCGGAGCATGACATGGGGTGAGCGCCAATGGCGGTGATTACTTCTGGGCCATTGTCAAACAAGAACGTGGAATGCTCCATGGGAACTTCTTCATGGACTTCGAGGCATTGAACATCCTGAGCTACTTCACGCGCCAGACTGTGTGGGTAAGTTTTTTAAACAAACTTCGTGTTTGCTTGGCTGCATGCACATTTCCCATGTTTCAGCGAGTGTTTCTAGCAGGTTAAGTGTATGCAAAACATGTACTTACGTTCTTTTTTTTCTATTTGGTTCATGTGTTTTTTTTTTCAGGGTCAAGGCTTCCCGTCTGTGTGGGACATTCTGGAAACTGATCCGTCCAAGTGTATTCTGCCGAGCAAGCGCTTTCGTCAACAAGCATATACTCTCTCTGAGGTCGAGCAGCTTGAGGCCTTACAACTGCTGCTGGAATTCGCACTTCAGCATGCAACATACGAGCCCGGATATGGAATTGAATTCTGGTGAGTTTCTTGTAGAAACCGATGCTACATTTGTACACCCTCGCATTGGTAATTTTAATTCAGTTCAGCCGAAAGGAGGGTGTAATCTTGCAACGCATGTACATAGGATTATCATTTTTCCTGCATTCTTCTGATTTGCTTACTCGTGCTTAATGTGGTTGATTTTCTAGATTTCACAGTGACATTCTTATGTCCTTGTCTACACGCAATATCTGGTTGTGCATGCAATGATGAAGATGCTTTTTTTCACTATGTTGATAATTTTATGAAGTGGGACAACTATGTTAATTGTATGTTTAATTGATTTTGCAATGTGATGTACTTGCCTTTGTCACTTGCAGGCGTCGGCTCGTTCACGTTGGCAACCTGGCGTGGTTGAAGCAATGGATCACGCAAAACCAGGAGCCACGCCTCCCCACGATGATTACGGCGGCGGTGTGTGGCATGGAGCCTGCTTGTGACGAGCATGACTCAATCCACATCAATGGCAGCAATTACCGAACTGCAGTCGCCGACCTTCGACAAACTGTTCGCCATCGCAACTCAGGAGTAATGGTTTATGGTAAAGAGGGGGTTAGGTATGGCCGCATCACACACATTCTGCATAGTTTCCTCCGTGCCCCGACGGAAGGATGGAGTAGGCAAGTTCTTTTAAAGGTCGCTCTGTTTGATGTCGGTTCTGTGAAAGAGCTCCCTTTAGAGGGATTGACGCTTATACCTTTAGGGGAGCGAGCGCCCAAGCAGGATGCTTTAGTCCTTCCCGGGAGTGTATGTTCAGTTGGTTTTGTAGTTGATCCAGAGTATGCACCTGAGATAGCCATCGTGCACTGTAAATTGCCGTGGCAAATGGTGAAGGAAACGTGTAGTGCAGCCCAGCATGTATTATCCCGTGCTGCAGGTGCTCAGCTGAGAACCACAGACGTGTATGCTGATATGAACCTGCAGCGCAAGGTGACACTGTGTGTTAAGCGAAGAGACATGACAACACGAGGTCGTTCACAAGGTAATCGCACTGCACCCATAGATCCACAAGCAACCACTGCACGCATGGCTGCGGAGCCACAAGCAACCACTGCACCTAATCGCTCACGTGGCAAGCGCACTGTTGGCACATTGGTAGAGCCACAAGCAACCACTGCACCAAGGCGCTCACGTGGCAAGCGCACTGTTGGCACATTGGTAGAACCACAAGCAACCACTGCACCAAGCCGCTCGCGTGGCAAGCGCACTGCGGACACATTGGTAGAAACACACACAGCCGCTGCACCAAACCGCTCGCGTGGCAAGAGCATTGCTGGCAAGTCCATGGCAGCGGCTAGTGGCAGCGCATCAAGCCCTGATGACATTGCTAGTGATTTGTCGCTGAGCAGCGACGGTGAGGCATGCATTCCCACACAAAGGAGAAGTGAGAGGCAACGTGTGGTAGTAAATTATGCGGACTCTGACAGTGCTGCATACACTGATGAGGAGTGGGATTGATTATATTCCTAATATAATGTAATGATGGATTGATGTAACTTGTTGTGTGCTTGTCACACTTATATTTATTTATTTCCAATGAACATGTGTGTCAACTGCATCATTTCTGCATCCACATATATTGCATAAGTGTCCTGTCTTCATGCACTTGAGAGTTCTCAAGTGTCATGCTCAGTGTCCTGATTTTCCTGATTTTTTGTGCCATGCTAAGTGTCCTGATTTTCCTGATTTTTTGTGCTGTTAAGTGTCCTGATTTTCCTGATTTTTTCTGATTCAGCGGGTTTTCTCAGGATCTCAGGATTTCTCAGGATTTTTTTACGAATCTCAGTGTTTCTCAGTGTTTCGCGAGACGCATCTCAGGCACTTCTCAAGATTCTCAAGAGAAGTCCTGATATAATATCAGGAATCCTGAGAAAAGTCTCAGGGTTTCTCAGGATTTCTCCTCATATCCTGAGAAAAAATCAGGAAATCTCAGGAAATCCTGAGAAAATCTCAGGAATCCTGAGAAAAATCTCAGGAAATCTCAGGATCCTGAGAAAAATCTCAGAACCCGACTTCCTAGTGTGTCTGGGCACCAGAAGGAACCATCCGGAAACCAAACCACCCGCCGGCGCACACTGATGTCCACATCCTGCTTGTCCAGCCAGTCCACTCCAATGATGATGTCGGCAGCGCCTAACGGCGCAATAGTCGCCACCAGGTCCACCGGCGTGCCCTGCAGTACACCCTTGATGTCTGCTAGGCCCGGCGATTGGTGTCGCCGACCGTCGGAATAGGTGACATATACTGCCGTGGTGTGAGGTCGGGGTACCAGGCCCAGCCGACGCACCAGGGCCTCATTGATGAAGGACGTGGAGGCGCCGGTGTCGACCAGGAACTTCACATCCATGATCGTTTTCTCCTTCAAATACGGATCAAGGACGGTGGGAGGGACCAGTAACCCTCCGCTGAAAAGAAACAGATGCCGCGAATCTCCTTGAGATGCACGCGCCGCCGGTTGGGTGGACGCGTCTGCGGCCACGTTATTGACGTCTACCTCTACTCTAATTGACTCCGCGTCTGGGCTACCATCTGATTTTTCTACCCTATCCCCTACCCCGGGACCCAAGCCCATGGGCAGGGCTACTACTCCCGAGGAGCGGTGGGACGGGAGGCCGCCTCGCCCGACCACCCGCCCTCTTCCCCCCCTCCTCCTCCTCGTCAGCCCCCTCCTCGTCGTCATACTCGTAGCCAGCCACCGCCTGCGTTTGGCCGGAAGAGGAGGACTGTCGCCGCGCCTCAATCTCGTTGACCGCGCGCAACACACCCTTGGTAGAGCTGATCGCGGGGGTCGCGGCTGCTGGTACTGCGTCGGGACCTGTCTGGCGTGCTGCAGGCGAGCCGCACGCTCACCCGCGTTGCGGGGTCGGTCCCGAGGGCCGGAGGAGTCGGGGCGGCTGCCGAAGGCCGGGCCGGAGAAACGAACGCTGGGTGTCCCTTCTCCTGCCCCGCGACCGGCGTTCTTGCCCCGAAGCTTGGGGCAGTCGCGCTTGAGGTGCCCCACCTCACTGCACATGAAGCAGCGCGCCTTGCTAGCATCGATCGCGTTAACGCCAAGGTCAGTGTAGCCATCATCAGGGTCGTCGGGGTACTCCTCCTCCTCCTCGCCG
This sequence comes from Mesostigma viride, assembly GCA_009746045.1. Lineage (NCBI taxonomy): Eukaryota > Viridiplantae > Streptophyta > Mesostigmatophyceae > Mesostigmatales > Mesostigmataceae > Mesostigma > Mesostigma viride. The sequence continues at coordinate 3,422,853 of RPFO01000076.1, forward strand.
GTGAGCTCCGTAGAGTACATCTGGTTCACCCGTCGCGGACCTGCAGTGGCTGACCTGAAGAAACGGCGCACCGAGGGCCGGTGCGCGCCCGCGAGACACCACGTCGGCCACCTGCAGAAGGTATCTCTGGATATTCAGGATGTCCCACTCCTTCCAGGGGACCTCAGCGTAGTGTTTGAATACCTCGTCCTGCAGCTCGGGGCTGAGCGCCTCGATGAATCTGATCTTGTACTCGTACCAGGTCATGTCGGTTAGATAAGCGGCGCTGGACTCAAACTTGGACAGAAACTCGCGATATATGGGGTGGTCCCCTGGCGCAGCTTGCCGAAAGCGATCCGCTCGTGGAGCTCCGCGTCTGGGGGTATCAGCTTGCGGCGCACCCGGTCCATCAGCTCCTCCACGGTTTGCGGGTATGACTGGGATGCGATGCTCTCACAGTTCAGGATGCTCACCACCGAGGGGTCCATGCAGGTGTTAACCACATGTGGGATCAAATCGCAGGTGGCCAGTTCCCAGCTGTTGTGATTGCACCAAACGGTATACTGCTGTTGCCACATGCGTCCCCATTCGTCGACCTCTCGCGGTTTCATATCCGCGTGCAGCTTGGGTACATTCTTGAAGGTAGGCATCGGTGGGGCCTTTACCGTGTTAAGCTTAGGCCCCCCGACCTCTCTGTAGGAGATGGAGCCGAATGTTGGAGGCTGCGACCGCGGGAGAGATCCGGATCTGTCCGGTGTGCCGTGTGTCCGGCGCACCTGTACCGACGAGGGGTGTTCGTACCCCGGGTCATCCAGTGCCACCCTGCTGAAACTGAGGTTGCCAGCAGGCGCAGGCGAGGGGACCACGCTTCGGTCAAGCACCCGTGGGCGCTGCGGTTGAGGTGCCGGGCGCTGGGCTGGCGTGTGAGCCTCCTCGTCGCGGGTGGTGACACTGCTCCGGGTCTCCTCTGGGCTGGTCCGTGGTCTATGAGTACCAACGGGCGGGCCCTGCGTGACAGATCCCTCGTCCGCCTCGTTAGTCCCTCCCAGGTCATCGAACTCGCCATCTGCCCCTGGGACCTCCCCTTCCTCGTCCGAATACCATAGCGCCGTGGGTAACAGGGACGTGCTGCCGAAGGACACTCTGCGTCTGCCCCGGTGTGGGGGACCCGGTGGATGTCCCTGGGGCCGCCCCCGACCTGCCCAAGGATGCGTTGGCCGCCCGGTGCCTGGCTGCTGCTGGCGGTAGTGCAGGGTATCTCCATTCTCGTCTCCCTGCTGCTCTGGATCCGGTGGTAGCCATTGTGGTCTCGTCTGGGGTTGGTGCTGCTGCATCCGGGGTTGCTGCTGTTGCCATTGCTGTTGTGGTGACCGTTGCTGCTGCTGATGCTGCCTCTGCTGTTGCTGCTGCTGCGGTTGCTGCTGCTGCTGCTGCTGCTGCTGCTGCTGCTGCTGTTGTTGCTGTTGCTGTTGCTGCTGTTGCTGCTGCTGCTGCTGCTGTTGCTGCTGCTGCTGCTGCTGCTGCGGTTGCTGCTGCTGCTGGTACTCTGGGAGCCTCTCTCGGTCGTTCCTGTCATCTCCCTGCCTGGTTAAGGCGTCTATATTGTCCCCATCCGCTGGGGAGCTAGGTCTGGATCGTAGGGAGCCTTCCACAGGTCTCTCCATGACCTCACCTGTACCTGTCTCTACTTGTGGTGGTACCTCTAGCCCTTCTGTACCGTGCTCGTGGTTGTCTACCGGTTCTATCTCTCTATTATCTGGGTCTCTCTCCCTAAGCTCGTCTTCTGTCTCTCTGGCGTTCCTTGTTTGGTACCGTGTTGGCATGGTGCTCGTACCGGGACCTTACACAGCAGGCATCACCTCCCCAGGAAGAAGAGAGAGAGAAAGAGCAACCACGTGCTATGGATCTATAGATATAGAATCTAGTATCACTTCCTAGTAATAGTATCCTCTACTGTTTGCTAGGGCCAATGGTCAGCTGAGAGAAGGTAACTGTAACTGCTGTCCCCTCCCCCTGGCTGCTGAGCGTGGGTGGCTTGGAGCATTCACGAGTGATGTGCATCCCCTCAGGCAATGGCATATGTTCCCTAACAAACCTATCTGCATCTGCAATGTTATCAAACCCTTTCCACTTAGCACTAGAGCCTTGGGACAATATCTTATCTTTTATGTGTTCCTCACAAGTCTTCCAGCTGTAGAATATAGCAGGTCTACCCTTATCCCCGTCGTGAGCTACTGCATAGTAAGGATATCCAGACTGTCCACCCTTGTTTATTTTACGTCGGGGCATGTTACATCATAGTCTGGCAGCGGCTTGCAAGCAGGAGAGAAAGGGGAAACCCAGGCTACCTCTAATGCAGTGACCTTAAACAAACGAGGAGAGAGCACGGAGTGTAGTACAGCACACGCCCCCAGCCATCCGCGGCAAAGAGGCTATACAACGATTACACGGAGGTAAACACCGTCAACACAGTCGGCAACAGCCAGACGGTATTCACCCCCACAACATGTAAAACAACGAATGGTTGTCGTCCGCAACTTCCATTCGAACCAACGACATTCACACCCTATAGAGGCACAACGTATAACGAGAACCCCTACGCGTGCGAACCCGGAGAGGAAGCGAGCATGCCAGCTAGCCTTCCACAGGCATAGCTTGTATCCTATCTAGGGGACGCACCATAATCGATGACGTTAAATCCTCCTGAGCTGGCCGCCACCCGGTGTCGTTGAAGGCAAGCCCTGGCCGCCACTAGGTGTCGTTGAAAGCAGGAGAGCTGAACGCTATCGTTTACAGCACCTCACCACAGGACTATTGCTAGCCCCGCCGAGTATCCCAGACTGGCCGCTTGCTGGCTAGGTCGTCGTTGAATCCCTTTACGGGCTGGCCGCCGACCAGTCAGCAGTCGTTGAATTCCGGAACCTCTACCTACGTCAAACTCAGCCTTGGTATCCTAATTGGCTCACTAACCCTCTCCGCGAGAGTTAGCTAACCTTTCCAGCACATTTCCTCCGATAACCAGTGTTACGTCCCGGCCCAGACTCACCTAGCCTGAGCTACGTAGCGAAAGACCCTTCTTGCCGGAATTAGGAATAATCCAAGATAGCCTAAAGTAGGTTGCGCTTCACGACGTGAGTCGTGAGATATCTGGCATCACGGCTTAATGCCAAGCTAATTAGTTCACACTTATAATGGCTAGCAATACCAATTACAAATGGATAATGCCCCGGGCTCAATGTGTAGGCGTATTCGCACTTATCAATCATTAAACCAAGAGGACGAGACTCTCGTCCTCGGACCAATTTAACCTAGGTTGATTGCGGCGCAGATACATGCCAATTTCCCTGGACCAATCCAAGCCAAACATTCCACGTAGGATCCGGGCCGACATCGACCCTCAACTACAGGATCCACGCCTAGTACTACGAATGGACTCAGAACTGACGCGGCGCCACCGCACCGGTTCCTAAAAGGGCAACCTAGGACCAAAATAACTAGTCCAATTCACACAAGAGTCAATGTCCATAAAACTTAGTACAACGGCCACAAGGCCTTAGTAATTTATTCCATTGTTACGTCCGACCTAAAGGGCCGGGACGTAACAAAACCCTATCCGGTTAGCCGTAACCGTGGGACAAGCTAGCTGTCCGTACCGACCCGGATAAGGCCCCGGACTGGGGCCTAGGTGGCGCCGGCCCTAGGCGCCGCCCTTAGACCGGTCGACCGCATCGGACCGCCGGATTATAGCCGGCGGCTTAGCGGACGCTAGCGGAAGGCGTGCGGACGGACATGGGTAACTTAGAGCCAGATCCTAGGGCTCTAGAGTTACTCAACTACTCCCATGGAGGGTGTCACTGGCACCTCCAGCGGCTCTGGGGGGCAGGCCCCCTCCAGTCGCACCAAGGACAAGGCCTTGGCTGGGCTGGGTGAGCCTCAGGGTCCCACCCTGGCGGGGCAGCAGCCGGCTAGGCTGGAAGGCGATCTGGAAGGTCGGGACTTCATCACCATGGGTGATGAGCCTGTGTGGCGGGCCATTCAGGCTGCCACAGCCTCCTTCCGCGGGCTGGCTGACAGGAGTCAGCAGCTGCACATCGCGGAGGCGGGCAGCCTGGTGTGTGCGATTATCACGCACTTACTGGGCTTGCCCAACCTCCACGTGGACACACGTAGGGTGTGTGACGACTTGCTGCCTGCCCTGCAGGCCCTCCTCTCAGGGAGGAGGGTGCAGGGTGACAGGCTTCGCCTGGTGCGACGCCTGGAGCTCCTGCACAATGCCATCATGACAGGGGCGGGTAGGTGGTTGCCTACCTGGCTGCATCATGATTTTACTAACCCTACGGACGATGACGTGTCTCTCTCTCCCACCTTCCATGACTGGGAGGAGGCCCGCAGCAGGAGGCGGGAAGTCACACATACTCACACCCCCACCCAGCCCACCCCTATGTTGCCTATCCATCCTACGCAGCCCATGCCTGCCCCTCCTGCTCAGCTCACTCAAGTAGCACCTCCCTCTCAGCATGTCTCTCCTGTGAATGCTGCAGCAGCAACCCCATCTTCTCCCTCACCCCCTGCATCCCCCTCCAGGTGGCCCACATACAATGAAAACCGTCCTGTGGATAGGATCAATGTCAGGGGGTTGCCTGAGGGGCATACTAGGGAGCAGGGGAATCATGTACTTCTCTCTCTCCAGCTGGCTAGGGAGGAACTGAATGTCAAGAATTGGTTTGGATCCCTCATGCAGGGGGATTTTTACCATCAGTCCTCCTCTCAGATTCAGAATCTCATCCTTGTCTTCCAGCGTAGGTATCCCAGGTGGCAGGACACCCAGGCTAGGGCAGTCTGGGAGGCCTTCATGAAGGAGCTAACTGACCTCCTCTCCACCCCCTCATCTGTGGACATGTATGGGGCATTCAGGTGGGTAGAGGAATACAGGGTCACCTCCGTAGACTATGTGGCTGAGACCAAGAAATATGAGCTAGCCATCAAAGCCCGTCCTGATGTCCAGCAGCTAGATCACAATTTCTTGCTGCATGCATTCCTGGAGAAACTCAAACTTGACAAAAACACCTACGCTATGCTTGCAACAGGAATGGCAAAGTACTGGGAGGACATGAAGGAGGCATTGGATTATATCAAGCTGGCCCTGGCCCCACTCAGCCAGGGGGCCATGGGCACCTCTGTAAAGAGGGTCAGGGGGGAGGATAGGGAGGAGGAGGATAGGGAGAGGGAAAACAGGAGCAAGAGGCCTGTCACTATGGCAGAGGTAAAGTCCCTGCTGGGACAGATGTTTAAGGGCAAGGGCAAGGGCAAGGGCAAGGGCAAGGGCAGGGGCTGGGGCAAGGGCAAGGGTAAGGGGCAGTCTCCCTCTAAGGGGGGCAGCTCCAGCAACAACAACAACAACAACAACAACAACAACAACAACAACAACAACAACAACAACAACAACAACAACAACAACAACAACAACAACAACAACAACAACAACAACAACAACAACAACAACAACAACAACAACAACAACAACAACAACAACAACAACAACAACAACAACAACAACAACAACAACAACAACAACAACAACAACAACAACAACAACAACAACAACAACAACAAAAACAAAAACAATAACAACAACAAGAAGCAGGACAAGGAGGACAAGTCTTCTCAGCGGTGCACCCGCTGTGGCATATGAGGTACCACCTGCGGCCTACCTGCCACAAGAACGAGGACGAGCTGGGGCATTTGGACGTCCTGTGCCACAAGTGCCACGGGCCGCCCCACGGTGACCCCAAGGACTGCAAGCGGCCTCCTTACGGCAAGAAGTGTGAGTCTCCCTCTCATGCTGGCTTGAGTGTGCCTGCTTCACCCCTTTCATCTGCATGCCCCACTGTCAGAGCAGTGAGCAGTTCTGGAAAGGTGCTACAGCTGGTTTCAGAAGATTATGTCTCTAAACCAACCTTCACATCTATGGTTCCCAAGGTGTGCAGAGTGTCCCCCTCAGAGGATGCTCATATCAGTATACAGGAGCTTGCTTTGCAGTTGCACTTCCTTTATGGGCATGAAGTGAGTGCAGAGGTGGTGGCAGCAGCAATAGGGGGGGCAGCACTCAGACGTGCTTGCCAGGTGGTCAGATCCCACTGCCAGCATTGTCAGTTCAATGCACCCAACCCCCCTAAGGGGCATGTAGCTACCCCACCTAAGTGCAAGGGCAGGGTGGTAGGAGATGTCTTTCATATAAAAGGACAATCTTACTTGGCATGGTCAAGGTACACAACCATTGAACCATTACCTGGAATGGACAAGACACAGTTGCTCAGGGCTCTCTTGATTGCTCAGGCCAGGTACTACCCTGTGGAGGCATTGTTACTGGATCAACAGTTCACGTGTCTTGCCAATGAACCAGGGTGTGAGGCTATTGATCTGGCAGGGCTAGAAGATCATGAGAGGCAAGGCATCATTGAAAGGGCCATCAGGTCCATTAAAACCCTTGTAGCCAAGGAGGATGGCAATCTGCTGGCTGACAGTGGGTCATATGCTGACAGAGCTCTGTGGTCCACCAGGCTGTGCCAAGTCCTCAACAGGAGGCCACTCATGAAAACCCCACAAGGGGTGATCATTACACCAGATGGATTGCATGCAGGCATTTATCCACCTGAGGTACTAGCCCTCTACGATGCACAGCGAGCACATACAGCTAGCAGGTTAGCTGTCAAGGATGCAAAGCATCCACATCCCACCTTCAGAGAAGGGGATCAGGTCCTATTCTACAAGGAGTTGGGACTAGGCAAGGTGGGTACCTGGCATGGGCCAGCCACCATCCTAAAGTTTAACACCACTGGCAGGATAGTGTTGGTTAAACACAATGACACGGGTAAGATTCACAGGTGTTCACCTCACAGGATGAAATTGTATTTTCCAACTGTGTCAGACGTGGCAGAGGAGGAAGAGCTGTTGGCCGACAGCCCTGTACAGTTACCTGGCATCCCAGCGTTGCCCAGTGAGTGGTTGTTTGGAACACCCACTGGTGAGTGTGAGAGCCACAACCACTGTGACACCCAGGTCACCCTTGATGATTGCAGGCAGTCACTGCAGGCCTGGCCCCCTGCAGCAGAGGGTCAAATTGGCAAAACTGTCAGGTGATCAGCAACCTCTCACCTCTTCAATTGTGAACATAGCTCAGCCACTAGCTGCACCTTCCAAACGCAGCCTAGCAGAAGCTGTTCGCATTTTACAATCAGCTCATAGAGCTAAAGCTCAAACTGCTGCTGCAGGATCAGCTAAGGTGGGAAAGGTTGGGCAGAATGACAATAGCCCATTTATGGTTGCAGTGGACACACAAGCCCAGGTCAGCATTATCAGTGCCCTGGCTGTGCCCCATTTGCCTTTGGAACCTTCACCCTGGCACCATGTGGCTGATTTCTCAGGGCAGTCATCCCTCAAGGTACAAGGTCAGGTCATGTTGACTATAGTTGGTATCCCAACTCCTTTTCAGGTATTGGAAGGTTATAAAGGGAATGCCTTGTTGGGTGATCCTTTTCTCTCTTACCCTGGTGTCATTATCTCCAGTGATAGACTAGCCATCCAGGACCTGGGTGGTGTTGATCTGAATCATTTCAAAATTTCTCTTCAAAACTTCTTAACACCAACATTGCTTCTGTAAAATTTGCTACCCCAAGTATGCCCCAGGGCAAGAACCCTGTGTGGCAGACTTGGTTCATAACCAAAAACTTCACCCCACCTCCTTTGGATTGGGCAAGCATGATGTGGCTAAAATGTCTCCTCTTTCTTATGAACAGATAGAGCAAGATTGTCGCACACACATAGGTTTCCTAAAATGGGTGGAGGCCTTCAACAAGGCCAGGGAAGAATGGGTAGTGCCAGATCCTCTTAGCCCCTCTCACACTCCACCTGTCACACCTATTGACAAAAAGCCTGCAGGGTGCAAGCACTTGCGCCTGAAGTTTGTGTGCAAACATAAGCCAGCAGCAGATGGGTCAGTCATTTTCCATGCTAGACCTTGTGTGACAGAGTTCAAGGGCACCACTGATCTGACAGAGGCAGAGTTGTACACGCCAGGCATTCAGCAAACCTCTCTCAAAATATTGCTGTCTGTCTTTGTGGGTCATCTCAATGACGGGGATGACTATGTATGTAAGGCTACAGACATTAAAAGGGCTTTCTTGAAAGGCTCACCTGAGATAGCACAACAAGTGTGGCATGGTCAGGTGTATGTAGTCTCCACTCCCAGAGTTTGGGCAAAACACATCCCTCAGCAGTACCTGAAAGCTAACATAGGTGTTGAAGGGCTGCAATCAGCTCCTCGCATTTTCAGGATGTCAGCTCAGGCTGTGTTTGAAAAGCTAGGGGCTACATATGATGACATAGACCCTTGCTTCTTTGTGGTCCCACACCCTCATGGCATACTCACCTTTGTGCGGCATGGGGATGATCAGCTGATTGCTGGGCCAAGGCGTGCTGTAGATGATTTTATTCAACAAGTGTCACAGCATTTTGAGATTGGCAAGCAAGTAGAGCTGGGCACCACTGCCATAAAATTTTGTGGCACAATGTTACAACTCCAGCAGCATCAAAACCAGTGGGTGTGTGCACTTTACTCTCCCAATGATTACATGCACAGCTGCTTGGAGGTTTTGCAAACAAAAATCAAACCTGGAGCCTGCCCACCATTAGAGGCAAGCTGGGGTGGTTGTGCTCAACGTGTGCACCTCACCTGGCTGTGGTTAGCAGAGTTGATGATGATGTCTTGATGCAAGTAGGTCACAAAGCCATCACCAAAACTCTCCAGGAAGGCCCTCCCCTTATCTTGCATTCCTTGGATCTCCACAAAACCATTCACATCCAAGCTATGATGGATAGTTCCATGGAGTCCAGGCAGATTACCAAGTTGCAGGCAAGGGAGTCAGGCTTGTATTTTGTGCAGAATGATGATGCACCCTTGTCTCTCATTTCATGGTACAGCCGGTTGCATAGACGCAAGGCTGTCAGCAGCAATGCTGCTGAGTGCAGGGCAGTGGTGTCAGCAGTGCTTCATGCCAGGTACTTGAATCATGTGCTGGTCTGGTTGCAGATGCAAGCAGGCAGCAATGCTGGGGTGGTGGCACACTTGCTCACTGACAGTCAGTCAGTCCTCAGTTTCCTTGCTAACCCCTATGCTGTGCACACTGATCTTGACTGGGTGGTCCTTAAACAGGAGTCCACCTACTGGGAGTCCACCCGTCACGTGGAGGACAAACACAACGCTGCTGATGCACTCACTAAAGTGCCTCAGCAGGCAGCTGATCAATATCAGCTGTTGTACCACTTGATGAACCCGTATGGCAAGCAGGCAACCCTGCTCCATCGGGGGGACGCCTAGCAGGGTCCTGTTAACCAGGGCCGCCTAGGTAACCCAGTACCCCTTGGGCAGGTCCAAGGGGCAGGTTGTGCTTCCAGCAAGGGGGGTTGGTTGGAGTCTGTTTTATGCACCTGCGTGCCCTATGCCAATAAAATCTGTTTTGATTTTTTCACACCATGGAATTTCGTGATGCCCACCTTCATAGGTGGGCAGGGGATGTATCTCACATTCTTTCCACTAGGGTTGTATGCCTTGGTGGATTGGCCTTGAGCTCAGTGGCTCAGGTGCCTCCCATTCAAGTGGAGGGTCAAAGCTCCCTTGACAGGTGGTTACCCAGGACCCCAGTTCACTGTGGATCTCTGGGCCACCTGGCCTCACTGTTCAGTGGCAGTAAAGGCATGGGTGCTGTCATGTTGTCTAGTACAACGTGTTCAGCCCAGGTGCAGGATGCAATATTCCTGTCACCTGTCACCAGGACTTCAGCCACCACTGTGCAGGGCAGGGGTGGCTGGTCCACACACGTTGTGCAGGTGCAACGTGGCCAGGTCCAGGATGTCATAATCCTGTCACCTGTCACTAGGACTTCAGCCACCACTGTGCAGGGCAGGGGTGGCTGGTCCTCACATGTTGTGCAGGTGCAACATGGACAGTGCAGGGCGCAATAAACCTGCCTACTGTCACTTCTCAGGTTGCAGGTGACCTGAGCTCAGTTGACTCAGCCTGGCTGGGTGTTTTTTTTTTTCTGAGCGGGCGATGATGATGGAACAACATGGAAACCTCTTAAACGGTTTACCTTGGCATTTTTTTTACAGTGGCTCTCTTGGCTGGTGATGCACTCCCTGGATAGGCAGACAGGCATAGCTATCTCCCTTGTGAGCTCGCGAGGAGGAGGAACTCCCCGGGCATGTTGAGCTAAACTTGATGCCACCAGAAGTATTGCACGAGTTCTGGGGCCCATCTTTTTCAGTCCAGATGTTGCAGTATGGGTGTCAGTTGCTCAGCACCTCAGTCAGCTTGGAGTCAGTCTCCTAGCTGGGCAGGATCAGGCTTGAAGTCGCTAGCCTTCAACCTGAAAGGAAAACATAATGGGAGTTAGATGAGATGCTTAGGCTGACACACGGATTTCCGGCCTGCGCGCCGCGTATTGCCTACCGCGGCTGAGCGGGACACCTTAGTACTGTACGGCAGGGCGTACGGTCCTGCGGTGTCATGTGGACTGACGTGTAGTGCGTGCCAGACTGTTCCTAGGCTCTAGCTTGACCCGCCAGATCCGGTGTAGCCGGGTCTGACGGGCGGAGTGTTAGCTGGATGCTAGTGACGTGGTCGCATGGCATTGCAGTGTACAGTTGTCCACTGGTAGGCGCTGCAGGTAGCGCTGCCATAGGCATATAGGCGTAGCACTGGGGAAGTGCAGCACCCGAGTTTGCCCAGTTTCCATCCTGAGCCCTCAAGCTTTCACTACATTCCTTGTATTATTGCTAATACAATCGTCATTCTCATTTCCAGCTTTCGTCAGTTGTCCTACGTCTCACGACGCATTCCAACTTCCACCTCCTTCATCTTGATTACAAACTTGAGCTTGAGTAGACGCCGTGCAGGAGGCAGGTCATTTACAGGTTCCACGCACTTCTTGGAGATCCAGGCCTCCCCAGATTTAATCAGACCCAGTGTGACCTGGGGACACATAATGGGAGAGGACATAAGCTTCACCAGGCCTGGTAGTTGATAGGGCTGTGTCCAGCAAGTGAGTGAGGACCAATGCCCAAACTGCTTGGATGACTAGCAGCTGGCAGTATGAGGTCATCAACCAAGGGCTCCTGCCCCTGGCACACTTGCACACGCTTAACCGACCTGGTTACTGCAAGTGATAGGTGAGTGGTCCTGAAATTAATCAGTGGGACCTGACCAGCCCCTTCCTTAGTCAGGAGAGAGGACGTGATCACTACCCCATCCTGGCATAGGAAATTCTGCCCCAGCAGAAGAGCAGGTCCCTGATAGCCCTCCAAGACACAAAAAGCAGTGTCCTGTCCAAGGATGGGAATAGATACCTCACCCAGTACCTTCACGTGTACCCCGCCACTGAAGTCAGACACAAACTGATAGCTGGGTTCAGTCATGCTGTACCCTGCTGCAGCTCTGGTCCCAATGATGGAAACCTGAGAATTAGTGTCTACCTCTAAGGCGGTGTCCAGCCCCAGATTGCCATGCCACCTGAGCTTGGCTACCTTGGGCTGCTTCTTGGCCCTTTGCAGAGCTCCAATCAATCCAGCCAAACTAGTCCCCCTGGGCTTGGTTAGAGCCTTGGGCTTGACAGTTGACTCCCCAGCTGTTGACCTTGCAGCCTGTTCAACAAGTACCTCTGCAACCTGGCCAGGGCTGACAGATTCCCCTGCAACAGATGTGGTCGTTGCGTCAGTGATGCCACCTGGGACCTGAAAATCCTGCAGATCCTGTGAGCCTTGTGCCTGACTGCCCTCATTCATCAGGTTAGGCTTGACATATGACCAACTCAGCCGGTGTACATGCTTTGGTTCGTCCTCCATGCTGACCAAGCATGCGTGGCTAGCTTCATCAACCTGGGTTACCACCCCAGGACTCCAGCTACCACGTTTGCCATACAGGCTCGGTTCCTTCCAAGCTAATACTCTCTGACCCACTGTTGGCTCCAGCATCTTCCAACCCCGGTCCTTCTCCCTCAGCTTGGCAAAGGTGACATGTGCAGCATGTTTCCAGCCCTCCAGCCGACATGTGGGGGGCACAGGCCATGATATAGACCCATTGGGCTGACAGCAACTCCATCATAGTAGAAATTGACCCTGCTGTTCAGCTGCTGCTCCACGTTCCTCAACCATGCACTCCTGACAAGTGCAGGTGCAGACAAGGGTACCCAGTCTTCAGAGATGATCAATTTCTTGACCTCCTGGATTGCCCTCTCTATAGCACCCTGCTGCCCATGAGCCTCCCTAGGTGTAACCAGCAACTCAGGAAGGGTGGGATCACCCTTGAGATGCTGAAACTGCATGTCCACCTGGATCCTTGTGGTAGGAAACTTGGCTCTTACATTCTGCAGGGCAGCCAGCAAGTACCTGTTCTTCATATAAGGTAAATGCTCTAGCACCTTGTACTTTGTGTACCTGTCCACGCACACCAACAGTTGCATGCCCCTGATGTGTTGGATATCACACTGCAGATCACCAATGCTCTGAGGTAGAGCTTTGGCATGTGATTTCCTGGGCTTGTTGGAGGACAACTGGCACTTACACCGTGAGGCAGCTTGCTGGCACGGCTTGAGAAGGGGTGCCCTGCCCATACGGAAGGCAAAGTTGTTTGACAGAGAAGTGGCATGCCCAAACATGTTGTGGATCTGGGCACCCAACTCCTGGTACACGGAGGAAGCAGTCCCTGGCACAGTCAGGACTGTGCTGTCAGGTTGTCCAGCATCACCATGCTGACTTCCATCCTGTTCTGACTCAGAGCCTGAGTCACCCTGCTCATGCCCAACACCTGGACCGCCAGCAGGGACCACATGCATACCACCAGAGGCCTTCACACCCCTCTGTGGTTGTACATTGGTTTCTCTCAAACTGAGAGGTCCACCCTCCAGCACGAGGATGCATGGAGTCAGACATTCTTACAGCTGCACCAGCTGTCAAGGACGTCTTCATAGGAACCTGTACCTCTCCAGGTGACCTGGGGCCATCCTGAACCTGGAGATCACCCTCTTGTTGCCCAGATATAAAATCTGCATTGGAGCACCTGGCCTCCCCTTTGGGTGAATTAAGGTGTGCAGGGGTTGCCTCAGACAGTCACTGCTCCTTGCTGTCTTCTTGTTGACTGCCCTTTGAAGGCTGGCCTGCCTGGGACTTGTTGTTGTTCTTGTTGTTGTTTTTGTTGTTGTTATTCTTGTTGCTGCCCTGGCCCTGGGTCTTCTTGAAGCTGGGACACTCCTTCTTGATGTGCCCCCACCCCTTGCACAGGTAGCACTGGATCTTTGACTTGCCCTGGCCACCGCCCCCGTTGTCAGATGCGTTGCCCTGCTTGGGCTGACCACCCACCCGCCTGAACACCGACTTGGAGTGTGACCTCCCGTCAGGGTCGGGTGAATGATTGGCCTTCCGCTTGTTGTGGTTGCCCCTACGCCCTCCTTGGCTTCTGCCAGCCTCAGACGATTTGGAGCCCCCCTGGGTACGCCCACCTGCCTGTGTTGCCTTCACTGCTGGCACCCCACCCTCAAACAGCTCCTCCGCTTCAAGGGCCTGCTTGATGATGACCTTGTAGGCCTTCATGGTGGAGTGAGGAGCACACATGACCTTGAGAGATCCACGTGTGGCCTTATCCAGCCCAGAGACCTTCAACCAGTTGGTCAGGGCTATACTGTCTGCCACGTTGAAACCGTGGGCCCTGCCTTCCTCAACCATTTTGCAATAGTTAAGGAAATTCTGGATGAGATCCCCCTTGACCTCCCACCCTTGATACTTGTCTTGCCAATGGATGCCGACCTTCTTGCGTTGGTCTTCAAGCAGCTCCTTCAGCTCAGCTACATAGACTGCCCAGGCCTTGTTGGCCTTCTTGCATTCCCTGGTTAGGTCCTTGATCTGATCAGTGCACTTGCCAAACGTGCTGCTGCCTATCCAGATCTGATAGTAGTTGGTACCCCCGTACAAACTAGGAAACCCTTCCAGCCCTTCTACAAACTTTTCAGCCTGCTTAGGCTTGGAGTCAGATGTCACAGGTTGTAGCTGATTTACAATTGATAAGCCCTGAGTGGTAAGGTCAAATCCATGTACAGCTTGTGTATTATTAGGGGTGTGATGTACATTGGTAATTTCCCCGGTGACACCCACGTCATCTACGTGAGCTGTCCCACTACCAGCACCACCATTATTCCCGCTGGCTGGGGCACCCTTGCTACGGCGCCCGTCTGCCATGATGCACTACAAGCTGTCCTAGAAAAACTTGAGCAAAGCTAGCAGCAAAAGAAAGTATGTACAAAACTGTCGACTATTGCCGCCTGCACCGGTGTCGCCGCCGCCCCCGCGAAATGCCGTTGAAGTGTCGACTAAATGCCGACGAGCACTGGAGAAATGGCCGACGTTTTAATAGTCAAGGCCACGAAAGTCACAGTACTCATATGCAAACCGATCGGCGTCCTCCATGTCGGGCGTGATAGCCGGACCCGCACCGGTGTGGATCAACACCGGCGTATTCGCCGGGTTTTGCGTCGGAATGAAAATCGCAACGCGCCGACGCGCGACAAGGCGAAGAGGATGCGTAAAGATGGAAAGAAGCTCCCAGCCCGCTGGGATCCACTCACGCAAAGCCGAGAGAAATGCCACCAGGTTTATGAGGACCTGGCGCTCGCGAGTGCGGACGCCGCGAGTGAGCAGCGAGAGCAACGCGATGTCTTGAAACAAATTTGTAGAGACCACAGGCGCGCCCCCCGTGCGCGTCGAGGCCCAGTTTTGTAAATTGCGCTGATACCCGGTGAGCGACGAAATGGCGTTATCCACCTCCTCAATGGCGGTGGTGACCTCGTTCACCGAACGCAGGCCTCCGCGGACCTGGACCGTAAAAGCCGAAAGAATATTTCGGATTTGGTCTAATGGACCACGAATCGCCGGCACCAGCGGCGGCAAGCGGGGGTCTGCTGGAAAATCTCCCAGCAACGGGAGCGCTGCTCGCTGTCGACGATGCAATTCGTCGAGTGAAATCGTGACCTCGTCAAGGAGAGCTTGCCACGATGCAGCAACCGGCTGCGGCTCACGCGGACGTGGAGCCGGTAATGGATCTGCCGGCGGAGCAGCTACTTCCTCATCGGTAGGAATGCGGAAGTCTTCGGAATTCGGCATGATCGTGAAAAGGCGAGTAATACGAGTTTTGAGAGGGTTGTGCAGAATTCCGCCATGGTTCTTGCAGGAAATGTTGCCTTTATTATGAATAAGGAACACAGACGTAAGTCACGTCACTTCCAAGACTGCACAAAGCACAGGCGACAGGGTCGCAGTGCCAAGAGAGCGTGCACGCAAGAACTAGCGTCCCGGTGCTACCAAGTCACACATATATAGGTTGCTAGGGACGCGTCCAAGTATTCAGCTGCACTGTCACAGCTGAACTGTCAATCAATTGATTACACAGACTCTGGCACGCCTTTGGCGCGCAGATCTATCAATTGTCCATACGGCTAGTCCTGTGGACCTATCCGTACGCTGCTCAGCATCAATTGTCTCATAGGTCCTGGCGCGCTATAGCACGCCTACCTATCAATTGACCATCAAGTCCTGTACAAGTCCTGTCAACGTCCTGCGGACTGTCAAAGTGACACTTGTACATCCTGTGTCCGTACGCGCCCACAGTGGCGCGCCGGGTACTGTCGGCACAGCCTAGGAAACGTCATAACTTTTACGTTCCTTAACCAAATGAGGCGTTCAAGGTGCCGTTGGAAAGAGCGTAACAATCTCTATCCATCTAACGTAAATCCTTTACGTTAACTGGATCCATGTTTAATTAATTAAAAAGAAAAACAATGTAAGTTGCCTTAAGAAAAGGATAGGAATCTAAATTGAAGCAATGAAGGCAAAAGGAAAAACCTTGAATGTCTTAAGCAAAGAAAACAATTAAAATCAATCCTTTAACCACAGTAATGGATAGGGAACCAAACTCTAAGGTGGGAGGAGTATCTGAGCTAGATGAGGGTGCAGCCCGTCTAGGGGGAGAAGAAGGAGGGGTAGCAAAGCCTAGAGATTCCACGGGAGGACGACCATGAGGAATAGAACGTACATGTAGGCCTAAATCTGATTCACTATGGTCTATAAGGAACTGCTGAGCTTCTTCAAAGGTCACAAATTTCTTATACCTAACTACGTTATATATACGGTTCTGAACTATCTTCCTAGCGTCGGACCAAGAAAGGAAAATGGCGGACCATTGAGGCGTAATCACTACGTAATATTTGGCTAAGCTATTATCGCTGGAAGAATGGGAAGGAGCAGTAAAAGCACGCCGCTGGCTCATGGTAACGCACCTGGTAGGTCTTGTGACGTCACGCTAGAAGGAGAAGGAGTAGGCGACTTAGCTGGGTTATCTGGAGCACCGAAAGCAGCACGAGGGCGGCAATAGTCCAGCGCTCGTCCTAAAATCAGCGACCCAGTATCTCTGCGGGTGCGGCCGTCCAATAAACAGCAGCACGAAGGAAAAAGGTGTAGTCTACCACGACGCTAATCGTCCCACTATGGCCGAACCGAACAATTATCCTCTATCTACGACAGGAAGCAACCATACGCAGGAAAACAAAGCGAAGGAGCTATCTAACAAAGCGAAGGAGCTATCTATAAAAGGATTTTTCCGCTACGAGCAGGTCTAGCATCTAGGCAGAGCGTGTCCCGAACCGTGCAGCACTACTCTCCCAGCTTGAAGGCGACCCGCCCATTACCTGTCAAGTAGGTGTCGTCTTCGTTTCCCTGGACGCGGAAGGGTTGTTGCAAAGGCGTATGTGACAAGGGATCGTCGTCTCGCTCTCTACCTACGAAAGTTCCTCCGGAACCATTGTTACGTCCTAAACTTCTACCACCACCTCTACCTCTACCTGGCCTAACGCTACCTAAACTAGTCAGGCCACCTCTACTCAATCCCCTAGCGAAAGACGAACGAGACGATCCAGATCTCAATGCATTCACGTTTGTATTACTATAATACGCCATAAGCCATTTACACAAACCCGTTTACTCTAGGAATAGAGGAAGGAAACACAACTACACTGCCGTGACCCAAGCTAATATGTGTTAATTCATTTAACACACGCCGAGTGCCAACACGAGGGGTAGAACGTGCATAAATGGTCACTAACGGTCCAGCATGCTCGGGCCGACATGGCCCTCGCCTACAGATGCACAGATGCACGCTGGTCCACTACATTCTACCCAAAGGATAAGGACCACTACTAAAGTACGCGGCGCGACGCCCAAAAGCATCCAATGCACCACAGTACTGTTACGAGGACAACAGTGTCCCAGTACGAACTACACGTACTGACCTAGGAACGACCGAGGCAAAAGACCTAATTTACGTCCGTAACTACAACGAATTGTTACGCGACGTAACACTGGCCAGGGAGATATGCTTGAGCAAAGTTAGGGGGGTACCATGGTCCAACGGGACCGACGTGCAGGAAAAATATTGACGCGCACGGCTATGGCGGTGCAAAAACTGACTGGTACGAGAGAATGGCTTGACGTATTGGACTCAGATTTTGTAGGCATGATCCTTAGATCCTAATTTAATATACCTAGCCATGGAAGGTTCGGAGATGCGTAGATGGGTCTCGGGGTGCTGGTCGGCGCAGCAAATGATGTTAGCGGCCAGGCAGTGATGGTGCGAGTGCTGCATGTTGCTAGGCCGAATTTTCCCAGACATCTGCGCATCGATCAATTTAGTACGTTGTTCCCAACAAGATTTATTAGCATTGGCAGCCAGTAAAGGCTCGAGGCTACGTCCATTACTCTGGCGTGCTGGCTCGCGCAAGAAAGGTAATCTGCTGTACGTACCGACCCGGTACGTTCTAGCCTCCAAGCGTGTTCTATTAGCCGTATATAGTTGTATTATCGTTTAAAGCTAATATCAGAGTTATTACCGAGGGGTTGTGATAGCCTTTTTGTTGTTTTGCTGCCTCTACGCATCGGCTTGTCATGGTTGGGGAATACCATCAGGTCAAGCAGATTTTGGACCATGTTTGGTCACCGTTAGCTGATGCTGCGACGGAAATAGCGAGGTAACGATTGTTATCGGTCACTAATATGGTAACGTTGATTACCCAATGCTTTTCCTTGGTCAAGCACCCCGAGACAAGTTCTTTTCTGACCAGTGTTAGGCGTGGCTTCTTGTTTTGCTGGCCAACGCCCACCTTCTTGTTTTGCATCCATTGCATGTGAAAATTGTGGAGATACCCATAACCGGTTTGCATGGGAGCATTATACCAACTTATTCCTATTGGTTTATTCATTGTTTCCAAGAACATAGAGGTGTTTTGTCGTTCATTGGGTGTGTTAGTGATGTAGCTCCTTGCCACCCTTTGTACGCGCGCTTTAGGCCTTGATATGAGCCTTACACCTATTGTATAGCATGAGCTTGTGTCTTATTATATGCTGGATATGGTGTTGGCATTGCTTTTGTGGCCATCTAGTTGTTGTTTTGTGCCACTTTGGGATAGGAAACCTATACGGCAGTTCTAGCAACCGTCCCAAAATAGCTTGCACCGTTAGAACGGTCTGAGCTATTTTGGGCTGTTTGCTACCTAGCATGTGCAGTTCTGTGACATTTCATGCTGTGAATGCATTGATGGCATGCCTGTGATCCTAATAAACTGCCTTTAAAAGGCCAGGGCCACCTGATTTGTGTAAATGGTCTATAATGCATTATATATGTCTCCAACCCCATGTGCACCGTACCCCTCTGGGGGGGTGCTATTTATAGTATGCATGGGGCATGGATATGTGACCAACCACATTACCCCAACTTTATTCAACATAAAAGCATGCTTGGTTCCAAGGGTGGGCCAGAAAATGTTATTAGGCTAGATACTCTCAGGCGCACAACGATACCCAAACTCAGTCCGTTCTGGTGGTTCCAGTCCAGACGGTTGAAGAGTTAAGGGAGTTGTCCCAGGGCGACCGGGAACGTGCCCCCTCTGTGGTGCATGCTACGCCGGAGTCGCGAGATTCGCCCGTTCCTGGGTATGGGATGTCTGCGCTCGCGTGCCGACAGTGTGACCTCCCGCGCGTCGCTCCGGAGCTTTCCATTTCACCCATGTCCTATGGGTTTTCCCAGGTGTGTCGGGCGCCGCGGGACCGTAACCTACCCATTGATACTGATCGGCCTCCTTTTGACATGGTTATTGTAGCAGATCCTGTGTTCCAAAGTGAGATCCTGGTTCGTCGAGTCCTGTATCGCTGGGCGAGGCGTCATAACGACTTGGACACCTACGGTGGTTACCAGTGGGCTTACCCTCCGCCTCTGGGCATTATGGCCTCAGATGCCCTTACGGTCGAGTACCCTGCCGCGCCTGGTGCTACGTATGGTGCGGTGCACCTGCAGCCCCTCCTGGAGTGGGATGCCCGTCGCCCAGTGCCACTTCCGGGCCAGGGCCTGGATTCCCGTGGCCATCCTCCCCCTCGGGCTAGCGACTATCTAGAGACGTTTGGGTCGCGACAGTGCGCTCGTCGGTGGCGCACACGTGAGATTCGGCATATCAGGTTGTGGCCGGCTAATGTGGAGCCTCTGCTAGATCTGTTCTTCCCGACGGGTCTGCGTCATCGGATCCGGTACCATCGCCTACTCCTTCGGGCTCTCTGTTTGATCGCGGTAGAGCCTTTTCTACGCCTCTTTGCCTGTGGCTTCTTAGACTGGGCCCGGGGCCAGGTGGTCCTAACGCAGCATAGGTATTACTGGGCCTTTCTGGGCCTTTTTCCTGATGGCGTGTGGGCCGATGTTTTCCTCACTGTAGATAGGCATGATAACGCGGACAACGTGGCCCACTACCATGCGTATCTGGATGTCCTGCTGGCCTCGCGTGGTACCTACCAGACTGAGGGCAACTAGATAGAGGGTCTTAGGCCCGACCTGAGGGTGTTGTCCCTCCGGTATATAGAGTCACCCTCATATTCTGGCCAGTTGATTGGTCGTTCTTGGTCCTTGGTGCTGACTTCGTTCACTCTGTGTGTCCTGCCCAGTGCCGTCCCTCCCGGCAAGGCCTCCGTGCCAGGCAGTTAGGGGATCCTCCCACCGGCCACCAGGCTTGGTGCTGGTTAACCCTACACCACTCAGGGTGGAACCGAGTTAACTTGTTGGTGCTTTGTATCTTGGATGGCCTGTCGATTGTGTTGGAGTTGTGTTGGGTGCGTTAGGCTATTCCTACCCCATTGGTTTACTCCGTGTGCGTACGGAGAGGGCTCCCTACTACCTTTGTGGGGGGGGAGGTGTTACGTCGCGTAACAAGCCGTTGTAGTTATGGACGTAAATTAGGTCCTTTGCCTCGGTCGTCCCTAGGTTTACGTGTAGTTTGTACTGGTGGACACTGTTGTCCTCGTAACAGTACCGTGGTGCATTGGATGCTTTTGGCGTCGCGCCGCGTACTTTAGTAGTGGTCCTTATCCTTTGGGTAGAATGTAGTGGACCAGCGTGCATCTGTGCATTTGTAGGCGAGGGCCATGTCGGCCCGAGCATGCTGGACCGTTGGTGATCATTTATGCACGTTCTACCCCTTGTGTTGGCACTCGGCGTGTGTTAAATGAATTAATTAACACATATTAGCTTGGGTCATGGCAGTGTAGTTGTGTTTCCTTCCTCTATTCCTGGAGTAAACGGGTTTGTGTAAATGGCTTATGGCGTATTACAGTAGTACTTACGTAAGTGCACTGAGATCTGGATCGTCTCGTTCGTCTTTCGCTAGGGGTTTAACTAGAGGCGGCCTTACTAGTTTAGGTAGCATTAGGCCGGTTAGAGGTAGAGGTGGCGGTACAGGTTTGAGTCGTAACACGCGTGCTCGCTTTGCTAGCATTGCAGGCCGTGCCCCTGGCCTAGTGATCAAGAACGAGCGTGGAAGGAGGGCCGACTAACAAGCAGAATTTACTAGCCGACGACATCACGCTCATCGAGAAGCCGGAGTCTGCCCAACTTAAGCTGGACTGCCTGGCGCTCGAGGCTCGGCCGGGCGGTTGGTCTAGAAATCAGCCCCAAAACGGAGGCCGTGGCCCTCTGCATGGCTGGCCCCCCGTCCACACTCCGCCTCTTAGACGACACCGAGGTCAGTCAACTACCCTACTTCAGGCCGCTTCAAGCTGCTCGGCAGTTGGCTTCCCTACTGCGAGAACGACCTAACGACACGGATCGGCATGGCGTGGGCGCAACTCCATGACCACTGCCGCTGGTGGAGCAACCCCGCCCTACCCCGGATCATCAAGCGTGACCTCTGCAAGGTCGTCATTCTGACGATCCTGACCTACGGCGCCGAGGCCTGGACACTGACGCAGGAGCTGGAGCAACCACTCGACGGCAACGTCACCAAGATGCTGCGCAAGGCCCTCAGTACCATCCCCTTTGGTTTGCACATTAGTAATGAGGATTTGTACGCTGATTTGCCCTATGTTTCCGAAATTCTTAGGGACAGGCGCCTGGGCCTAGCCGGGCACCTCAGGCCCGCACAGATCAGGTAGACACATCAGATAGACTAGCTGGCACCAAGCCCGCCCAGCCTGGGCGATATGTCCTCACCTGGCGTGCCCCAGGCCGCGCGCGGTAGCAGGCCGCCACCCGTGGACTTTTCGTGATAGACTCGGCATGGACATGTGCTATACACTAGACGTGACGGGCTCACACCCGGGCAGCCTCCTGGTTTGTCTGTAATATGGAGGCAGATGGTACGCAAGGATAGATGGCACGTAGTGATGAAGGAGACCACCCCCAAGCCTGTGGGGGCTCCGCGTGTGACCAAGTATGGCATTCATAGCGATTCGGGCCGCGGTGCCCACACCCCTGTAACTAGGACCTAGATAGCTTACACCATCCATCCCATCCCATGTATGTTCCCCTCCCACTGAGGACTTATGCTCACGTGACGCAGTCACGTGTCTATTAACACGTCGTCTGTAGCCACACCTATTTTTAGGACTGAGTTCAACTCAGTCCTAAATTTAGGACTGAGATTTGGGGTTTCGTAGAAAATTTGCCCCGATCGGAAGGTTTGTCAAAAAAATTCCCTCAAAATTTATTCAAATACTACGTGAAAAGATCTTTCTTGGACATATTTTTGCGATTTTTTTGGATTTGGTATGAGCGGCTAAATGTACGGTCAAAGAACAGGTGGTAAGGGTACTTTTCCACGTGAAACGTGAGTTCCGGAAATGCACGACCTAGCCATGGCGGCTTGCGCCCATGCATGCAGTTTACGTTTTCCGAAGATATAGCTTGCCAAACTCAGGAAATAGATTTTATATATCCTAGAGATGATACAAGTCAATTTTCAGCTCGCGGGGATGCGATTTACTAGGTGTCGGCACCGTTCTTGTTGGAAAAAGCTGCGATCAGGCAGGCCGACGGAATTGATTACTACAACTGCTTTCCGGCGAAATTCGAAGGATTTATAGGTATCTTTCTACCTTTTATCATGCATTGTCATAGAATTGACTTAGTGGCAGTATAGATTTGATGATTTCGACCACTCTGTCACGTGATGGTGTGTGTGCCTCAAAGTGCCACTTTTGCGGGCACCGCCTGGGCCAAGGTAACGCCAGCCATGCAAGGTAAAGCCGGAATATCGTTGTCTCATCATTTCTTGATGTTCTTACATGAGTTTAAGCTTGCGAGGTGTTACCTGTTTCGAGTCTTGATGCTCTTTCTTGACCGTTGCCTGCCCCTCTCCAAAACCCCCTTTTTAGATGATGTTGCCAGGCATTTGCCTTGCCCTGGTGTAGTTGTGCAGGTTTTTAGGCGCTGTGTGGGTTTAAACACCTTCATAGATGTTAGTTGTTCTTTTGCTGCGTTCATACTGCATAATTGTGTGGCCATGGGCCTCGTCAAGGGTGCTTTCAAGCTTATATGGGTGAGTGAAAGATCTTGGTGGTAAACCACTGTCATCATGTGCCAGCAAGTATGTTGGCCATGCCATGGCAAGGCAAAACAGTTTTATCCATGTCCATTCTTGTTAGAGACACTTGAAATATGCTTAACCTGCCCAATACATTGGTGGTTAACACACAAAAAAAAACCTTTCGTGGGTAGGTATCCAAACCCATTCCCTACGTGCTTGCATAGGCTCTCACACATTATAAGGTATAATATAACTGCAATATGATAATGCAAGCATGTTGTCCTATTATGCTGGAAGGGAAATGAGTTGATTGGCATGGTTGGTGGCCACGGTGGTGTGTAGTACGACCGCACTCCCATGCTAGCATTTTGTTACCAAGGCCCAGTCCTATTTATAGGACTGGCAGTGTTTTGCATGTTTCAGGCAGTGCCAGTGGCCGAATTGAGTCCAGTTTTTTGCCACAGTTCAAGAACTCTAATATCTACATGCCTATGATTTTTAATAGTGAATATGGATTTTATTGGATTTTACACACTCATGCTTCCACAAAAAATTCCAAAATCGCGAGTAAGGGTTGAGAGTCATGTATAATTTTACATGATTTGGTCAACATATGATTTTTTAAGCACATGCCCAAGCATTAGCATGATATTGAGTGCTATGATGCATATCAAACATATGGGGTACCCCCCTACCCTTACCGCCACATGATCTCAAAGATGGTATACTCAGTCCTATTTTTAGGACTGAGTTTCTACAGGGGACGTGTTAATTAATTAATTAAGGGGACGCGGCGCGCCGAATTTTTTCCGCGCCAAAAAATTCGCGGTACCAGTCGTTGAAATTCTGCTATTTTGCTGAAATTTTCACGTTTTCTGGGATTCCCGCCAATTTTCGACTGTGTGTGCATGAAACGCTGCTGGACTGATAACTCTGGCATTTCAGCAACCGTAGCTCGAGTTACGGTCCTAGGACGTTTAGCTGTACGAGTACCTATTTCAAGTCTGCTTCGTAAGACTAGGGTTAGTTCAAAGTGCGTGTCCTTTGGTCGATCCAAAGGCGACAGCGAATGCGCGTCGCGTCTATAATGTAATCATGTTGGACGAAGGCAAGCCGGCGCGAGCACAGGCACCACAAAAAAAGCCACTGGCGGTGGTTTGCAGGTTCGGGAGTGCGGCGATGGCGACAGGGCCACAGAGGCGTTCAGGGATTCTAACACGTCTTCAGTTCGCAAAGTTTCCCACTGTCCTGGTTGAATATATAAGCACAAATTCTGTCGAGCGGGTGAATCTGTCCGACGTGATCAAAAAGAGCGCGATGACATGAAAGAAAGCTGAGGGCAGTTAAAGCCCCCGACCGGCTGAGCTATGGCGATCGGTCACGTTGAGCTTGGGATAAGGTGAACACAGAGAACTGCTGTCGGAGCTGGCCAACCACTGGTTTATGTCTTAGCCAGCAAAGCCTATCCGGTTAGCCGTAACCGTGGGACAAGCTAGCTGTCCGTACCGACCCGGATAAGGCCCCGGACTGGGGCCTAGGTGGCGCCGGCCCTAGGCGCCGCCCTTAGACCGGTCGACCGCATCGGACCGCCGGATTATAGCCGGCGGCTTAGCGGACGCTAGCGGAAGGCGTGCGGACGGACATGGGGAACTTAGAGCCAGATCCTAGGGCTCTAGAGTTACTCAACTCCGACATACTCTTTTGTTCTTTGATTAATTATCAAAATAATTACATCAAATGCAGACCATACAAAACCCTCTAAGGTAGGGAACTCAAGGGGGCCTCAAGGCCGTCAAAATCACCACGGTATCGACCCGCGCCCTTGTGATCACACATGAATAGTGATGTAATAAGTATCGAGAAAAAAACAACTATGCCACCAGACAAAAGGTGACCCATTTATTAGGACCAGTGACCCGCCGACGGGCCCAAGGCACCGTCCAACGTGGCTAGGGTATGGTCAGGACAAGCAAAAAAAACTACCACCATGATATTCGTGAATGCTAGCAACACAGGGTGAGTTATGGCTGTATTCATAAAGCGCCCGAGCCGTAACCCTGTGTGGCTCACGGGTGTTGCATCGTCATGCGCTTGCGCAACACTGCGTACTGCGGGGCAGCCTCCCGCGCCTCCTTGGTGAGTGCATCCGCGGGATTGAGTTCATCCGCGATGTGCTGGAGACGCGTGACGCAGGAGGCCGCCTCAGCGAGTACGAGGTAATCAACGTCCTGTGACCGCGCATAGGGATTGTCAAGGAAGGCCAAACAACTTTGTGAGTCAGTGTGCACCGTGCTAGTCCAGTGAAGAGTGAACCCACACGAGCCAAATACCCAACCCAGCAAGTACCGCAGCCACATGCCATGTGAGATAGCTGAAACAATGCCCCGGCATTCAGCCGTGTTGGGGCTAGTGGCAATGCGGCTGTGCAAGCGCGAGTACCAATCTAACAACATGCCAGGCTGGCCCTCATTGCTGATAAAGAACAGTGCCCCCATGCGGGCCCGCACTTGGCTGACTGTGCGCGTCTCTAGATTAGCATCCGTCACTATCTCGAGGTGCACCGGCTGTGAGCAATCGAGCCCACGAAGCACAATGCCGGGCGTCATGGCCAGCTGCCGCCGAACATGAATGGACCCTAGTCCTTCCAGCACATCATCGGGCAGGCGAGCGAGCACTGCCAAATCAGGTGCCACCGTGTCCGCCAACCACCCGAGCTTGCCCTTAACCGAGGGCCCATGGGTTGCCAACAGCGGGGACGGGAGGTCGGCCAGCAGGTCAACCACATAGTTGCGGCTATCCTGCATGTGCATGACCCATTCGCCAGAACGCGAATCCCGCTGCAACGTAGACTGCACGCCGCAAAACACCACGGGTTTACCCTCCTCATGATCCACCGCCCTGCCCAGGGGAAACTTAGCCGCCACTGCAGCAAGAAACTGGGTAGCAAAGGTGCGAGGTGCCACCAGCTTGAAGTCATCGCCATGCCACACGAAGAGGGCTGGCTCGCCAGGGACGCCGGTGGGGACCACAAAGAAGTTAGGATCCGCGCGATGGTACGTGGCCCCTAAGCTCTGCAAGACCTCCTCCGCGGAAATGCGGAAGATGATGGGAGAGCTCTGCAGCCCCTCCACCCCTGTCAACAGCTCGATATACTCGCTGCCAATGGTGCCATCCTGCCAGACCACCGGGACCTTCACCACGTAGCGGGTGCCTTGCCATGTTTGCTGCGCGACCCCAGCGTCGCTGTGGAGGAATGCCCGCTGAAAGTCACCGCACCACATCCCGTAGTCCTTGCCCGCGTTCCGCTTGCCCAAGTAGATGACCGTCAGTAGCCGATGCGAAACATGGTTGAGCCCAGGGGTATAAAGATCCTTGGCGTCCAGCGGGGAGGACCCCTTCGTCTCCGTGACCACGGGCCTTACCCGGAACACCACCGAAGAGTTGGTCTCGTCCGGCTTGTAGGTGAGCACGAACTTCAACCGCAACCGCGTGGCCCCGGCTGGCACACTCTCCAATCCTCGGTAGACCTCGCGCTCTCGCCACTGCTCCTTGGCTCGAATGAACGCGTCGCGCCACAAAGCAAACTTGAGAGGATCTTGACAGTCCAGGACAAGTTGCTCCCACGTCACAGGGCTATCCGCCGCCAGTGAGTGTGAGTGGAGGCCGAAGCTGCGCGGGTGCCAATCCTGAGGCTGAATGATGGACTGGACGAGCGGCGGTGTGGAAAACGCCGCCATCGGTAAGCGCCGCACGACGCCGGGCTGCCCGACCACCACCCCCAATGGAGCGTGGTACTCGCGAAGCGGGATGCTGCCCACCCCCGCGACTGACAGCAAGTCAGCGGACACTGAGAACCCCGGGTATGATACGAAAGGTTCGCCCAGCAAGGCCACATCCTCGTAGCCATCCACGACGTGAAACGGCGTGTCAATGCCCAACACCGGCAGCACCACCATCCCGGTAACTTGATATGCCGAAGTGCCTGCAAAGTCGGTCACCGATTTGTACGGCGACTCTAGCACTGGATACAGGGTGGCTGCCCGACGAGAGATAATAGACACGGATGCTTGCGTGTCCACAGCCACCAGCTGCCACGGTCTACACGTAGGAAACAAGGCTGACTTAACCGGCCTGACCCCCTGTGAGAGAGTTTTGACCTGAGCCACCCCTGATGCAGCTTTCGCTTTAAGCGCCTGAGCACGCCACAAGGCCGTGACCGTTGAAGCCAGGTCCCTAGGTGGGCGAGGCGCATGGGCAGGACCCTGACCCTCCGGCGAGGCCACGCTAGGCGGGCCTCCCACATTATCCGTGGCTAGCACAGGAGGTGAGTCACTACGTGCACTAGGTCCCGTCAAACCCACCCCATCCTCATCCCACCCATCCACGGGGTCATATTGGGGCCCAGGGGAGGGGGGGGTGTAGCTGTGTCTGCCCCTGGGAGCGACCCGTGGGGTACCACCTCAGATGCTACGACAGGCGCATTATCCTTCACTACCCACCCCAGTGCCCTGTTGGCTGCCAGCTCACTCTCCATGCTATCCCCTTGCTTATAGCCTGCCACCGATGCCCATGGTACCCTATACACCCGATCATTCCACTCTATGTCTATGACCCGCAGCGGCCAGTCTAACTTTGTGATGGCCCCAGGCCCCTGCATGGTGCCCCGTTTGCCGCTGGGCGAGCTCTCCTTGTGGAACATGACCAACTGCCCGACCTCAAAAGCGCTAGACAAATCAGGCAGCGTGGCATCCTTGAGCCGCAGCTTGGCGGCGGTATCCTGTAGATGCTGTTGGTATGCCTCTACTACCTCGGGTGAGTAGGTGCCCGCTGACAGCCCCCGAGGCGTGACTAGCCCAAAGCCCTTGACATCAAGCACGTGCCTATGGTTGCACACATGCATGAGCTCCTTGCACCACGCCGTCTTGACCGCGTAGGATTTGCCATGTGGGTTATCCTGTCGCTTGGCTGCCACAGTCTTGACATAGCTTACAGTGCGATCTATCATGCCCATATTGCCGTGATCCTCACGCCCCACGATGACCACGGCCTCCATCCCCGGCAAACCTTGCACACAGCGGAACTGCTGGTCTAGCATGAGCTCCACTACGGGATGAAAGAAAGCCAGGCTGATCTTGATAGCCCTGTGCAGGTCAGCCTCAAACATGTGAGGCAGCGGCTCAATGTAGGTGACCTTGCTGAACCTATCCTTGACTATGAAATAGGTGTCCCCCCCTTCCATGTGCATGACATCCCCCACAAGGTACCCTCGCTCCAAGGGTGGAGTCTTGGCATGCCGCCTACGCGACTTCTTCCTGATCTTGATGCAGGCAGGACACTGAGCACGCACATTCTTCAGCTCGTTGTATAAAGGTGCCCCTAACATGTGTGCCCCCTCTACCTCGGCTTGGGCCTCATGCCCGTATGCACGGTGCATCTGGTATGCTAACAGTTTCAGGGTGACAGCCTGAGGTGCAGTGGCATTGTCAGGATTCTCAACAGGTGGGGTGACTACTGGGGTAGTGACATTGGCTAACTGGGCAGCTTCAGAGGCTGCACGAAAGGCCGCCCGTGTGAGCACCTTGCCAATGTGAAGATCCACACTAGGGTGGTGTGTACCGAGAACATCTGCCCGCCCAGCATTCTCTTGCACTGTCACAACATTCCTCATAGGCCCAACCGCCCCAGTATCTAGCTGGGGTGCTGCAGTAGTGCTTGGTCGCTCGGCGTTGTACACACCCGACCTAGAAGACACCACATTGCTTAGGTCACGCATTGTAGACCCGTGCTCAGGAAGCACGTGATCCTGGCGCGACAGAGCCAGAGCAGCATCAACGGATTGCGTGAGCACATCACGGAATGAGACAGAGGATGCAGTCACGTTGCTTTTAGGAACGACGTCAGGCTCTACGACGGCCCGGTTCAGCGTGACGCATTGAGCAAAAGAAGGGGTATCGAGCGTGCTCTCACCTGACTTTCGTGCTGCCCGTCGCTCTGCCCACTCCTCGCGTGTGCCGTGGACGACGATGCGCTTGGCCTTGCACGCCTCCACGCTGTGACCACGCAGAACGTCGTGGCACTTGCGGCAAAGGTTGTCCTCGAGCTCCAGGTCCGGGCGAACTCGGCAGTCATCCCGGACATGGCGACGTCCGAAGCAGCGCTCACAGCGTTGCTTGCGGTCAGTAGACGCCCCCTGCTGCCGCTTGGCCGGGGGATTATCACCCTGCTTGGCGTCGCCACCATGCCCGCGCTTGCGCCCTCGCTGGCCCCCGTTGTTGCCGTGGCCGACGACCTTTTTCAGGATGGCCGTAAGCTCCGACCGCGTAATTGGAGCCTCTGCGCCTGAAGAAGAAGACGCGCCGGTCCACCTTGCGCAGGGATGGCAGAGCAGCCGAGGCAGCCGGCTTGGACTGCGCACTCTTGAAGCATGAGATCAAATACAGCATGCCCTCGTCGAAACTGACGCACTCTTCTTTTTGAGTTCCGTCGCTATGGTCAGATGCACATCCGACGACAGGTCGCATTTCTTGAGAAATCGATTGCACAGGAAAATGGGCTTGAGAGTATCTAGCAGCTTGTGCTTGTGCACGAAGACCTGGAAATCACGTGCAGCCCCGGGCAAATTTGCCTTATTAACTGCATAGCCCTCGAAGTCGTTGAAGGCTTGCTCGTCGGCCTCTTCCTTAGACCGCGACAAGTGGGCATCTAGACCGTTGTAAAAAACTTCCCAGGTTTGTTTGTTGTCGTCCGCAATGCGAACTAGATTGGCAATGTTTGGGTGCTTTGTTGTACTGCAGAATACTGCACGGAACTTGCCAATCAGCTCCGAATCTTTGTCTGCGCGTCCATCGCGCAGACGCTTGAGAGCAGCTAGAAAATCTGCTGCGTCGTCCGCCGTATAGTCGGCAGGTAGATCGCGGGCACCTCCGTTTGCTTGAGAGGGCCGCGATTCAGTGCATCGTCAGCAGCAAGCATCAGATGCTTGAACTGCTTGGCCAGTTCAGGTTGCGCCACGAGGGTTTGCATCAACCTCGTGGCCTCGTCCGCACTAAAGCGTGGCAGGACGGTCCCTGCGGCCTCGCCACTTGGCGTATCTGTGTGTTCGCCCGTGCGGCTCCGTGTACCGGAAGCCATCGGGATTTTTATGAATACAAGTTAAAGCCCGACCGGCTCAGCTATGGCGGTCGGTCACGTTGAGCTTGGGATAAGGTGAACACAGAGAACTGCTGTCGGAGCTGGCCAACCACTGGTTTATGTCTTAGCCAGCAAAGCCTATCCGGTTAGCCGTAACCGTGGGACAAGCTAGCTGTCCGTACCGACCCGGATAAGGCCCCGGACTGGGGCCTAGGTGGCGCCGGCCCTAGGCGCCGCCCTTAGACCGGTCGACCGCATCGGACCGCCGGATTATAGCCGGCGGCTTAGCGGACGCTATAGCGGAAGGCGTGCGGACGGACATGGGGAACTCAGAGCCAGATCCTAGGGCTCTAGAGTTACTCAACTAGGGCAGGGTCAACCGTTGAATTCATAAGGATAGTGGTGGACTATGCAGGGAAGCCTATGCAAGGAACGCCCATGGTGGTCACCACATTGGTTTATAATCTGAAACGCGACATTGGTTTATAATCTGCCATGTTTTAGGAATCTGCCACGGTTTTACTGTCCGTCATTTTCATCCAGAAATGTAGTTCAGCCGACCGTCTAATTAGAAGTTGGATCGTCTATGGCCTTGATTTCCTTGTTTCAGCGTCGCCTATGCATCTTGTGTGCAGGCCGAAGGCCATGCAAGGCGAGGTGGACGTGGACGAGGCTCATGCAAGTGGAAGACGAGGCGGTCGATGACGTCGGGGAGACTTTGTACCATTCTAGTCGGCATTTAGCAAGACACCGAGCATTAAAACTACGGAGGGTACAAAGCGCCACAAGACCAAGTTTTCTGGCATGTTTGGGTACCCCTGAAATCGGAAAATAAAGCTGGGTTCGACATTCTGTATGAACATTGTATTGACGAAGAAGATAAAGGAAAAAGTAGGAGATAGATCGAGTATGTTGCATGAATCTGACACATTGTGTCTCAATGCGTACAACTTACCAGAAGTGCAGCCGTGTGCTGGTTCAACGTTCATGCAAGGATTAGTCGCGAGCCAAACCTTGTTAGGACGCTATCACATATGATGAAGACTGGCAACTTGTCTGCATGGTTGGCAGGAGGAAACCAAATTCCTGCATGGTTAGCTGGAGAGTGTACTATGGAAGGGGTCTGGACTATCCCCGTGCGCAATCTGCTTTTGAGATCATTAAATTAAATTAAATTAAATTATAACATGCCTCCGTGGGGAGGTCATGTAGCACATATTCCATGATGGATGGGGTGGAGGAAGCCGCGTGATCGAACTATCCTAACTCTAAGCTATCTAGAAAATCCTAACTACACTACTCATCAAAACGCCTCCTCCGCTTGGGGGGAGGTGGCTTGCCCATTTGCAGGGTCGGGCGTATGCGCCTTGACAATCTTCTTCCACCGCGTCTTGTCCTGCATGGCAGTCCAAAGACGGGAGAGAGAGTGGATGCGGTGCTCAAACTGGGCTGGGACCACTAGGTCGTCCAGCAACATCTGAACGTAGTTCGTGACAGGTTTCCCTACCCTTTTGGGAATGTCCTCGGGGCCAGGCCAGGTCAGAATGTGCCGCCCTGGCTGGCCAAGCCGCTGGGGGCCGGCCAGACCGAGGGTGGTGTCGACCTGGCTGGTGCGGGCAAGGTGTCCTACAAATGCTATCCTACGCTGTCTAATCTCGTCCGAAACACGAGGCATGCCATGATACAAAGACTCTGATGACGGACGCTCGGAAAAACCTACGTTAAGAACCTGTCGGAGCATCCTGTAAAACGTGCCGTCTAGCCTAGCTGCCAGTTTGGGTGGGAGGGTCCACGCCTCGGCGCCATACGTGAGCACCGTGAGGACGAGGACCTTGAAGAGCATGCGCTTGCGGTGCCCGCCCAGGCCCTTCGAGCGCCAGTAGGGTGTGAGCGAACGGAGCTTGGCCCAGGCAAGGCCGATGCGGGTGTCCACATCGTCGGCGGTGTCAGGAAGCCAGCTCCCCAACAGCTTGAAGCGGTCGCGGAACGGGACCTCCGTCCCGTCGAGCAGACGCGGCAGCGGTGGTTTACTGGAGGCCCCAATCACCATCGCCTCGGTTTTGACACTAATCTCCCAGCCCACCGCCCGCGCCTCCAGGCCCAGGCAGTCCAGCCAGGTCTGAATGTGCTCGGGGCTCTCGATGAGGGTGGTATGTATCATCCGCATAAATCAGGTCGGCAAGGCGGTAACCAGGTCTAACCCCGCCGTGCTCTTTCACGTTAAGGATGTCCAAGCCTGGCTCGAACCCCTTAAGAGCAGTAAAGCGCGCACGTGCCCGGCGCATGACGTGATCCACGACAATAATGAACAGGTATGGGGACAGGACACAACCTTGCCACACCCCGTGGTGAAGGGGGAATGGTGGGGTGGTGCCTTCCGCAGTCCGCACTACTGCCTGTGAGCCCTCATCATACAGTCGGCGAATGGCAGCAATAAACGCAGGTGGTACCCGATCCAGAGCTAGGATGGCCCAAAGAGCCTCCCAGAGAACCGTGTCAAAGGCCTTGATATAGTCAACAAAAATGAAGACCAGCGGCAAACTGTCAGGGGGAATTAAGGCGACGCACCTCCTCCATCAACCGGCGCGCGACAAACACAGCCATGACAGTGTTACGACCACGACGGAAACCCATCTGAGACTCACCCAGGTGTGGGTCCAGCGCGGCGCGGAGCCTGTGCAGCATCATGCGCATGAAGACCTTCAGCGCGGCGCTCTGGAGGCAGACACCTCGGTAGTTGCCGGGGTCAGCAGCAGAGCCCTTCTTGTACAGCATGACGCGGATGGCCGTCTGCCACTCAGCAGGCGGAGGCTCGTCAGAGAGCAGGACACGGTTGCAGAAGATCCCTAACCGCTGGATCAGGGGTCTTCAGCAGCTCAGCAGAAAGGTGGTCGGCACCGACCGCCACATCGTACCGCAGGCGAGCAAGGGCGCCGTCCAATTCCGTCAAGGTGAAGGGGGGGACGACGTCGTCAGTGGCAAGGCAGCCCTCCCGCAAGGCGGGGACTTGGTAGTCCGCGGCCGAGGAGGGGGGCGCTGGCGGCGGCGGGGGTCCGGCGACCCCGAGGCGGGCGGCCGTCTCGGGGTGAAGCGGCGGGGGGGGGCGCGAGCCCCACCGGTCAAGGAAACATTGTGGGCCAACCAGCGGTCAAGGCTGACCGGCGCCGTGCCCTCCCCCGTGTGCTCCACCGGGGTGCGCTGCCGCCGGCCGCCGAGCCGGTCGAGGTCAGAGTTCAATTATACGCAATACGCGGTTATACGCGCGGGGTCCGTATAATGGATAATACGGTATAATACGGTATTATCCAGAAATTATACGCAAATACTGGATTTTGTCGTTTTTGGGGTTGTTTCATGCATTTTGATATCATTTCAAGCAGTCCACATGTTTCTGACACTAAATTACACATGATACACGGGTTGCCACTGCTCAGCAGTGCTTGGGAACACTGGACGTGTAAACCGGGGTTCCCGAGGAGCTAGATTACCTATGCATTATACCCTAAAAAACAACGCCAAATGAAATGGAAAGATGAAAAAAGCAAAAGAAGTAAGATGGCTATGCTTCCATGCAAGCAGTTCCTGGGCATCTCCATGTTTCTTGTATGCATGAGGAGCACACAAGAAGAAGGCTGACTTCGGCGAGCAAAACAAGAAATAGAGGCTAGATCTGGCCAGAAAACCACTTGTTTCGAGATGCTTTTAGCAAGAAAAAACATCGCGTTATAAAGCTTATCATATTTATAAACCATGCCAAGCACTACGTCACTGCTTTCGATGAAGCATAAGCTAATAGCAGACAAATCTGGTCCAAAATCTGCATGTCGTAGTGGTATATTCCCCAACCATCACAAGCCAACAATGCGTAGAGGCAGTAAAGCAACCAAAAGACAAGCAGAAAACCTCCATTACAGGTCTACGATTATTTTACAATCCACCCAACAACTTGATACAGTACAATGAACACGTGAACAGGATAGCACGTACCAGATCAAAACCGCATATTACCTTTCTTGACGGAGCCAGCATGCCCACCTGATGGACGTAGCTGCGAGCCTTTCCTGGCCGTCGTCGCTTATAAATCATGTAAGGAATAACGTGAAACAGCTATCCGCGTTCAAATGTAGGGGCATTTCCCGCCTATCAACAGTTAGCACATGCACGGTCGCCACCTGGTTGCTGAAACGAGGTTGCCGCATCGAGCAGAAGGTCGAGACACATCCGCGCACATCCCAACGCTGCCTCGCCAAGGATATAAGCTTTTCAAGACCTAAGGATCATGCCTAAAATGTAAAGCGACCATGCATGCTCTCGTACCAGTCAGTTTTCTGTATGACTTCAATATTCGGTGCATGGCTGCCCGAGAGGCAAGGGCAGAGACCTAAACAGCATGGAGGGTTGCCATGCTACAGTGTAGCTTGCTTGTAAGATCCTTGTGTCTCACGGTCGCCAAATGTCAACCAGTGGATGGTTTCCGTAGTGTTTCTAAGTTCCCTTGCTTTCCCGCCTTGGTTCCCGCACGAAAAATTTGGCTGCCGGACCTCGGATGAGCGCGAAAACCATTATACGCGCGCTGATACGTGTTATTCGCGGTATTATACGTAAAAATACGCAAATCGTATAAAACGGATAAAAATTATACGCTCGACCTTGTATAATGCGTATTATACCGTATTATACCGTATAATACGCCGTATAATTGAACACTGGTCGAGGTGGTACCACATGTCCTTGCCCTGGTTGCGAGCTTGGCAGGCCTTGGCATCTGCGATGCACTGCATGGGCCGCCTCTGCGTCCTGAGCAAGTGCGTATGTAGGCCTCCACAAGCGCGGCGTTGAGCACCGGTTTCAGCAGCGGGTCCCGGTTACGCTTGAGGCGGTGCTGGGCGGCCAAGACCTTGGGGTCCTGGCGGTAGAGCGGGCCGTGGCGGCGGCGGGGCATGACCGGCAGGTGCCGGGCCGCCAGCAACGGGGCACGGGCCGCAAAGCCCGCAAAAATGGCGGCGTTGGGGGCACCCTTGTCCAGCTCGTCGACGTCCGCCCGGGCGTCCAGGGCCGACAGGTACTCCTGGCGGCACCGGTTCCGCTCGTGCTCGGCGTCCGTCCAGCCCTCAGGATCTCCCCGGACCGGGCGTAGAGCAGACCAGTCAGGGCGGACCACTGGGGCGCGGCGCGCGGGGACGTGGAACCGGAGCCGAAGGGTCGCACGCACCAACCGGTGGTCAGAGCACACCGTTGGCGTGTCAAACACTCGGGTGTCCAGGACCGAGGTGCACCTGGACTGCCGTACCACCACGTAGTCCAAACAGGCCTGACGGCCGTTAGGGCCACGAAAAGTGACCAAGTCCTGTGAGGGACGTTGGAAGTGGCAGTTGACAGCAACCATCCCGCTATCCCGCAAAAAGGCAGAAAACAGGGGAGTGTTGTCGTTAGCAGTAGTGTCAGCAGGCGCAAAGCGGCTGCCAGCAGTGCCCACGGGCAGCGTGGCATTGGCGTCGAGCAGCATAACCAAAAAGTGGCGGGCCGGGGTGACCCCCTCAAGGTTATGCAAGGATTTGAAGAACTCCTCACGGGCCGACTCAGGTAGACCACTATGGGGCGCGTAGCCCACCCCCACCGTGAGGTGGTGTTTAGACCGCCCCTCGACGGAGGTGAAATGTGCTACCATAAGGCGTGGGGTTAGAAACTTAAGCGTGCTGAGGCTAGCAACTGCCAGCGGCGAACACAAAAGACCAACACCACCTTGGCCAGGCGTACCGCTGCCAGCTTGAGATCATGGTAACGCCATAGTTGGGTGACCACTCACTGCATGTGATTGCATGTGCCATAGAGCGAGCGCTGTTATAGTCATGGACGCCATCCTCGCTGAGGTGCGACGCCCTCCGCGTAACAATGACTTGTTGGATGATGACACCCTCATTGAGAAAGTCTTACAAGACCGCAATAACAAGGCGCGGCAGAAACGCCCTATTAGGGTGGACAGCGATAGCGAGGCTTATGAGTCTGAACTGGAGTAGAAAAACCAGCACATGTGAATGCAGGAATGCGTGCCATGGGATGATGTGATTTCATGAGGTCCATGTGAAACCAGATATATTGCATGTCTAGATATAGTGTGTTTTGATGAGACGTACAGCTTCAGCATAAAAACTTTACCTGGGTAAATACTTTTCTGTGTAAATATTTTTTAATAAAAAACCAAGTTTTTTGGCGGGAAATCCTGAAACGAGAAACGAGAAAAATGCACCTTGAGCCAAGCGTAGAAAACAGAGTCACGACCAAACAGGAGGAAAAATGGTTTCGACTTAGGACTTGTTTTTTTTGCAAAACTTAGCCCTGACCGGGAGAAGACAAGTCTGCGGCCTGCGGGGGCTGAGATTAAATAAGAGGTACCTTGAAATTAAATAAGAGGCGTGCATCTATGAATATATAGTTTTGAAGGCGAGTATCTGTTGGCGTTAAGTCGTAGTATTGTACGATTGATAGATTGGTAGTGCATTGGTGGTACTGCACGACGGTATTGGACGGAGTTCCCGGAATCCCGGTCTGGCAAGCGGATTTTACATCTCACGGGTACATCTCACGGGTACACGACGCGGCACGACGTTGTACAGCAAAATGGCTCGCAGAAAAGCTAGGAACCTAGGCGACTATTTGGAGCCGCGTCGGTGGTGACGTTGTTTACTCCGTTGGATCTGCATCTACGGCGTTCGTGGGTTGTTTCGAAACCCGGTCGATGAGATTTAAAGAATTAGTCGGGTATATAAATGATCCTTTTTGTACCTCTTTGTGAAAATGTAAAAGTCGAGATGAATTAAACGGCTTGACATGCTGTCGTCCACTACTACAAGGTATCGCCGATCGAAACTCGCGTCCCAAAATATATCTGGATAGAGGTATGTCTCGTATTTAATTTCAAGGTACCTCTTAGAGCCTTTCCACATATGGTGACGAATTAGTGCGAATTAGGAGGACTCGGATTGGTCCGGACCGCAGTTCCAGGCTCGAGGTCGATCTAATTCGGCGCGGCGAATAAAATTAATTAGCGGTGAAATTAGTCGGGACGGGGTTTCCACATTCAGTTCCGATCCAACGGCGGCGAACAAGTTCCCGCCTTTTTGTGTGCATCATGGCACGTGCTTGACCCTACTTAAAGTGAAAACTGCACCCCGTCGCCCAGCATTACACGCCATAACCATCTGGCATCGCTGTGATTTTAAGCCTTGCAATGGCTGAGCCGCCGCCTGCGGCGCTGACGTTTAAGACGCAAGAAGATGTTCTTGAGGCCGAGGTGCGCGGCCAGATCACAGCGGCCTATGCCATACATTGGATTAGGCGCCTTAACGAACTGAGTCGAGGGAAGCGAGGAGGGGACGCGATGAGCGCCATCTAAGCAGTTGCTTGTCATGTCTATACGCCCGGGCATCTCATGATCTGTCTACCATGCACGCATTTTCCTTGGATGAATCGAACAGCTTTTGACATTTTAATGGCGACAATGAAGTCCGGCCACGACAATATAGCGCTGCTCAGAGCTTCGTTGCCGAGAAAGGTTTAAGAGGTGCTTTTTCCGGGCAGATAATGTAACTCTGCCTAGACCCCGGTAGCTTTCAGCACGCGCATATTGCTTGAGGTAAGCGAGCCACGACGCCTGCAGGTGCTCCTGCCGAGGTGGAGACCTCCGAGAGCACGTGAATTAGGCTCATGCGTCACAGCAGCATCGACCTTCATTCTCCTGGTGTACGTGGAAGGTCACTTTTCAGGATTAACATATCTGAATGTTGATTGCCTGTTCATTTTCCGTCAATTGAGCAGCGATTGAAACCATGAGCCATGCAAGTGTAAGGTGCAGAATTCAGTTGATGAACCCAAGCAGGTAATGTGCAAAATAGATGAACCCAAGTAATATGTGCAGATGTTTCGTCCCACTGGCTGTGTGCTATTGCATGAACCGTGTAGGCCCTTGGCGTGTACTCACTTGCTGCAACCGTGCCCACAGCTGCTTGTCAATACACGCGGCAGGCACAACGACTTTTGCCGCGAGGTGAAACATTTAACTCCCCCACACCTTGCATTTTTCACTCTTTCTTTTCCCTATCCATCCTACCCCCCAGCACACACACACACGCCCACATACATACACATGCACATAACGCACAACAATGAACGCAAAGGTTTTCACCTTTGCGGAGTGTCTGATCAGAATACACATGCACATAAATGTTCACACACACATGCACACACGCACGCATACACACATGCACACATACACACATGCACACACGCACACATGCACACATGCACACACGCACACACGCACACACGCACACATACACACATGCACACATACACATGCACACACGCACACATGCACACACGCACACATGCACACATACACACATGCACACACGCACACATGCACACATGCACACACGCACGCATACACACATGCACACATACACACATGCACACACGCACGCATACACACATGCACACATACACACATGCACACACGCACACACGCACACACGCACACACGCACACACGCACACACGCACACACGCACACACGCACACACGCACACACGCACACACGCACACACGCACACACGCACACACGCACACACGCACACACGCACACACGCACACACGCACACACGCACACACGCACACACGCACACACGCACACACGCACACACGCACACACGCACACACGCACACACGCACACACGCACACACGCACACACGCACACACGCACACACATGCACACTGTGACATACACATGTATGCACACAATATCACACACATGCACACACCCACGTGCGCACATGCACGCTAACACATGCACACAAACATGTGCACACACCCACGAGCACACGTGCACATGCATACAAACGCACACAAACACAGGCCGACTTGCACACATGCGCCACACATATCAATCCATCACCAATAAACGGGTTGCTTGGACCCAACGACCTTCTTACTCGCCTGTCCACCCAATGTTCTGCCCATCCTCCCGCCTGCCCGCCTGCAAGTCTGCCACCCGCCTATCTGCCCACCCATCTGTCAACCTGCCTGCCTGCCTGCTTGTGTGCATGCCTGCGGGCCTGCATGTGCACCTGCGCCCATGCACCTATTATGCCCCCATGGCACATACATGCAGCCTAGCTAGTTGAGTGTCTCTAGGCACGCGCACATGGGTGGCTACATGGGCATTTGCCTGTGTCTTGGGCTGGGGCGTTGGGCTGATTAGTTCAAGAGTGGGCGGGAAGACGGTGGTATAATTGGGTGGGTAGGGACGGAGTGGATGGATGATTGGGGGGTTGGATGCGGGTGGGACTCAAGTTAGTGTTAAGTCCAATGTTGCCTATAGCATCAACAAAAATAAGCGAGAAAGCAGCCTAAATTCAAGGAGCCTACTTTTTGTAACATGTGCCAAACTGCAATTAATGGTTGCAGGCTCACAAGCTGCCAGATTCATAACGCACATGGAATGAATTGCATGGTTACAGGACAAGCGTGTGGTTGGAAATCTTACAATGCCTGGCAACGTCTCTTTCATGTGCCCACTGAGAACCGCTGTTCTTCGACACAAGAAGGCTTTGGCAAGCAACGAGCTTCGGCCAGGGCCTTCATTTCAAGGAACCGTGTGTAAAGCAAGAACTCAGGATTTACAAACAGAAACTATACCTAACTTTGCGACCTTCATGCAGTATGTCATGTGCATGGCTATGTAGTATGTGCCAACAATCACAACGAAAACGTGCGAAATTGCAAACATTGCCATGGAAGGGCAGGAGCCACGCACGCAGCAAATTAAAACGGTTCGTGAACCAGTCTGTCGGGCATAAAGACAGCAAAGTCTGGCCAGCAATAATGCAGTGCGATGCGAGACAAACTCGGTAAATATGGGCAGGCAGGCGCAGCTCGTCCTCAGCAGTGCTATCTAACGTGACGGCGCCTTATTTCCGCGTGCACGGTGCCGAACATGGCACTGGCCTGATTCCAGTTGCAGCAACGCCAGATGCCTTCCCGTCATAGAGCAGAGGCTTCACGTACGTCGCCATCGTTGGCTACCAATCGCTATGCTTCCCGTGATAATGCACTACGCGTCCGAACAAAATGTCGAGAAAGCAAACAATCTACACGCGAGAGAACTGGGCTGATAGCTTTTCAGTACTGGTTTTACCGTGCCTTCAAATTCCATTAGCTTACTTAACCATGGCTGACTAATTTTAGCTAACGCGATCAACATACACACTACACGATCAAAGGAATCACGGGTCATGTGAAATGTTGCACGGAAGTCCGCGTCCGTCATGACACCCCCTCGCTTTGCCGATTCCCAAAATCCACGTCCTGCGGCCCTATCATATGCCCACGGGCGACCGGGCTGCCACCCGCCTCGTCGGTCGTCTGGCTTGTCGTCCATTGCCATCCCCATCATCACTTGTGTGGCGGTTGCCATGTATTCCGCCTCGCGAGCCGCATTTTCCTGAATAATGCGGATCGCGGCCTGCTTCCTGCGTAGCTGCAGGTAGCGCACCAGCACGATGAGAAATATAACTATTAGTCTCGCTATCATGGCAACGCACTTTCATCCACTAACGCGCGGCAGCGATGGTGGCCGCACTGTCTTCCCGGCGTGTTCCCCGCCCTTTTCACGTCGTGTTCCCCGCCCTTTTCACGTCGTGTTCCCCGCCCTTTTCGTGCATCGACCAAAAAAAAAAAATTAATTCTGACTGGAACTGGCCGGAACTGCTTTTTTCGAGTTCCAGGAGTTCCACCCCAGTTCCGGTCGAATTAGCGGTCGTATCGAATTAAATTTCTATTTGGACGGCCCAATGTGGAAACCTCTAGTTCCGGAACCGACTGAATCAGGACCCTAACTCCCCGGAACTGACGAATGTGGAAAGGGCCTTAATTAATCTCGGGCCCCGCCTCGGGCTATAAGTTTGCAAAAAAAAAAGTCTCTAAGTCCGGGCAAAGGTGAACAGGAGGAAAACTAGTCAATCCAGCCGTACCGTGAAAAGTGGGTGCACGGTGCGCGCACCCCTTGCGGAAGTGGCCATGGCGACTGCGTTTAGGCGAAACTAGCAATGTAAGGCTAGAGAAATGCCACAAAAATGCTCGAATGTTGAAGACGATGATTTAATGATGTTGGTTTGTGGCGGCAAGTAGCTGATTCACAATATCGCTGCTTTCTTTTACTGCCATCGGCATGGGGGGTAAACTGCATTTTTTCGTCGCGCGGAATAAAATAGAATTCGTGATAGCGGCAGTAAATTCGCAGTTTTGGGGGGATTTTTGACCGCGAAGGATGAATTCGTATCGGTAGCATTGAATTCCAAACCGAACTGGTGCTTTTTGCTACATTTTCGGCCGTTCTCGGTAAGTAATTCTTCAGGCCTCCGCAGTGCATCTCGGAACCTTCCATGGAAGAACGGCCGTTGTTGCGCGCCTGGGCGAGGGATCTGCGAGGGCAAGGTATAGATTTGTCGCGAATGTTCTGTGCTATCAGTTCTTTCTCCTATTAGCTCATCGTTCGAAGTTTTTTTCGTTCTTTTTGGGAAGTTTCCGCCAGCTAGCTCGCCGTTGCTTGCCGTGGTGTTGTCGAATACCTGGCAGCTTTAGATTGTTTTCGTTGATGTCGTGGTCAAGGCCGCTTC
The DNA here is from genome assembly GCA_009746045.1 of Mesostigma viride. NCBI lineage: Eukaryota > Viridiplantae > Streptophyta > Mesostigmatophyceae > Mesostigmatales > Mesostigmataceae > Mesostigma > Mesostigma viride. The sequence continues at coordinate 3,464,566 of RPFO01000076.1, forward strand.
AGTCGAAGCCTATTGCTTCTCGGGAAGGTTTAAGGTATTTCATGAAACGTGTTCTGGCAAGGATGTTGTGCGTATGGAAGCTTCTAGTTGTGTGAGAGTGACGCACCCTCTCTTCGCAGCGGCATCACAGCGCTCATGCGCTGGAGGCCCGCCAATGGTTTCTTTCCATTTTATCGTGCAGGGGAGGAAGTGTTTTATTGACGATCATGTCGGAGATATTGCATTTGTGTGACTGCATGTAGATAGCTGCCACCATTGGTTTATTTGAGCTTTCCCTTGATATGATGATGTGAAAAGACTGCAATGTGCTGAGCCAACCATGGTTGACATGGTTGACTGCATGCAAGCTTTGTATGCCATGATCTCCTTGGTTCCTTGCCCTCCATCGTTCCAGTTTGTTGCCCATCTCAGGTAGGGCAGTTAAGGAGTCGCTGCAGTGTTGATTAGCTTGGTTGGCATAAACCTTAACACTCTAACCTGGGAGAAACATAGAAAATGCTGATTAGGCATTTCAGTGCCATCATCATTATTGCTATTCACATGCTTATAAGTCTGGCCATGCTCGAGGGACGGTGAAGGGGTATGAGGTGTGTGGCCACCCATTTGTATTTCATAACATATTCAGCATGTATTTGATGCATGTTGGATGGCATGCAAAGTGTACTTGTGTTTACTTGGTTACTGAGTGGTCCTTAGCGCCTTGTCAGGTGGTCGTCTAGGAAACCCATCAGTGCCACAGTGACCCCCGACCTTGAGCATGTGTCATCATCAGTGAGCAAGAGTAAGATGTGCTTTTGGTCATAGATTTGCTGAGTTCTTGGCATGAAGTTTACAAGGTAACCTTGGGTTGACTGGCCTGCGCTGGTTGTCTCCTTGATATTCATCATCCTGAACGACTCGAACACGCGGACAAGATAACGGCAGGCTCGAGCTACCATGGTCCGGATTCTCCCGATTTCTGGCCTGCGCTGGTTGTCTCCTTGATGGATGGCAAGTAGTGATGCAGGAGACCACCCCCAAGTCTGTGGGGGCTCCGCGTGTGACCGCATATGGCATCCATAGCGATTCGGGCCGCGGTGCCCACAACCCTGTAACTAGGACCTAGATCGCATACACCATCCATTCCATCCCATGTTCCCCTCCCACTAAGGACTTATGCTCACGTGACGCAGTCACGTGTCTATTAATTAATTAATTGATTTTCACGGATCTGTCAAAAAAGGATCAATTATATCCCCGACTTCTCCTTTAAATCTCATCGACCGGGTTTCGAAACAACCTACGAACGCCGTAGATGCAGATCCAACGGAGTAAACAACGTCACGATCGACGCGGCGCCAAATTGTCGCCTAGGTTCCTTTTCTGCGAGCCATTTTTCAACGTCCCGCCGCGTCGTGTACCCGAGCCCTTTTCTGAACGTACGTGAGATGCAAAATCCGCTTGCCAGACCGGGAACTCCGTCCAATACCGTCGTGCAGTACCACCAATGCACTACCATTCAAATCACCGATATCGCTGGAGGTAAACCTCTTATTTAATTTCGCCATCTAGAAACGTCTCCGCTACACTACCGCGACTTCAGTACTTTCCGTCACCCTTGACATGTCATGTCGTACAATACTACAAATTAACGCCAATAGAAACTCGCCTCCAAAAATATATCTTTATAGAGGCACGCCTTTTATTTAATTTCAAGATATGACCCCACGAGGTAGCCATGGCTGACGGCGGAGCTCATAACTTTCACGTTTGAGCACCGAATTTAGTCGTGAATATCACAATCGCTTCGTCTTTTAAGACGCACATGCTGATATAATTTTCCGACGCTATTACGCAATATACGATGAGCAAACGCCCATCGACGCAACGCAGCCTGACGGCTGCGCTCGGCAATGAAAATACGTCTGCAGCTCAGGCTGCAGCTTCGCCATCAGGGCCGGACGGCAGTGATGACACTAGTCGCGCACTGGTGGTCGTCCCGCACCCTCCCGGGCTTCCTGCCTCGCCTTCAGCCTCGCCTGAGCCAAAACGCAGCCGCCCAACCGAACCGAGCTGGTCTGAGCGCGACTTTGACGTTGACGGGTTATTTTCCACCTTCAACGATGCCAGACCCAGCTTTTTCGACATGCCACCCATCAAGATCCTGGAGTTCGTGTTTTACGGGTCATACGCCTCCATTCTCGACCTGTGCCAGCGCCTCCAACGCCTTTGCCGCCTCCGCACTGGACCTGACGGCCGGTTCACTATGCGACAACATGCTGAGAACCTGGCCAGCTGGTCTCGCCCCCGTCTTCAGCTCGCCGCCCTCTTTTCCATCCTTGAGCGCTCTGTCACGGACCTCTGGACCCCCTCCCCCTTGACCGAATCCACCTTCCCCCTCCACCTCCAAGCAACCATCTCACAGCACGTGACGCCCCTAGCCGCAGATGTGGCGGCAATGGGCGGCACGCTGGCTGCTGAGCTCCCCACCATCTCCACCGCCACTTCCAGCCTCCTCGCCTCCTCCACCGCCACCACCCCCACCTCCGACGCCATCACCGCCCAGCTCCGCGACATCGACCAGCGTCTTAAGGACAACGCCATTGCTATCGAGGTTCTGCAGAACACCGCAGGCCTCACCGCCCAGGCGGTGAAGGACATTGCCGCCAAGCCAGCCCCGGCTGGCCTGGCCGGCGATGCTCCTGCCATCACCACCTGGGCAACATACCACCTCCACCACCTCCGCCGTCGCAGCCCAGCTCCAACGGCAGACGCTTGACCTCCGCGAGGAGGCCGAGCTCGCCAAGCGCAGCCTCAACGTCATTGTCAAGAACTTCACCATGGAGGAAGGTGAGAATTCCGAGAAGCTTATGCGTGCGTTTGAGAGAGAAATCCTTGGTCGCATGGGCCTTAACGGTGAGATCGAGCTGGCCGCCCACCGCCTTCCCCGCGCGCGGGGTAAGGCAGGACCGCCCCCGCTCCTTCTCACCTTTAAGACCCCGGCGGACAAGATTTCTTTTCTCAGACGCCGCAAGCGGCTCGAGAAGACTCTCTTCACCCTTGATGACGACTTGACCCTGGCGCAGCAGCAACGGCGACGGGAGCTATGGCCGACCTACCTCCAGCTCCGGCAGACCAAGGCGGGGCAGCCGGTGTACTGGAAGGGGGCGGCCATCTACGTCGGCCACAAGCCCTGGCAGGCGACCCCCCCCCCCCGCGGCCCCAGCGACTCCAGACGCCCCAGCTTAGGGGAATACAGCAGTAGTAGTGTAGAATAGATAGACCGTGGCCATGTACGTGTACGCCTCCTAGAGGCACTATCCCAGCTAAGCCACGCGCTTTATTTAATCATGTACATGTGTGCCTATGATGAGCCACCCGGTCACTCCTGGTCGCTTGACGACGACCTGACGCCAGCCCAGCAGCAGCAACGCCGCGATCAGTGGCCCGACTACATCCGCCACAAGACCAACCCCGAGAAGCCCCAAGTGTACTGGCGGGGCGGGGACCTCTACGTCAACAAGAAACTGTGGAAGCCCCCCCGGGCTTCCCCGGGATAGAGCACTCCAGCTAGTTGACTAGATGGGGGCAATCGATGATGGGATAGCTTAGGCATTACAGCACTTGAAACGATATTAGCGCACAGCGTTATAGTACCTTCAATTAGCTCTGGCACCTTGTGGCCATCAGCTTGCGCCTTAATTAGCCGACGTCTTGAGCCCACCTCACATTTGTAGCATAAGCTATGCGTCAGCCTACCTATGGTATTGCACTGGTTGTATTGCACCCACAGTGTTGCGCCCCGGCACCATGCCGTGGAGAGAGCGCTCTGTGGCCTGCCCACCTGCGGCAGTGAGAGAAGCTAGGGCGCCCTCCCTCCTTCTCACTGTGTATATAGGGTTGAAGGTTCCTTTACTCTGTATTGGCACCCACGTGACGCAGTCACGTGCTTATTAATTAATTAATTAATTAATTAATTAATTATTAATTAATTAATTAATGATGAGCCACACTCCAGATGATGCCTAGCTTTATTTAGTTATGTTATGCCCATGCAGGGAGTAACTCTCTGCTGAGACGCCATGCCCTAGCTTCTTTGTATAGCTATGCTGATCTTCCCCCCCATGACAGGCTCCCCCTTCGCTGGGCATAGCTTGAAGATCATGGGGATGCAAGTGCCCTGGTGCACCTAGAGCAAGGGTCCTTTACATCCCCACCCTTGCAGGAAGTAGCTTAGGATGTATGATAGGCCATATGCCCCCTCTCAAGGGCTATGTGCTACATATACTCCCAACGGAGTTATGTTACAATTCAATTCAATTCAATTCAAGGTACCTCTTATTTAATATCAGCCCCCGCAGTGCCCCCGCCCTGCGCGAAGTTTTGAAGCTTGAAGCTAAAAGCCAGTTTCACACCGATTGTGCGCGTGAAGAGCACTTCCCATTTCTTCTAAACGCATTAAAAAAATTACACGAATGAAATTCCAGTAGTTTCTCATTCGAAGGCATAAAATGTTGGCCTGCCAGCATCAGATCAGGATACACAGTCACTAACAAGCATAGTTTTGATAGTAGTATACTAATGGCCACTAAAGCCAAAGCGATTTGCGACTTAACTTGCTTGGAATAATGCTGAGTTCGTGCAGCTGCAATTGTTACCCATATGTCACAGCAAGAAGCATATAATTGAGGCAACGTGCCAGGTCCTGGTGGCATCAGGGGTAAAACACCCGACTTGTTATGTGGAAAAAAACATCGCACATGACACATCGCCGAGAATTGCCTCACCAGTTGTGGGAGAGTGCAAGCGCCGACACACTTGATGAGCCACGGTGCCAGAAAAAAAAGACAGAAATGCCGGCCGGCCGAGCAACCGCCTCACCCCACCCTTAAGAGATGTGATCAAGCGATCGACAGATTGAAATACCTCTTTCCCGTCGCCGAATAGGGTCGCATAGCTCCTTGCAAATTTGCGAGAACATGCACTGCTAATGACCGCCTGGGCCCAGCCAGCCAGTTTGCCACAAAAGCCGAGATCAAACCCAACCCATGGCCTGTGAGAAAAGCCCTTGCTCATGTTTTCACCAGCACACCAGCGACCTCCTCGTCCGTGAACTGCCACGGGGCAAAGCCCTCCCCGGCCACACCCTCGGATATCGACTCGGGCAGCGGGCTGTCGCTGCTATCTGTGATGCGCTTGTGGTGCGCGGGCAGCACCTCGAAAAGGTCCAGGGGCACGCTGTCGTCTGAGGGGCCCATGCGGCGGAAGAAGCGCGGCACCCAGGGTAGCTTGCGCGCCTGCCTCTCTTGCAGCTCGCTTCGTTGCCGCTCTTCCAACCTGCCGGTGTCCATTATGCGGGGGCAGTGGAGGGTGTGTGCCAGGGGGTTGGGATCGTGAACGCGTGTCAACGTGGAGAGAGAGGGGCGGATGACATGGGAGGCAGATGCTAGACCAAGAAGATGGCAGAAAAAAAACACCAAATATCATACCGAGTAGCCCATAGACCACGAGTATAGAAATATTAGACGATCGAGTCTAGAAGATTGCCCCAAAGACAGGCAGACCATTCCAAAGCAAAAAAAAAGGTTGACTGTGACGACAACTCAAGTGCAGGGCGGTCCCCATCTCCCTGGTAATAGCTACCCTGGGGTAGCTTCAAGGGTCATGGATAATGCCAGGAGAAGGAATTCAGGGAAGGAATTTTGCAACAATCATAGTTTCTTCATAGCAAGATGGAGGTATAGCTGCTGCGGTCAGGTTGACAGAGCTCGACGTGGGGTCATTTTGATGCCACGGACGCCCAAGACGGCGTGTTATGGAAAAACGATACAAATTACAAGGGTATCATACTGCGACTGATTACAATAACATTATAATGCGATGACCGAAGTGACAGCGGCTACTCACTTGCTGCGAATGGCGGCCGCTTTCTTCAAGTCCCCCCGCTCAATCGCCAGTCGGTCGGCGCGCCGCCGCGAATCACTGGCCAGCGGCGGCACCAGCGCGCCATGGGGGCCCCTGCTCGATGTGGCGACCGTGCTGAGCGTGCCAGCAAACTCGGTGAAGCCGTACTTATGGCCCTGCGGCAGAGGCTTCTTGCGCCAGAGGAGCACCTCGGGCTCTCCCTCAGCCACGGTGGTGTCCTTGCGGCAGCGCACGTAGGAGAGGTTGTCGTTGCTCTTGCCGAACACGCGTGCCTTTGGCACGCCGTCCGCGTCCATGACCTTGCCTTCGACCTCATAGCGGTTGGTGCTGTGGGGGTGCGTGGGGTGTAGGGGGGGACATATGTGTGCGTGCGCGTGCGTGTGCATGCGTGCAGGCATGTGTGTGTGTCAGGGAGGGAGAGAGAGAAAGAGAGAGAGACAGAGCGAGACAGGGAGGGAGGCAAGCAGGGAGGGAGGGAGGCAAGCAGGGAGGGAGGGAGGGAGGGAGGGAGGGAGGGAGGGAGGGAGGGAGGGAGGGAGGCAAGCAGGGAGGGAGGGAGGGAGGAAGGGAGGGAGGGAGGGAGGAGGGAGGGAGGGAGGGAGGGAGGGAGGGAGGGAGGGAGGGAGGGAGGGAGGGAGGGAGGGAGGGAGGGAGGGAGGGAGGGAGGCGGCACACGCGCATGCGCCAACTGTTGAGGTTTCTTGTTTCGTGAGCGCATCACACCCATGTATTCACGAATCCATTTTACCAGCCACAAGAAGCCAGAAACCATTTGAGCTCACCCTCTCCCCCGTCTCCTCTTCCCACCCCACCCCGCATGGCTCCTTTCTCACATGTGCAAATCGCATGTAGCCTGCTCCTGATGAGGTGCCTCTTCGTATAAGAAGCACATTTGGTGAGGTGGCCCCTTCCACTAGCACAATATAGCCACTCCTGTGCCGCTCCTGAACCATCTACCCGGCTTGAAGGTGAGCACCCACCTAAACCAACCACATGGATTGAAGGCAGTGCTTCTGCTAACGGGACTATTTCGTCAACTGGTTGACGAATTTTGAAAATAGTAAAATAGTCAACCATTTTGGGCAATTCGTCAACCACATTCGTCAACCAACTTGGCAATTCGTCAACCAATTGACGAATATGTTCCGCAGTTCGTCAACCGGTTTGACGAAATGTTTAGGGTATTCGTCAACCACCCAACCACACAAGTCAGGCCAGACCTGAGGTCCAGCGGCGCGGCATCAGGCCGTCAGCCCGTACCATCTGAATATTCCTAGGAACGATGCAGTTATTAGTGTTGGTTTGGAAAGACAGTACGGTTCAGGACAATGCTCGGGTACCAAAACTGAAGACGAGCAAGGCAGGACTGAGCCGACCAGGGCATGAAAAAAATATTACCGGTATTAATCATGGTATTAATTACCCTCCGACCTCAGGCCGTCTGGCGACTACATGTGCGATAAAATATTGCATGCGAAATTGTTTCGATAATGGCGGCGGGCGATGTTTAGGGCGATATTTAGGTAGTGTTGCATGAGCTAGAGAATGTCAAAGAAAAACGGTTTGGCAGGTTTCAAGACTAGCACCTTAGATGCTCTGTTTAAGAAGCAAGCTGGAGAAACTGTAGCAACGGAAAATATCGTCGACCTAGGCCGCAGTTTAGATGAGAAGGAGGGCAGGCAGGGCCGCGACAAACGCAAGAGAGTAGAGCGTGAGGAAGAGGATGAGTCTAATGCGCAGGACGAGGAAGATAGCGGCCAGTCAGCATCATCTGACAGCGCCTCAAACTCTGTCGAGGAGGAATCTGGCGAGGAGGGGGCCGAGACAGAAAGGAGCAAGGCCGATGATGACGGCAGCTCTGAGCCAGGGAAGAAGAAGGGCAAGAGAAAGCCAGCTCCCAGTACGAAAAGGCAGAGACAGGAGTACAACAAGCAGTACAGCAAGGAGCGGCCCGAGCGCGAGCAGTGGTGGGAAAACGGACAGTACGAATGGGCCCAAACGACCACGGATCTCAGCGGTACGAAGTCGATTCAGTGCATCCCGTGCTCGTGGCACGGGCAACCAGTGGACAGGCGCGCGCAGCGCGCAGGGTGCAGGGCCAAGCTCGGACAAAACTGTGCCAGTAGTGCCTGTTGATAGCAGCGAGGAGGATGTGATGGTTGTTTAATGGCCTCGTGCTGTGCACACTTGACTCAGGCCTAGCTGTGAACGATACTAGTTATTCTTCTGTAGTTTATGCAGTTGTCAACAACAACTATGTGATATTATGTGTTATCCACATGCATTACATGCGTGTGTGAGGCGTGAGCGACCTTAAGTTAATTATGAAGAAATAAAGCTTCCTCCTCCCCCCCCCCAGGGTTGACGAGGCGCCAAGGCAAATAGTCAACCAGTTTGACGAATTGCCGAGGCAAATAGTCAACCATTTGACGAAGCGCCGAGGCAAATAGTGAACAGTTTGACGAATGACAAAAACCCTTAGCAGAAGCACTGATTGAAGGTGAGCACCCACCTGCACCTCCTGCATGGCTTCAAGGTAGCACCCACCTGAACCACCCGCACGGCTTGAAGGTGAGGACTGACTTCTCTCCCGTCGTCAGGTTCTCCAGCACCATGTCGCCAAAGCTGTCGATCCACGTCCTGAAGATGCGTTAGGGGCCAAGCCCACCATGAGCTAGTACATGTGAGTTAAAGGAAGGCATCACAGCAGGCGGTAGCTGTCGATTTACGTCCGGAGGGTAGAAGAGATACAAGTGGAGGAGGGTTTAGGGTTTAGGGTTTAGGGTTGCAATTGGTATAACGATACCTCAGCTACAGGGTGTGATGTACGGAGGGGAGGAGGTGACCATGTGTTGTATATATTGGCCGATTTCTCATTGATACATCCCAGCATGCATCCACATCTAAAGCAGCGAGGGCGACTGAGGGGAGGTGATCGTGCATCATTCATGGGAAAATGTCTCGGTCATGCACCACAAGACCATGCACATGATTGGGTCATGGGCAAACATTCGTTACATTAACTGTCAATACATGGTCCGGCCGCAGTTGTTGACCCATGCCCTGGACAGTGGTGTGGCTGCGGAAGGGGAGTTCAGCCCGTCAGCGCCCTGAATGATGGTGTGGCTGGAATGCACGGAGATTCAGCAGCATGGAGACTCAGCAGCAGGAGTTCACAGCAGAAGTGGAGCCAACGGCTTGGGCGGTGGTATGATGGAAAAGTGTGGAACGGGAGTGGTTAAGGGGTTGGGAAGCAGTGGGAGGGAGTTGCTGATTATGAGAAACATGTGTGCCTCCCTTCACCTGCCCTTGATAGGCTGGCCTTCCCTGCTCACCTGCCCATGAGGATGTTGTACGCCTCAACCAGAAAGGATAGCGTTCATGGTAAGATCCCTTGATGGACGTGCCCTTGGTGGTAGGACTTTGTACGCCCTCCTTCACCTGCCCACGAGGATGTTGTAAGCTCTCCTTGACCTGCCCATGAAAGTATTGCACGCCTTTCTTTACCTGACCTCGTTAAGCTGCACCCCCCTTGCTCACCTGCTCATGAGGATGTTGTACGCCCTCCTTTACCCGCCCATGAGGATGTTGTACGCCCTCCTATACCTGCCCATGATGATGTTGTACGCCCTCCTTTACCTGCCCTTGAGGATGTTGCACGCCCTCCTACACCTGCCCATGAGGATGTTGCACGCTCTCCTTTACCTGCCCATGAGGATGTTGTACGCCTTGGATATGGGGGGGACGAGCGAGATGGAGACGCCCGCCTTCTTGAACAGAATGCACGTGCGGCCGACCGGGTAGACCTCAACAGCGTTGCCGAGAAACTTGGTGCGCGGGCTGGAGGTGACAGTGTAGGACCAGTGCTCATTCTCCGCGTGGGCGACCGCGAGGTTGGGCTGGACACCGACCTGGTGGCAGAGGGGCAGGAGGGATGGGTGCAGGGAGGAGGGGGGAGAGGAGGGGAGGATAAGGGGGTGGCGGACAGGGGGAGGAAGAGGGGGGAGAAGAGGGAGGAGAGGGGGGAGAGGCGGAGAAGTTAAAGGAGACGGGGGAGCAGAGGGGGGAGGAGGGGGGGGAGGAGAAGGGGGAGGAGAGGCGGAGAAGAAGGGTAGAAAAGAAGTACAGGGAAAGCCAGGGGGCAGAGTGGGGAGAAAGCAGAAGAGGAGTCGGAGGAGTTGGAGCCATACTGTGAAGAAGAAAGAGTACACAGTAGGAGGGAACTTGGGACATACACCACAGCCTCCTGCCACCAGGGCCCAGTATTGGAAGGGAATTTCCACCAAAAGCGGCGGGATAAGCCAAAGAGTGGCGGGAGACATGATCCGAAAGGGGGGGAAATGGGCAGTGTTTCTAGTAAGGGTGTTCGGCACGCTTCAGTCGGCTGACGCGCCGCCGTTGGCGGCGCGTCGGACGGCCGACACACCACCGTTGGAGGCGCGTCAGCCCACATTAGTCAAGGGCAGGTCCCAGCCCCCCCCTAAAGGGAGAATTATCCTCAAGGACCCTTAAGGAGCAAAATTACCAGGGAAGGGGGGGTGGGGCAGTTGGATTGGGGGCAGGTGCAAGATGGGACTGGGGGCAGTAGCAAGATGAGAAAAGAGGTTCCAAGGGTGCACGCAGGGGCAGGACAGATACTACGACATTGGATCTCAAACATGCTCCTTTGTTAAAACTGGCCTTATCAAGTTTATCAACAACATGATGAGAGATAACTTCCATTTCACGATGTTTGAACGTCACAGATTTCTGAACGGGCATTCCGGTAAAAAGTTACAAGTGGTTACAAAAAAGCTTTATTGGTTGCCCTAAGGGCTTAACAAAATGAGCTTGCGATGTACATGGTAAATGACAGGTACTTGATGCATAAAGCTCAAGCAATGGCTAGCATGTCTGGATGTGCATAAAACAAGCCGCTCTAGCTCCTTCACGGCCTGGGTTACATCGACGAGAGCAGGACTACTTGATCCTGCCCCGTAGGCGGTTAGCCTTTTGAAATATTACGAAATCGCCATCGAATGAAACCTTGTAAGGAATCCCCCTCCGTTTGACACCATGGCCACGCTTTTGGTGTGCCAAAAACCTCGCTGAAGATTCAGGAGTCGGGTACAAGGCAATGTAATGCAGAAAAACGAAAAAGAATTTGCGTAGACTTTATACGGATCGACCGACGAATTCTATTTCCTACCGCCTCAACATGATACCTAAACCGATGCAGCCCGCAGGTTGCAAGAAAAGTATGAAACCCACCTACGAAATAGCAGCTGCTATTATAATGCATCCATCGTGATTTTCTTAGGTACGCTTCGCATACAATCTATTACGTATCCACTATCGCTGCTATGGCCATCGCCACCTCGCTGGCAACCTCACCAAGAATGCATACCCCCCCAAGAAAAACATGTCGCACTCCAGTAATTAAAGCAATCAGAGATTTCTTTCCTAATTTCTATTGATCACTGGAAGGTTGCCTGCGCGCGCCCAAATCTTACTGCCGTTTTCAGCCAGCGCATAAAATCTCGAGTACGGTTCGGTTAGGTGCAGGCGTGGGTGGGTTTATACTTGATAAATCTGGTACGAACAGGTCCATATCTCTCAGGCGCGGGGTACCTGTGGGAGATGCACATAGTGACTTGCCTGATGCGTGAGCACTTGGTGTGCGTCCGACGACTGACGGACACCCAAAATTTACGCGTCCGACGGCTGAGGCGCGGGGTAAAATTCCTGACACGTAAGTGCTGGTGCGTCAGCCGGCTGACGCATGCGTCACGCTACTAGAAACACTGGAAAGGGGGGTGCTCGAAGGGATAGAAAGGGCGACCCTTGGTAGCTTGGTTTTGTCCCAGAAGATTTGATAACGACACCTGTGAATGCAGCGAGTGCCTGCAAGACTTAAGAGCCCAGCCCGCTTCCCCATTCCACACAACCAACCCCAGCAGGGCACCAAACGCCCCTACCGGGGGCCATGACCTACCAGTATGTATGCGTGGGTGGGCCGTGCAACGCCCGCCAACAACGGTTAGGGGGAGGGTGGGCCGCGCAACGCCCGCCAACAACGATTAGGGGGAGGGTGGGCCGCGCAACGCCCGCCAACAACGGTCAGGGGGAGGGTGGGCCGCGCAACGCCCGCCAACAACGGTCAGGGGGAGGGTGGGCCGCGCAACGCCCGCCAACAACGGTCAGGGGGAGGGTGGGCCGCGCAACGCCCGCCAACAACGGTCAGGGGAAGGGTGGGCCGCGCAACGCCCGCCAACAACGGTCAGGGGGAGGGTGGGCCGCGCAACGCCCGCCAACAACGGTTAGGGGGAGGGTGGGCCGCGCAACGCCCGCCAACAACGGTTAGGGGGAGGGTGGGCCGCGCAACGCCCGCCAACAACGGTCAGGGGAGGGTGGGCCGCGCAACGCCCGCCAACAACGGTTAGGGGGAGGGTGGGCCGCGCAACGCCCACCAACAACGGTCAGGGGGAGGGTGGGCCGCGCAACGCCCGCCAACAACGGTCAGGGGGAGGGTGGGCCGCGCAACGCCCGCCAACAACGATTAGGGGGAGGGTGGGCCGCGCAACGCCCGCCAACAACGGTTAGGGGGAGGGTGGGCCGCGCAACGCCCGCCAACAACGGTCAGGGGGAGGGTGGGCCGCGCAACGCCCGCCAACAACGGTCAGGGGGAGGGTGGGCCGCGCAACGCCTGCCAACAACGGTTAGGGGGAGGGTGGGCCGCGCAACGCCCGCCAACAACGGTTAGGGGGAGGGTGGGCCGCGCAACGCCCGCCAACAACGGTCAGGGGGAGGGTGGGCCGCGCAACGCCCGCCAACAACGGTTAGGGGGAGGGTGGGCCGCGCAACGCCCGCCAACAACGGTCAGGGGGAGGGTGGGCCGCGCAACGCCCGCCAACAACGGTCAGGGGAGGGTGGGCCACGCAACGCCCGCCAACAACGGTCAGGGGGAGGGTGGGCCGCGCAACGCCCGCCAACAACGGTCAGGGGGAGGGTGGGCTGCGCAACCCCCGCCAACAACGGTCAGGGGGAGGGTGGGCCGCGCAACGCCCGCCAACAACGGTTAGGGGGAGGGTGGGCCGCGCAAAGCCTGCCAACAACGGTCAGGGGGAGGGTGGGCCGCGCAACGCCCGCCAACAACGGTTAGGGGGTGGGTGGGCCGTGCAACGCCCGCCAACAACGATTAGGGGGAGGGTGGGCCGTGCAACGCCCGCCAACAACGGTCAGGGGGAGGGTGGGCCGCGCAACGACCGCCAACAACGGTCAGGGGGAGGGTGGGCCGTGCAACGCCCGCCAACAACGGTCAGGGGGAGGGTGGGCCGCGCAACGCCCGCCAACAACGGTCAGGGGGAGGGTGGGCCGCGCAACGCCCGCCAACAACGGTTAGGGGGAGGGTGGGCCGTGCAACGACCGCCAACAACGGTTAGGGGGAGCGTGGGCCGCGCAACGCCCGCCAACAACGGTTAGGGGGAGGGTGGGCCGCGCAACGCCCGCCAACAACGGTTAGGGGGAGGGTGGGCCGCGCAACGCCCGCCAACAACGGTCAGGGGGAGGGTGGGCCGCGCAACGCCCGCCAACAACGGTTAGGGGGAGGGTGAGCCGCGCAACGACCGCCAAGTACAGCAGGGCACTTGCATTATCAAGGGCCCCTGTGCCCATAGGGCCGCGAATCCCAGCTTTACAACTTCGAAAATGGCGGCTGTGCCAAGCAGCCCGCTGTAAGCCATTCTCAAACATGCTGCTGCTGTACGTGCTGCACGGTGCAGCTGCCTCGCCATGTGCCTGCTCCGCGATGCAGTTGACCCCCTACGTGCCTGCTTCAATACCTCATTTGCCCCTTAGCTGCTCCGTGATGTGGTAGACGCCCTACATACCTGCTGGAATAAGGAGTACACCCCCTAGGTGCCTGCCCCTTCTCTGTACCTGCTCCGCGATGTAGTTGACGCCCGAGGGCGAGCACAGCTCGTATGTTTCCCCCAGCATTGCGTACAGGGGGGTCCACGTGCGCTCGTTGGCCGCGTAGGGAGACACCGCCCACGCGGCTGTCGGGGGAAAGGACGGGTGCCAGCACAGAGTAGGTAGCAGCTCAGAGAAGGTATGCATAGTTTGTGATGTATGCTGACAGAGTAGGTAGGGGGACACCGCCCACCCAGTTGCAGGGGAAGGGACGACTGTCAGCACAACAAAATGTTGGTATGAAAAGTAGAGTCGCATTTTGGGTGCCAGCACAGAGTAGGTATCAATATTGGTTAGGGAGCAGTACAGCGTAGGTATGTGCAGGTACAGCCATGCATGCCTTAAGGTGACGGTCCCGGCACGAATTTTTTGTCCCCGAAAAAATTCGCGGTACCCGTCCATACCGTGAAAAAGTGGTGCACGGTGCGTGGCCCCCTACTGGAGCTGGCCATGGCGAATGCGTTTAGGCGAAACTACCATGATAGGGCATGCGAAATGCAAAATAAATATTAAATACGATGAGTTCATGATGTTATTTCTTAGCGGACTTATGTTCGTTTTGCAATGTCGATGATTATTTTTATGAGCATCGCCACGGGGGTCCATTTCTGGAATTTTCGTCGCAAGGAATAGATTAGAATGCACGCTGGCGGCGGTGATTGTCAGGTTTGATGGGGTTCAAGAAAGCGTCAAGGATGCGTTTTCTTTGTTATTAGTAAAGCCTTACCGACTTAGCTGGGTTTTGGCAAGATTTCCATCATTAGCTGTAAGACACTCTCCAGGCTCGCGAGATGCACTAGTCATCTTTACATGGAAGGTTGGTCTTTCTTGTGCTGCTGGGCGAAGGACAATGTCGGTGACGGTACGATGGTGTGCCCATCGTCACCATATAAATGTTTCGCTCCCTTGTCGGGTTATCAACGCATGTTTTCGCCTTCTTTCCGTGCAGATTGCGCCAGGTAGCATGCCATTCCGTGATAAGCCTCGCCAGATTCCTGGCAGCTTTCAATGATTTTATCCACGTTGCATGGCTGGGCGTGTCAAAGTGTGAGCCGTGGCATGTTGGGAAGCTGTTTGGGATTTGTTGAGTGATTAATTGGAAGGAGTTCGCTAAAAGCACTCAGTTTAATGTGAGTATTGACGCAGCGTTTCTTAGCAGCGGTTTCACTGCGCTTAGAGGCTGACAAGCTTGAGGTTGTTTCTTAGCAAACAAATGCGCTGGAGTGAAAGGCGACAGTGGGCATTCTGAGAGGCACATTGCATGGGTGGAACTGCATGTAGGTAGGGGATACCATTCTTTTCTTGGCCTCTCTCCCACTGCATTATGGGACAGCCCTGTCATATGCTAGCAAGGCAAAGTAACCATGGTAAGAAGCCCAGGCACGCAGCATGTATGAAAAGTATGCTTTCCCTGCGGACCGTCTCTTGTCCCCGTTGGTTGGGCAATCCGTAGATGGGGGTTTCTAGGGTGTCTGGGCATTGAACAGCATGGTTTTGGTATGATGCTCACACCATAAACCTGGGACATGCTCTTTGGAAGTGTTGGCTAGGCATGTAGAGCTACCTGTCTTGTTGCTGTGCACACACCCGACAGGTTGCGCATGCCGAGGGAAGGCAAGAGCACATGAGGTGCCCAGCCACCTCCTTGTACGTTGTGGTCAAATTGGGCATGGTCAGGAGCCTTTTGGATGGCATAGGAAGCCTTTGTGTGCCTTAATACTCACTGTTGTCTTCCTTAGCCTCTGCACAGGTGGCCAACTGCCAAACGTTATAACTTCCACCTTTGAACTCAGAATGCGCTCAAACTTTGACAGCTGATGTGTGCCCACCTCTAGTATTTGTCTATATCTCCTGAGGGCCAAATAATGTGTTATTGATTTGTTTTATTTTTTCCAGCCTTGAAAAGTACGTCTTTGGGGGAAAAATCAATTACTCATGAAATACTCATTATTCTGGGGTGCCAATCCGATGGAACTTTTGCAAACTGGGGCAACAAAATGGGAATATATTGAAACATGCAATATGGTGTCCCCATTGTCCCAGGGAATACGTGCCATATATAGCGCGTCTTTTGCTATTTTTAGCGCAATACTGGTGTATAATTGTGCATACCACCCTCAACAAGTGGTGGGATGGACTCCCACACATTCCATTTACATGCCTAATCTTTTGGGTACCCCCAGGTCAGCCTTGCATGTTGTTCCATGATCTGGTTTCAGGGGGGGCAAGAATGAGAACTCACATTAAGTTGGTTTTGCCGGATCAAGCGGGTCATCACCCAACTAAAGGCGTGAATGGCTGTACTTAATTGTACTAATTTGAACTTACGATACAAAAACGTACTAATCTGAACAATTTTGAACAAAGTTTTTCTAGAGGATGTCAAATCCCAGGCAACCCAACTAAAGGCGTGAACCCAACTTCAGCAGACCCACTTCAGGCATGACTGACTGTAGTAATGTATGCAGGTAGGAGTGGTTGGGGGGCACAACCCATGCGGCTGTGGGGGCATGCGGTAAGACCATTTATGTGACCGGTGGGAGCGTGGGGGCAGGCGATTCGCGCTGCTGCGGGGCCGCGCGGGTATCCATGCACATTAGATATCAGCACTAAATAGCAGTAAAGATTTTTAAGAATCAGCACAGATTAGATACGTGCAGGAAGATAAATTTGTTATGTAAGCGGTGTAGCTATGTGCAGGTAAGCGGGAGGATGAGGCACTTGAGCGGAAGGAAACTGTTTTGCTTATGGGGTAGATCAGGCATGTGTGCAGGCATTGCTAATTACCTGTGCAGACCCTGCGGCCAGGTGAGGCAACGGAACATGCAGGCGATACGATGACGGCGAATGCCCTCTGGATACGAGTTTCTGATCCGTTTCTGACACCTATCCGGATACACAGTGTGGAGTGGATGCCCAGTAATAGTGGATTTCCTTATTGGTTAAATAATTGGGAGTAGACGAACAAACGACAGAGGACAAACGAGTGTCAGTAGTACAACGTTCCGATTTACCTCTGACAAACGTTGGTGCCAGCATTCCCTGTTTACAGCAGGCAGGTCTAGTTTTTTAAAAAAGATTTCTGGTCACCAACTCATCGTGCCAGAGTTTACCTGACGTGGAGCGCATGCCAAGGTGAGGCTGTCGCAGAGCACACCAAGATTGTTAAACGATTGAAAGAAGTCTGTTATACTTTCCAACCTTTGGTGCCAAGGCTCACCTGTATAGAGCATGCGCTCGATCGGGTCCTGGCAGGCGGCCGCTTTATTCAACAGCTCGTCGTATTCCATGATCTGGCAAACAGGATACATCACGGGTGGTTTTTGATTATGATTATTCAAGCGCGAAGGGCGCACGTCAAGCACAAAGTTGCAAACAGCACACGCTACGCATGTGCCATGCACACCACCATGGCATCATGCCATGTGGGCCCGAATGGTGTGGTGTGGGGCAGCACGCCACAGTCTGGGCCGATGTGTAGCGAATGACATTACGTCATGACGTCCAATAGTCCCAGCTCTACGGGGATGCGCTGCGCTACTGCCAAGCTATTTACTTAATATTTCCACTGGAAGTTTTAGGGATCCTTCCCGCGCAATCTCCATTGTTGTCACCTCAGCACAACTGACGTCCAATACCTGCTAAAATCCAACACAATTCTCACGCCTGCCGATGCGCATCGATTCTTACGCGCACCAATGACATCGTCTGCCGGGATTGCCTTGCCTTGCCTGGCTTTGGCCTCACCTCGGCCACCTTCTGCAGCGTGGTCAGCGGCCCAAACAGGAAGGCTGGTCCACTACTATTAAATCGTTCATTCACACGCCTCACCTCGGCCATCTTCTGCAGTGTGGTCAGCGGCTCAAACAGGAAGATGGGCAGGCTGATGAGGGAGGTGACGTCGAGGCCGATGTACTTGTGGACCGAGGATAGCATGCGCTGGCGCTCCTGCAGGCACAAGGACGGCCGTGTGGTGGAGGTGTAGCATGGGAGCACGGCAGGATGGGAACCATGCCGCTAGAACAGGACGACAAACACTCTGGACAGTAAAGGGAATGGTTATTTGGGGGCAAGGGGCTGCCGCACCATCGGGGCAAGTACGGAGGTGCCAAGCGTGCAAGTGGGGGGCCCAGGGGTGCAGGAGGGCAGTAAGGCAGCGTGAGAGGTTATAAACAATGTGAGATCACTGCAGGGCAATGTGGCAGTGCGCCAGCATGGCAGGGTGAAAGCTGTCGCGGCGATGGGAAAAAACGCGTTTGGGGCAGGTTTGGGGAAGTAAAAGGGACTGACAGTATCAGCGGTAGGCACGAAGTCCGCTGATAAAACGTTTACAAAACATGGACTTCCTTGCGAGAGAATGCATGGCCCCCCCCCGCCGCATTCAGTCCCCCCCCCCCTTCCTGCCATCCCCCCCCGCCCCCCCACACACGTACCTGTCCGCCACCCGGCCGCCCGCCTGCCCGACCATACGCCCGTCCGTCCACCCCGCCCGCCCACCCGCCCGCCCCCCCCATCCTCATCCCCCCACCCCCCACCTCTTGCACCATGTGCAGTGTGTTACGCAAACACTGCACGCAAGTGACAACATATATATGTGTAGAGTGACCACGCACCCACCTCTTGCTCCACGGGCAGTATGTCCTGCCGAAGCTCGTCCGCCTTGCCAATGTGCGTGTGGCCCTGGTCGTCCGGGTCATGCACCTCCAGCTCGTCATCGATCTGGACCTCACCCACCAGGCTGGCAACCACCAATGTGCATGCATGGGAAGGGAAGTGCCGATATCTGACACACGCACATATAAATATGGGGCACGAGCCAGCCAAGCGGGGCCGCACACATGAACATGGGGCACCAGCCAAGCGGGGCCGCGCACACAAACATGGGGCACCAGCCAAGCGGGGCCGCGCACACAAACATGGGGCACCAGCCAAGCGGGGCAGCGCACATAAACATGGGGCACCAGCCAAGCGGGGCAGCGCACATAAACATGGGGCACCAGCCAAGCGGGGCCGCGCACATAAACATGGGGCACCAGCCAAGCGGGGCCGCGCACACAAACATGGGGCACCAGCCAAGCGGGGCCGCGCACACAAACATGGGGCACCAGCCAAGCGGGGCCGCACACATAAACATGGGGCACCAGCCAAGCGGGGCCGCGCACATAAACATGGGGCACCAGCCAAGCGGGGCCGCGCACACAAACATGGGGCACCAGCCAAGCGGGGCCGCGCACACAAACATGGGGCACCAGCCAAGCGGGGCCGCGCACACAAACATGGGGCACCAGCCAAGCGGGGCCGCGCACATAAACATGGGGCACCAGCCAAGCGGGGCCGCGCACACAAACATGGGGCACCAGCCAAGCGGGGCCGCGCACATAAACATGGGGCACCAGCCAAGCGGGGCAGCGCACACAAACATGGGGCACCAGCCAAGCGGGGCCGCGCACACAAACATGGGGCACCAGCCAAGCGGGGCCGCGCACACAAACATGGGGCACCAGCCAAGTGGGGCCGCACACACACAAACATGGGGCACCAGCCAAGCACACAAACATGGGGCACCAGCCAAGCGGGGCCGCGCACACAAACATGGGGCACCAGCCAAGCGGGGCCGCACATGCACGGATGGGGGGGGACAAGCCAAGCGCGCATGGGGGGGAAAAGGCAGGCAGTACCGACGGACAAGGAGACTATGCCAGTGCGGACGGTGCACCACGAGGGGCAGATCTTCAATGCTGATCTTTAGTCAGCTTGTTAACTGGTTGCTCCAACTCTAACCATCAACTAGTTACTGATCGCTAATCAACTGGTTGCTCGAACTCTAACCATCAACTAGTTACTGATCGCTTATGAACTGGTTGCTCCGACGCTAACCATCAACTAGTTACTGATCGCTAATCAACTGGTTGCTCTAATCGCTACACCATGAGGTGGGGCAGTAGAGCCCCACAGCCAGACGTGGCAGTGTCCACGGGCAGTGAGGTTTAGGCCCATTGTTTAGGGAGTACACCGTGTCTACACCACCCTATTGTGCAGGTGGCGGTGATTGCACCCCAGCATATGGCAGGTAAGCACCAAAACTGTAACTTGCCTGACAGACATCCGCATTGCATTGCATGGCATCATAGTAGGCAGTGTAAACATGGTACGCGTGATCAAGCAAAAGATTACGGGTGATAAGGATGGGGTATGGCCCTGCACGCGACCCCAACCACAAGTAGTCCAAGTGCATTCCCGCCTGCCCTCCCGCCCACGCCCCACTTGCCCGCCCGCCTGAAAGCATGCGCTGCTGCCTCATGAAGACGCTATACGGTGTGCCTATGGGTTTAGTTTGTCCAACCTGTTGATGCCTCTCTGCAGGTGTCCCTACAAGTGCCATCTGCACCCTAGCGGCACCCCACCTGTTGATGCCCGAGTTGACATATCCCAGCAGGCTGCTGCCCCACGACGAGACGCGCGCCAGCGCAGACGGGCTGGGCGCGGGGCGGGACGTGTCCACCTCACCCTCCGACACGGGGGGCTGCATGGCGGCTCTCCTCTTTGGCGTATGTGCCCCCTGCGGCGTGGCCTCGACCGACCAAGGTAACAGCAGCAACAAGGGTAACAAGCAGCATCGACATAACACGCAGCAGCAAGGTAACAAGCGGCAAAAATAAATGCAGAGCAAGCAGCACCGAGGCATGAAGCAGCATGGCACAAAAAATGATACTACTACCGCGATAACCAGCACTGAGGCCGGCTCTGAGACTGGTGTTGGAGTGGCATGTCAACTGGGCCATGCCCAAAACCAAAGGGGGCTCTATGCCATTAAAAGAAGATGCTGGTGAGGGTGTTTGCCCAAGTCAACCTGAGCGGCCTACCTGAGCAGTCGTAGGTCAGGTGCAGGCAAATTACAAGAAGTAAATCATTAGCAAGTTGCCTAGTAGCAAGTTGCCCAGCAGTACTAGCTTAATGCAGTGCGCGCGGGCATGTGTTTCAATTTGTATAATATTTATTATAAACTGTATCAATGCAATGTGAGTACCAAAGGGGTGTCTAGTTTGAGTGCAATGTGAGAACTTGGAGTAGAGGCGCTGGTGTCACTTGAAAATTCATCGAACTACTTGGGTCTACACTAGCGAGTTATGACAGTTTACCATCCTTGCAGCTGTCAATGAAGACCGTGGTTGGCAACAGCGGTTACAGCTACGAACACAGCAGCATTTGACAACTGAGAAAATGTGTCGCATGCGGCATACGTAGTGCGAAAATGATGAGCACACTCGAGGCCCACAATTGCGGCAGAGCTGCTCCCTGCAGCAAGTTAGGTAGTGTCTCCCTCCAACACGCTCAAAGGATATGTCCCACAGTGCATTCTGCAGACTAACTTGAACGTTGCACGAGATCAAGCCTAATTGGAATAACATGACCACTCTAAGCCCAGCATTGCAGCACGAACTCGGTAGGAGAAAAGGGTTGCGCGACCAATGTACAAAATATTCCCAATGTGGTGAATGTCAATGCCCGCCTGGCGAGCTGTGCAACAATTTTACTTCATACAATTTGCTTCCCGACCCTATCCAATTCAGCATGTTATAATAGATATTTTGGAAACAGCGGAGGCGCACCTGTCGTCAATGGGAGGGGAGTTACGTTCTACAATGCACTGGACATTCCCATGCGCATTGAATTCGTTAGTACCCCCAAACTCTTCCGATCCGGACACAGCACAGGCTGATGCCTTGGCAAGTCAATCGGCCATTGCCTGCAAGGCCGCCAAATGTCGCCAATGGAGACCAGCAACTCGCCTCCACGGCCGCAACGGCAGCAGTGGTTTGGATATGGGAGGTAGGCTGCGTGGTGACGGGCGAGCGTCACGCGACACCTAATCATGGCCTAATTATTTATTCACGCCGCAGAGCGCAGTGCAGGCGGCCATGCGATGAGAATCTGGTTTGATAGTATCTCTCCCCTCCAATCCCGCGCCAAGCCGCCAAGATCCGGCGCGTGGGGAACTGGGGATCAAAGTTACACCGCCCATTTTCGGTACTTTTCCAGATAAATAGGTGTACGTTTATTCCAAATATATCCAATAGGATCCCATTTTTGGCAATTTCGGGGAAATGGGAATATTTATCAGGCGGAGCCAATTTTCGGAAGAACCGTTAGGTTCGCCAGAATTGGCGAAGCTTATAAGGCCGTACACGTGATAAAACATAGGAATAAGGGATGAAGATCCGTCAATCCATACATACATACATCCACCGAATTTGTCCCTAATTTGCAACCATAAAGTGGGTGAGGTTCTTCCGAAAATTGGCTCCGCCGTAGAGTTTCAACGGGCAAGTTGCAAACACGCACGTTACTTGATTATCCAATTAACTGAAAGACCAGAGAGGTGAAATGGGAAGTGAGTATCAGCGAATAGTAATCCTAAATGAAGGTAGTCAAACACCGGTGTGAAGGTGACAGGTCGGAAGCTGGGGCTATTAGGCGACCGACATTCAACATCTTTTACTGCACAGGGCAATCGGGGTAAACGCGACCCTCAGCAGTCGGTTTCACCACGATGCGACATGCCTGTGCACCTTCCCCTCGGACTGGAAACAATTGAGCACCGCTTTCTCTACTGCCAAGTGAGCGGGGTGTGGCAATGGTTGTTTAACGTATGGTCCGCATGGACCGCGCTGCCACATTCCACATTAACGCTATCCGTGCGTTGTATCATATTCGGTATGGCGGGGACCCCAGGGGATGAGTTATCCGACAGTCAACTAGCCTGGGTATGGCTACGCACTAATAATATGTTGTATGCGATCTGGACTATCCGGAACGAGACGGTTTTCAAAGTGCGGCACGAGTGCACCAAAGCCGCCAGCCGTGGTGAGGCGGTTTATCTTCCTCTGGAACTCAGCAATGCGTCGCGCTTGGCTCTTGGCGCAAGAACAATACAAGGTGTGGGACCCCAGGCCCAACAATGACAGGCCCAGCCCCTTGGAGCTCTTCCATACTCTCCTGGGACGCAACAGGGTGTTTAATTACTTGCATTCCTCACGGTGACCTTACGCGCGTCACTTGGCTCCCCTGGTCACATAATGCTCCTTTCTAAACCTTTCACCTATCACACTACCCTCAGTGGGTAACCAGCTGGTCGATACGTGGTACCTCTTAACCTAACGATATTCCTATTGGTTAATAAAAAATACCCATTTACCAGGAAAGGGGCTAATAGGGGGGTCGATACGTGGTACCTCTTAGGGTGGTTTTACCGGATTAGGATACATTTGCACGGCTTCAAATGTATCCTAAATGCACCATTGGCAAACATGGTTTCTGGACATGGTCAATATCATTCATATGTTTGGCAAGCATGATATGATCATGCTTGCCAAAGATGTCGTCTCTTTTCATATTTCACACATATATTATCGGCCTCGGCGTGCCATGCTTCCACGTTTGTTGTCTCTTTTCATATATTGTAAATATGATCAATAAAATTCCAAACATGACCATGTTGGAGACTTCAAGTGGAGCATCATGATTACTGTTTTCACTATTACGTAACCCATGGTTCATGTTAACATGGCATAATGAGCAATCCTATTGACCCCATGACTAATGGTGAAGTTAATAAAGTTACATCGTGGCACGTCACTATAGATAGCATCAAGTTGCATCATTGTGCATAAAGTAGTTTAGCACTGAGTTGGCATGCCAACACCAGGTACACTAAATAAATTAAAACCAGAATTGATCAACAACCCAGTATCCAAATACAGTATCCATATATATTAAAAATATAATTACTTACAGCAGAGTGAAATCACTCAAACCAAAGCAAACGCCCAGCTATAAACCTATATACAGAGCCATGTCAAAGCTCTATACTACGATAAGACCAATGGAAACGCCTAACGGGAGGAACCTAATAGCCCTGCTGCACCGCAAAATCAGCCCGCGTACGGCGGAGCATGATGTCAGCCATGGCCCGAGTCAGCGCCACCGACAAGCGCTGACGCCAATATGACGTCCAGGTCCGCGCCGACCATGGGGCCCGCTGGCCCTCCAGGTCCAGCCGATCCTCCCGGAGCCGGCAACACTCCTTGAAGAAGGCGGAGGTCAGGGGCCCCATGGCCCCAAACTCCTCCAGGACAAAGGGCACCACACGATGGTGCCCGACGTCGCCGTAGGCCAGGAGATATATATGCAGGTCGTACTACAGGTACAGCCACGGCTGCCACGCGGCTTCTGCAGCGAGCTCTTTCTCCTAGACAATTGCTCTACTGGTCGATCCCTACAGGTCGGTCGACTTGGACCATGATGTGTCAAGAACAGTTAATTGACGGACTTAAACAAGATGTTTGTCTACATGCAGCTGTCTGCACCTAACTAACGCGAAACCGCGTGCTACCAAATATAGGGGGAAATGCATGAGTAACACATGTCAACGCACAACCGGTGGAAATCACGCGATACCAACCGCGGCAACAGTGGTGTGAACATAGCGGGCACTGACATGCAACAAAGCACCAGCAACGGCATCAGTAGCAAATTGTAGTAGCGGAACAATAGCCACTACATCAATGCAACAACACATCAGCCCAGCAACACAGCAGCAGCATGACCGTAGCACAGCAGCAGCACAACTGTAGCTCAGCAGCACGGCCGCAATGCAGCAGTGCATCAACACAGCAGCACGGCAGCAGCACGACAGCAATACATCAGCGGCACGGCAGCAATGCAGCAACACATCAGCACAACAGCACAACAGCAGCACGGCAGCAATGCAGCAACAGTAGCATGGCAGCACAGCAGCAGCAGCAGCAGCAGCACATGAGCAGCTCAATGACAACAACGCTGCTCGCGCTTCAGCAGTCGTCGTCGTCGTCGTCATCGTCATCGGCAAGGATGAGCGCTCGCTTCCGACGCCGGGAGGCGCCTGCGTTGTTGTTCTCCGCCACATCGTCGCTGGGTGGAACCATCTCGCGCAATCGAGCCTCGGCCAGGGTGATATCCGGCGCTTGCAACGCAGGGACGACCACACCGGGGCACCCGCAGATCTGTGCCTCCAGCTCGTGGAGAGGCACGCAAGAAACCGCGTCCTCCTCCCAACGGGCACCCCAGTACATGGCTACCATGTCGTTTTGCGTGTCGACAACAGCGACACGACCATGGTACCTGCCGTCCCGGCTTTCGGTGCGACCGTCCGCGGATGTCACACGCTCCGACGCCCAATGACACACGACTTGCCCTACGAGGTTGCGGCTGCCACTCTTGACCTGCAGCGTTATGCCTTCCCAGCATGCCTTCGCCATGCCGACGATGCCCTTCGAGCATTCAGCATCTTGCCACTTCACGACCGGGTGTTCCGCGTCATAGGGCACCTCCTTCAGCGCCTTTAGGCACTCCTTGGTGAGCTTTTTGTTCGCACCCAAGGAGACTGCATGGGGCGGCTGACCTCGCTTGCCCACCACTTGTGTCAAGACGAGGTCTGACGCGGTGATGATCACCGTGTGCGCCGCAGTGGTTGGCGGATGGGGCCATTGCGCAATGTCTGGGTTCCACGGGTGCCACGTGTCACGCAATTATGCTTAGCGCGGTATACAAAGAGCTCAATAGAAGGTTGGCCGCCATCCTCCTTCGCAACCACCTCCTTGATGATGCCAAAGAGGACTGGAGTCCACGTGAGCTTCGAGTTGCAGAGAACACTAGCTGAAGGGTGCCAGTATAGAACAGCGGAGCCTTTCTCAACGCCTTGCATGCGCTTCAAGTAAGCGACCTTGGCTGTCATGGCCCTGTCTTCTGCCGCCCATTCCTGCTGTGTGTGGCCATCATGACGAACTCGGTCTACCAGCGGGGTGACGCGCACCGCCTCTGCGTCGACCAACGCCATGCATGAAGTGCTCTTCTTGCGTCGGTGGTGGTTCAGGCGCTGCATCGTGCTCACGCAGGGCGGAGATGTCCGCGCGAGATGGCCACGGCAAAGGGCGCCACTCCTCAGGCACCTCCTCAGGGGCATGTGGGACTTTTGCGAAAAAGGCCTCGTTTGGCTTGATGGTGTCGGGCGGAAAGTACCACTGCCAGATGCCATGGGGCAACTTCTCGACCCTTGTTTTGATCGACTCCAGCTCCTTCCCCAGAAACTCCATGTTCAATGGTGCGAAGGCTGGGGTGTCCTGCAACATCGGAATGCGGTCTGGATCCACAAGTCGGACGCCAAACAGCGGCCGCCCCTCCGCATCAAACTTGTAAGGCTGTGTCATCGCCTTCCCGCACCGTGGCGCGCCTTCCTGTCGAGTCCCCGCGGGCTGCCACGGCGTCTTTTGGGACTCCGTGGTCCGGTAGGACAACCAGGTCTCTGCGTTGCCCTGTACCTGGAAGAAGACGGCGTGGTGCACCTTCATTGAGCGACCGCGTTTTTCAGGCACCGGCTGTGCCGCTCCGCCGCCCGCCGGCTGCGCCGCCGGCCCGCCGCGCGCCGGCTGCCCCGCCCCGTAGCCCGTCGACAGCCCCGCCCCACCGCGTGTCGGCTGTGACACCCCGCCGCGCACAGGCTGCCCCGCCCCGCCGCCCGTCGACTGCCCCGCCCCGCCGCCCGTCGACAGCCCCGCCCCGCCGCATGCCAGCTGTGCCGGCCCGCCGCCCACGCGCGCCGGCAGCGCCGCTGGCCCCCCGCACGCCGACGGCCCTGCCCCGCCGCCCTGCCCCGCCCCGCCGCCCGTCGACAGCCCCGCCCCGCCGCCCACGCGCGCCGGCAGCGCCGCTGGCCCCCTCGCGCCGACGGCCCTGCCCCGCCGCCCGTCGACTGCCCCGCCCCGCCGCCCGTCGACAGCCCCGCCCCGCCGCCCACGCGCGCCGGCAGCGCCGCTGGCCCCCGCGCGCCGACGGCCCTGCCCCGCCGCCCGTCGACTGCCCCGCCCCGCCGCCTGTCGACAGCCCCGCCCCGCCGCCCACGCGCGCCGGCAGCGCCGCTGGCCCCCGCGCGCCGACGGCCCTGCCCCGCCGCCCGTCGACTGCCCCGCCCCGCCGCCCGTCGACAGCCCCGCCCCGCCGCCCACGCACGCCGGCAGCGCCGCTGGCCCC
The DNA here is from genome assembly GCA_009746045.1 of Mesostigma viride. Lineage (NCBI taxonomy): Eukaryota > Viridiplantae > Streptophyta > Mesostigmatophyceae > Mesostigmatales > Mesostigmataceae > Mesostigma > Mesostigma viride. Next base: position 3,491,485 of record RPFO01000076.1, read on the forward strand.
CGCGCGCCGACGGCCCTGCCCCGCCGCCCGTCGACTGCCCCGCCCCGCCGCCTGTCGACAGCCCCGCCCCGCCGCCCACGCGCGCCGGCAGCGCCGCTGGCCCCCGCGCGCCGACGGCCCTGCCCCGCCGCCCGTCGACTGCCCCGCCCCGCCGCCCGTCGACAGCCCCGCCCCGCCGCCCACGCGCGCCGGCAGCACCGCTGGCCCCCGCGCGCCGACGGCCCTGCCCCGCCGCCCGTCGACTGCCCCGCCCCGCCGCCCGTCGACAGCCCCGCCCCGCCGCCCACGCGCGCCGGCAGCGCCGCTGGCCCCCCGCGCGCCGACGGCCCTGCCCCGCCGCCCGTCGACTGCCCCGCCCCGCCGCCCGTCGACAGCCCCGCCCCGCCGCCCACGCGCGCCGGCAGCGCCGCTGGCCCCCGCGCGCCGACGGCCCTGCCCCGCCGCCCGTCGACTGCCCCGCGCCGCCGCCCACGCGCGCCGGCAGCGCCGCTGGCCCCCCGCGCGCCGACGGCCCTGCCCCGCCGCCCGTCGACTGCCCCGCCCCGCCGCCCGTCGACAGCCCCGCCCCGCCGCCCACGCGCGCCGGCAGCGCCGCTGGCCCCCGCACGCCGACCGCCCTGCCCCGCCGCCCGTCGACTGCCCCGCCCCGCCGCCCGTCGACAGCCCCGCCCCGCCGCCCACGCGCGCCGGCAGCGCCGCTGGCCCCCCGCCCGTCGACTGCCCCGTCCCGCCGCCCGTCGACTGCCCCGCCCCGCCGCCCGTCGACTGCCCCGTCCCGCCGCCCGTCGACAGCCCCGCCCCGCCGCCCACGCGCGCCGGCAGCACCGCTGGCCCCCCGCACGCCGACGGCCCTGCCCCGCCGCCCGTCGACTGCCCCGCCCCGCCGCCCGTCGACAGCCCCGCCCCGCCGCCCACGCGCGCGGCCGCCGCTGGCCCCCCGCACGCCGACGCCCTGCCCCGCCGCCCGTCGACTGCCCCGCCCCGCCGCCCGTCGACAGCCCCGCCCCGCCGCATGCCAGCTGCATGCGCCGGCCCGCCGCCCGCGCGCCGGCTGCGCCACTGGCCCGCCGCCCGTCGACTGCCCCGCCCCCCGCCCGCCGACTGCCCCGCCCCGCCGCGCACCGGCAGCGCCGCCCCGCTGCCCGCTGACTGCCCCGCCCCGCCGCGTGCCGGCTGCGCCGCCGCTGCCGCCCCGCCGCGCACCGATGGCGCCGCCCCTCCGTGCGCCGGCTGCGCCTCGCTGCACGCAGGCTGCACGACATCACCACGCACCCTGGTGACCTTGATAACCTGATCCTCCCTACCGGTCATCCAATCTACCGTGCTGCACCAACCGGCAAACGACTCGCGCTGCAACGGAGTGAGAAAGTTCCTGACATCGTAAGCGACCCCCAATACCTTGACCTCCGTGCCAGCGGGGACGGTCGAGTTGCAGTTCGCAGCTGCACCACTAGGCTGACGGAATGCCTCTTCTATGGCCGCCACCCAGCTCTCCAAAGTTGGGTACTTGTGCACGAAGCTAGGCCCCCCCGCCACAGCGTGTCTCATGTAGGCCACAAGCACGCCGAATTTCTGATCTGGGTCGGCGTGCGTGTGGCCCACGAGCATGCGGTGCATTTCGACGACGTCGAAGAAGCCAACGTGTACGAGCCACCATGCAAACAGTAAGACGGTGTGATTCCGGTTTTCACTCCCACCGTCCAGTTGCAGGACCAAACACCTGGGCATGTGCGGCAGCCCCGCCCTCCTCCATGGCTGGTCCCTCATCAACTGCGCCAGGATGTGCATCAGCATCGTGACGGTGACACTGCCGGAGAGGTTGTCGGTCATGAGGACCCATGCGAGAACGATGAACCACATCGCCTTGTACCCATGGACGGCCGCACAGAAGAGCGAGAACGGCATCATGCCACCTGCATAGCTGCCCCATGAGTCGGGCCCCCCACCAGCTTCGGCCAGTATGTCTTGGCGTGATCCAGCTTGTCGAGGTTGATCGACAAAATGGCCGTCAACATAGCGGCCACCATCGCGCAGGCAAGCTCGCGCCTCAACCAATAGTTCTGGCGGGTAAACCAGGCCAGAGCGACATGCTGCTTGATTTGGTTGTCGACGTACTTCCGTTGTGCCTCAGTTGAAGCACCGCGGCGCCGCATGCGCAGTTCCACGCAGTCCGCGCAGTGACCGGTGCTCTTGTTGTGCGGGCATACCACCACCTTCGGGCTCCTCTGCCCTGGGAAGTAGTCGCCTTTGCAGTAGGTGCGCCAGATGCGGTAGAATGCGTTGTAGCCTAGCACCTTGGCCCCTTCCCCCGCTTCTGCCACCACGTCTTCAACGTACATGGCGTGCATCTCCTTGATGGACATGACGTCCATGAAGACAACGCCAGCATGAGTCGGGTCATGGTCTGCGATCTGCTGCACCAACTCGTGCATCCACATTGCTGCGTGTTCGCCAACCTCCGAACGCCCCCGAGCATCACGCTCAGGTGGTGCGTGCTCCAGACCAACACCGAAAGTCGCTAGGTCGTTGGGATGCACGGTCAGGAAATACTCCTTCGCCGACACGACCGACGCCACCAGATTGTTCCAAGTCGCCCGGGTAACGCCGGCCATCTTCCGGATGGCAGATGCACAACCGGTGACGGTGTACATGCACCCCGCAATCACCACGTCCACGTGTAAAGGGCCGGTAATGATGTACTTCTTGTAACGGCCACCGTCGGCAGGGGATTCTACCTCGATGTTGCCCACGCCGGCCGACCGGATCACGTCGCAAAGGGAGGCCATGCGCTGCTGGTCCGTTTGGTTGTACAGGAACTCTCGAAAGGCAGTCCACGACCTGGTATCGGTAAGTAAGGTGCCCACCTTCTCGAGGCAATGCTCCCCACAAGTCGGACCGCACTTCCTGGCCTTGGCGATGTCCTTGTCAACGGACTTCAATTTGGAGGCGAGAAGCCGGGCGCCATCTTTCTTCCCACTGCGCTTCGCTCGAGAGGAAGACGTGCCGGGCCCCATTTCCGTGTGAAGCAGGTCGTCGTCAGAGCCGTCAGAATCCACGCCCCAACTAGCTTCAGAACTCGCATCCGAATCCACCAGGTCTGGCACATCCCATTCTTCATCCATGTTAATAGGAAATCTACTGTATTACACCCGGTGGTGCTTGGACAGAAGCAAGAAACCCCGCCCACCGCTCAAATGTGGCGCCCAACAAAGCCCCAAACTGATTTCTTCAATAAGTCTAAGTACTGTTCTACATCCGGTGGTGGATGGACACAAGCAATAAAGGCCCCGCCCACACCTCAGATTTCTTTAGAAAATCTACTGATCTACATTCGATGGCGCCTTCACAGAAGCAGGAAACTCCGCCCACCGGTCAAATGTGACGCCCAACAAAGCCCCAACTGATTTCTTCAAAAAGTCTACTGTTTTACACCCGGTAGTGCTTGGACAGAAGCACTATGTAAAGCCCGCCCACACATCGGATTTCTTTACGAAAAACCTGTTTTACATTCGATGGGGTCTTGACAGATTCAAGCAGCAATACTCGTTTCTACCTGCGTGCGACTGCTGCGGCTGAGTGCTGCAACTTGTCTTCACGTCCCAGTCTTCATGTGACAGTCCTGGTCTTCACGTCTTCACGTCTTCACGTCTTCACGGCTTCACGTCTTCACGGCTTCACGACTTCACCTGAACTTGCGGCGTATCGTATCTTTGATACCTTGCATGCACGTCTTCACGTCTTCACGTCTTCACCGCGTCTTCACCTGTCTTCACCACGTCTTCACGTCTTCACGTCTTCACGTCTTCACGGCTTCACGGCTTCACCTGAACACCTGAACTTCACCTGAACTTGCCGTATCGTGTCTTCACGTACGTCTTCACGTCTTCCCGTCTTCACGTCTTCACGTCTTCACCGCGTCTTCACCTGTCTTCACCACGTCTTCACGGCTTCACGTCTTCACGTCTTCACGGCTTCACCTGAACACCTGAACTTCACCTGAACTTGCCGTATCGTGTCTTCACGTCTTCACGTCTTCACGTCTTCACGTCTTCACGTCTTCACCGCGTCTTCACCTGTCTTCACCACGTCTTCACGGCTTCACGGCTTCACGTATTCACGGCTTCACCTGACCACCTGAACTTTGCGTATCGTATCTTTGATACATTGCATCATTTGCATGCCTTGGAGCTGCACGTCGTCAAGCAGTGTCACCCAGTTCCCGCTTGATTCAAATGCACTTCGCGCTTGAATTCGTGACTTCGCCCCGCTCAAGGTGGAAAGAATGATGGGCACTAGCCACGGGAACTATGCCCGATGCTGATAGCCGAAGCGATGACATGGACGAATTGATTGATTTGTGTTATGCCGGGGACGATTGTAGAAAATGGGTGCTAGGAAAGAAATCTGGTGCCATGAAAGTAGATTTTTTGGCCGGTGCAAACCACCAATGCGCCGGCCGATGTGGCAAGGTCCTGCACGGCATCTGTACGCATATTTTCAGGCACGCAGACGACGGTGACGGCACGGAATGGCAATGCTCTGACTGCGGCGGCCCTCCACGATGCCAGCCGTGCGCCACGCTCGAGCAGCCAGGGCACACTAGCAACATTAAGCCCACGGAGCCTTCCACTATCAGCCCAGAGTGCCCGGATGTTTCGTTTCGCACGCCCGTCACCGAGGATGACCTGACTTTCGATGATGATGGCGGTTGTGATGATGAAGCTGCAGGGGCAGAGGATGACTTCCATCATGATGGGGCTGCAAATGCGACAAACGAGAAAGATTCCGCGATGTCTCCTCAGCGTCCTGCCGACGAGCATGGTCATTCAAACCCGGGTTTGGGGCTGGACGCCACTAAGGAGGCTGTGTTCTTTTCCCCTCTACCTGAGGCCGGCGTTCCTGAAAAGCGGGACGATGGCACGCCGGTCCCTACTGCAAGCTCTTTTAGCCGCAGTGGACCGATGGCACTGTCTGTCGTGGAAATTTCTGGCTGGGATACCCTCGGGGTGGTGGGGGGGGCCTCACCATCGACAAACAGCTGCAAGCGGTGCTGGTCGCCCAAACGACCTACACAACAAAGAAAACATTAAAATCGGCATACACAAATGCGGCACGGGGGAGATCCTCTACCATCAAGATGACAGATGTGGTGTGCATGGTCGTCGATCGTGACCCTGCCACTGGGCACATCCCCGGATTCAAGGTAGTTGACACATTTCCGGAGAGTGCGCGAAACGAGCGTATTGAGCGCACTCTCGCCTGGGCCCAGTCGCACCAAGGTGAGCTGGTGTCCCAGATGACATGGGACTTCCTCGCTGAGGCCCCATGCATCTTGACAACAGGATTTCCTAGGGACCCCGCCCTTGCCTTGTATTCAGGTCCTGCTGCAGCGGTGTGGTCTCCGGCGCCTAGCCGGGGGATGCGAGTGCGTGCCCCCCCGCCCACAGTGAAGCCCCCAGAGGCAGCCACGCCTTTGGTGGACGTCACCAACGCACAACAGCGACCCAAGCGGAACAGCAAAGCCAAGTCCTCCCAGCCGGCAGAGAAACGCCGGCAGCCAGAGCGCACCCAGCCAGAGCGTACCCAGCCGCTGCCGCCGCCGACCCCCGTACTGGTGGGCGTGGAACAGACGATGAGAGAGATGCAACGAGCTATGGAGAACCAAAGCAAGAAGGTTGAAGAGCTTGGTTTGCAGCTGCGTCAAGAGGTGCAGAAACAAGTGGTCCAGCTGGAGCAGCAACTGCAGCAGCACCAGCAGCAACTGCAGCAGCAACTGCAGCAGCAACTGCAGCAGCAACTGCAGCAACAACTGCAGCAGCAGCAGCAGCAGCAGCAGCAGCAGCAGCAGCAGCAGCAGCAGCAGCAGCAGCAGCAGCAGCAGCAGCAGCAGCAGCAGCAGCAGCAGCAGCAGCAGCAGCAGCACAACAACAACAACAACAACAGCAACAACAACAGCAACAGCAACAGCTACAGCAACAGCTACAGCAACAGCTACAGCAACAGCTACAGCAACAGCAGCAGCAGTTCCCGCAGCAGCCGCCGCCGCAGCAGCAGCAGCACCAGCAGTTCCCGCAGCAGCAGCAGCAGTTCCCGCAGCAGCAGCAGCAGTTCCCGCAGCAGCAGCAGCAGTTCCCGCAGCAGCAGCAGCAGTTCCCGCAGCAGCAGCAGCAGTTCCCGCAGCAGCAGCAGCAGTTCCCGCAGCAGCAGCAGCAGTTCCCGCAGGCATCGTCGGCAGTGCTTCATCTACAGCTGGCGTCACCGGCAACACAGCAGTTCCCGCAGGCATCGTCGGGAGCACTTCAGTTACAGCTGGCGTCACCAGCAGCGCTTCAGTTCCCGCAGGCAGCGTCGGCAATGTGGCAGATTCCACAGGCATTGTCGGCACTGCAGCAGTTTTCGCAGGGACCGTCGGCAGCAGAGCAGTTCCCGCAGGGATCATCGGTGGTGCAGCAGTTCTTTGTGAGTCATTCGTGTAGTGTTGAGTGGGTGGGGTGGGGGGGTGGGGTGGGGGGGTGGGGTGGGTGGGTGGGGTGGGTGGGGTGGGTTGGTCCCTTGAGGTTGATCAGACCTGTTAGGGCCCAGGGTCCTGCCTCCTTTTGGGTAACAACATATATGCCCTTGGACCAGGCTAGGTGTACTGACCAGTGAATCAGAGGTCACCCCAGGTTATCCCCTGACCCCTTGGTCAGCTCCCAACCTTTCCTTGGGAACTTGGTGCTAGATTAAAGTCAAGGCACATTACCTAGTCCAATGGCTGGGATTAAAGGATGCCAAGAACGTACTATTGTGAGTTCCTGATCTTTTACAGTTATCACAGGCGCCCGTTCTTATGGCACCCGCCTTGGCCAGCCTTTCCCTTTTATGCTCAAAGAGACTCAGGTAGCACCCATGCAAATACTGCCTTATTGGGGAGCCCATGTCTTCACTGGGTGTTAAGCCCAGGAATCACTCATGCCAGGCTGTGGCTCTGCCGGGGAATTGAACCCCACCCCAATATCCAGGTTTAGAGGTGACCTGGAACTTTGAACAAGACAAACATTACAACCAGGTGAACAACATGAGAAGGACATGATTATGTTTTATTCAAGCACTATATAACCCCGAATGTGGCTCCCTGGCAACCATGTCCCACATGGTCACACAACCAGGTTCTTTATTAGCAACAGGTTGAAACAAGCACTAGAAAACATACGTACAGCAACCTGTAAGAACCAACATTCGGGTTGCCCTTGCATGGCCTAACTGTTTGAGGCCAAAGGCGTCGACTTAAGTCCTGGCGACTCTTCTGCCCTGGCAGGTGTTGCTGCGGCTGCACTGACTGGTGCCGGGCTCCACTCGTGGGATTCGATCTGGGCCGGGCCTCATTCTCCCCAACCCGTTCCATCCGCTGGTTAAAACTCAGCCTGCATTCGCTGCGGCTGGTATTCCTCCCTATTATTATCCATCCTATCGTCTCCTCGTGGCCTTCGCGACTCACGGGAGGTACTAGCCAGCTCACCTGGGTGACCTACAGGACTGCCTTGCTGGTAGGACGAGCCCTGTTGTGATACCTCATGTACCTGGTACTCTGGGCTGCCCTGCCTATCCAAGTCTACACCTCCATCCTCGGAATGACTCCTAGCCGTGCCGCGTACCTTCTTTTTACCCCGCGGCATGTTTACCAGTACCACATCCACAAGAGAATGAAGGAAGGAGAGAGGAAGAAGGAGGAAAATGCCTTCACGCCCACAAGCAATCAACCAAGCGACTGCCCTACGTTATTCTGCTGATGTCAGCTATTATACAGTAAGCTATAATTAGTACTCTACTCCTCTAGAAACTAGGTGGCTGCCTAGGTGGGGTGCTGACAGTGAGTTGGCTGAACGTGACTGTGACAGCCTGTGTGTCCCCCGTCCTGCTCTCTACTGTTGCACTATTGGGTGCACAGCTACGACCCTAGGCATTGGGCGAGTCCTAATCTCCTGAGGTGGTGCCTCTACGTGCAAGCCTACTGGACGTGTAATGTATTCCTGGATAAACCTATCTGCTTCCCATGCTGTCTTGAATCCCTTAAAGATAGCCCTATGCCTATCCACTATATAGCTCTTGCAGTCTACCCAGCTATAGAAAATACCTACTTTCCCTGTGCCTCCATCATGTGCCACAGCATAGTAAAGTTGCCTAGATACATCACTATCCCAACCCCCAAGTGCTCCATTATTATATCTAATATTATTTCTATTATTACTATTAGCCATCACACATGTCGTCTATTGCCAGCAGACAGAGATAGAAAAGAGAAAGGAACCTTTTCACCTCTGGTGTGTGACCTGTCACAGGGGGGGGGATGCCAACTGGCTCTAATCTCAATCACTATCACAGAAATCAGGAGCTTCGCGCTCCTAATTCCATACAAGAGGGTAGCCTCCGTGATAACTGCCCGCCTTTTCGCAAGGACGAAGCCACGGAAACCACCCTACCAGCGCCCACAGCTTTCGCAGCCAGGACGCTAGTCACAGTACGTCACAGGAAACGACAATTCACAAACAAAACAAGGATGGGCGCACATATCCTCACCTCCTACGCGTGCAGGCAAGAGGGACGGAGCAAGGCGGTTGCCTGCAAGCGACTACCACATACTGCATGACAAAACGTACCTTGACGTTGCTCAGCCGACGTTCCTCCCTGGCTTGTGGCGCCGATTCCTTGTGTGGTGCAGAGCCGAGCTCCCCGTCGGTGCCCAGTCGACAGGAGATGCTTCTAAGCCCTACACTATGACCGCCCTTTCAGCTAGACGATGCCGCCGTTCACCACAGCCAGTTTCCCAGGCTGGCGGGTCGAACTCGGCTTTCTATCTCGCTAAATATTGGGCCGGCCCTGCGCAGGCCCTGCGCTATTAAGAATGCACCTTGCGGCTTAAACACAAGGGCTCTTCGCGAGCACCTGTGGAAAACCTCTAGAACTACCTCCGATCCAGTGTTACATCCCGAGCCGGATGGTGCGAAAGATCTAATCTAGTATAAGGTGCAGTTTAATCAGCCGGCATAGCCGCGCATCCGCGTACCGCTATAGCAAGCAAAGATCACAGTAAATTGACTAACTGAGCCGCGGTTTATCCTCAGCTAGGCCTTATAGCATGATTAATTAATCTAGCTATATAACACGGCATGTCATGAGGCAAATGACATCCGGATTAGTGCCCCTTGGTCTGAGAGAGTCGTCAACACTTGTTTCATTAATCATCAAACCAAAAAGAGCGAGTCCATCGTCCTCAGACCAATTTCACCTAGCTGCGCTAACAAGCTGGCAAGTTGGTGTGCAGGCGCGCCGACATGCGCGCCGATCTTCCAGATACTGCCGTCAAGCCCCAATAGTTTCTGTCTGACGTCTAGGGCCGGCCCGGCCCCTAGAAGATCTCGTACTTCTGGCTAGGCCCAAAATAACTGGTCCGAAATACACAAAGTACATACCAAATAAACACACAAAGTCCCGAACTTAGGACAAATTCCCAAATAAGTCCCGAATTGAGTCCTATAGTCCGGCGGACTATGAAAGCGAGCTATAGAAAGTCCCAAACGAATAACAAATGACTTTCGACTTATTTATTGAAGGCATTGTTACGCCCATACAAAGGTCTGGGCCGTAACATTGACCTCAGTGTCGTCTAAGAGGCGGAGTGGGGGCGGGGGCCCGGCCGCATGCCGAGAGCCAGGGCCTCCGGTTTGGGGCTGATTTCTAGACCAACAGCCCGAGCCTCAAGCGCCAGGCAGTCCAGCCAAAGTTGGGCAGACTCCGGCTTCTTGATGAGCCTGATGTCGTCGGCATAAATGAGGTCAGCTAGTAAATTCTGCCTGTTGGTCGGCCCCCCTTGCCCCAAGCTCGTTCGTAATCACTAGGCCAAGGGCACGGCCTGCAATGCTAGCAAAGGGGGCACGTGCCTGGCGCATAACATAATCCACTACAATAATAAACAGGTCAACGGCGACAGGACGCAACCCTGCCAGACGCCGGTCTGCAGTGGACATGGCGGGGTAAAGCCATGTTGAGTGCGCACCGAAGTGGTCGACCCCTCATACAGCGTGTGGATGACGGTAATCAGGGGAGTGGGGACGCGAGCGCGAGCAAGGACAGCCCATTAATTAATTAATTAATAGACACGTGAGCATAAGCACTCAGTGGGAGGGGAACATGGGATGGAATGGATGGTATAAGCTATCTAGGTCCTAGTTACAGGGGTGTGGGCACCGCGGCCCGAATCGCTATGAATGCCATATGCTGTCACACGCGGAGCCCCCACAGGCTTTGGGGTGGTCTCCTTCATCACTACTTGCCATCTATCCTTGCGCACCATCTGCCTCCATATTACAGACAAACCAGGAGGCTGCCCGGGGGTGAGCCCGTCACGTCTAGTGTAGCACATGTCCATGCCGAGTCTATCACGAAAAGTCTACGGGTGGCGGCCCTGCCGCGCGCGGCCGGGGGCACGCCAGGTGAGGACATATCGCCCAGGCTGGGCGGGCTTGGTGCCAGCTAGTCTATCGGAGGTATCTACCTGATCTGTGCGGGCCAGGTGCCCGGCTAGGCCCAGGCGCCTGTGCCTAATAATGTGGGAAACATAGGGCAAATCAGCGTACAAATCCTCATTACTAATTAATGTGCAAACCAAAGGGGATGTTAAGGGCCTTGCGCAGCATCTTGGTGACGGCGCCGTCGAGTCGTTGCTCCAGCTCCTGCATCAATGTCCACGTCTCGGCGCCGTAGGCAGGACAGCCCATAGAGCGGCCCAGAGGACAGAATCAAAAGCCTTGATGAAGTCGACGAAGATCAGGATGGCGGGAAACTCACCAGGCTGCAGGAGAGCGATTTCCTCGAAGAGGCGGCGCGCGACGAAGATGGCCATGACGGTGTTGCGCCCCGGACGAAAGCCAATTCGACTCTCCCCAAGGTGCATGACAGTTGAGAGCAGAACGAAGGCGGTTGAGGATCATGCGCATGAACAACTTGAGTGTGGCGCTCTGGATGCAGACTCCGCGGTAGTTGGCGGGGTCGTCAGGGGAACCTTTGTTTTTGTACAGCATTATACGGTAGCTGTGCTGCCACTCAGGAATTGGCGGCGCATCGGCAAGCAGGATCCAGTTGCAGACGTCAAGCAGGAACCCCGTGAGCGCCGTCAGTTTAATCACCGGGGCGGGGAGCTGGTCAGGGCCAACGGCGGCGTAGAAGCGGAGTTGCTAGGCGGCGGTGCTCAGCTCAAGCTCGGTGAACGGCGGTAGCTCGACGCTCGTTACGGTCGGCCAGGGGTTCCGTCAGGGCCGGGTACGTGTAGTCCTGCTCAGCGGCGGGCGGCATGGGCGGCGCAGGGACGCCTGCAGGCGCCAGGCGTGCGGCCGCCAGAGGGCCAAGCGGCGGAGGCGGCGGGGGGGCGCCGAGCAGCCGGGACTGGGAGGAATACCACTCGCCAAGCTGCGGTGAGCCAGAGAGCGTCCGCGGCGCCGGCTGCGGTGCCGCCGGCTGGCCGTTGGGCGTGACGCAGGCGGGTCCAGGCGTACTTGCCGTGCTGGTCCATGAGGGGGCCGAAGTACTCGCGGACTATGGAGGTCCTCCTGCTCCTTGGTCGCCTGCCGGATGGCCGAGTGGTAGGAACTAGAGATAGCTACATTCATCCACCCCATCCCATAAACATTTCCCTGAGGACTTGTGCTCACGTGATGCAGTTACGTGTAAATTAATCAATTAACTACTACTATTTAATTAACTACCCTAGTCCTTCCACAACGCTGGATCGCCATGCGACCAGGAATAGTTGTCTCACTTAATGAGTTGTCCGTGCCCAAACAAATCATGTTGACGCTGCTTGGCAGCGGCTTCTGAACAACGTGCGTGCACAAGCAGGCTGCTTATTATTTACACTACCCGCACTCTACCAATGACACTGCAAAAATTTTTGTCGACCCCTTTACAACATCTTCACTCGCTGCCGGTGTTGAAGCACCGGTCCCCACAGTCACCTAGCCCTGGGATAATGAACCTGAATGAGCACGCACGGCATGCACAGCATGTTTGTCGTCTCAGTTTATGAAACCAACAGGGCATAAGTCTGAGTGTAGCACCAAGGGGTGTGGGGTGTGTGGGGGGGAAGCCTTGCACTAAAATGCTGCCAAGAAAACCAAACAGGGAGTGAAGCCATAACAGTACACGGCATGTGTGTGTGCGGGGGAGGGGGGGGGGGGGGAAAGGAAGTAGAAAACAGGCGCGTAGCCCTACAGCACATAATGAGGGTAGACTGAGATGAAAGATGAAAGAATTGCACGGAGGCTGTCCTCCCATTTTCTTGTCATTGTGGCAGGATTCTGTACTTGCAGACAATGTCCCCCCGTATTGGTGGACAAATACAATAGAAAAAAATAATAAAGAAGGAATAAGGCAGAAGGCAGAAGGAAGACGGGAGAAGGCAGAGGGCAGAGGGCAGAGGGCAGAAGGCAGAAGGCAAAAGGCAGAAGGCAGAAGGCAGAAGGAAGACGGGAGAAGGCAGAGGGCAGAGGGCAGAGGGCAGAGGGCAGAGGGCAGAGGGCAGAGGGCAGAGGGCAGAGGGCAGAGGGCAGAGGGCAGAGGGCAGAGGGCAGAGGGCAGAGGGCAGAGGGCAGAAGGCAGAAGAGGGCAGAGGGCAGAGGGCAGAGGGCAGAGGGCAGAGGGCAGAGGGCAGAGGGCAGAGGGCAGAGGGCAGAGGGCAGAGGGCAGAGGGCAGAGGGCAGAGGGCAGAGGGCAGAGGGCAGAGGGCAGAGGGCAGAGGGCAGAGGGCAGAGGGCAGAGGGCAGAGGGCAGAGGGCAGAGGGCAGAGGGCAGAGGGCAGAGGGCAGAGGGCAGAGGGCAGAGGGCAGAGGGCAGAGGGCAGAGGGCAGAGGGCAGAGGGCAGAGGGCAGAGGGCAGAGGGCAGAAGAGGGCAGAGGGCAGAGGGCAGAAGGCAGAAGAGGGCAGAGGGCAGAAGAGGGCAGAAGAGGGCAGAGGGCAGAGGGCAGAGGGCAGAGGGCAGAGGGCAGAGGGCAGAGGGCAGAGGGCAGAGGGCAGAGGGCAGAGGGCAGAGGGCAGAGGGCAGAGGGCAGAGGGCAGAGGGCAGAGGGCAGAGGGCAGAGGGCAGAGGGCAGAGGGCAGAGGGCAGAGGGCAGAGGGCAGAGGGCAGAGGGCAGAGGGCAGAGGGCAGAGGGCAGAGGGCAGAGGGCAGAGGGCAGAGGGCAGAGGGCAGAGGGCAGAGGGCAGAGGGCAGAGGGCAGAAGGCTGAAGGCTGAAGGCTGAAGGCTGAAGGCTGAAGGCAGAAGGCAGAAGGCAGAAGGCAGAAGGCAGAAGGCAGAAGGCAGAAGGCAGAAGGCAGAAGGCAGAAGGCAGAAGGCAGAAGGCAGAAGGCAGAAGGCAGAAGGCAGAAGGCAGAAGGCAGAAGGCAGAAGGCAGAAGGCAGAAGGCAGAAGGCAGAAGGCAGAAGGCAGAAGGCAGAAGGCAGAAGGCAGAAGGCAGAAGGCAGAAGGCAGAAGGCAGAAGGCAGAAGGCAGAAGGCAGAAGGCAGAAGGCAGAAGGCAGAAGGCAGAAGGCAGAAGGCAGAAGGCAGAAGGCAGAAGGCAGAAGGCAGAAGGCAGAAGGCAGAAGGCAGAAGGCAGAAGGCAGAAGGCAGAAGGCAGAAGGCAGAAGGCAGAAGGCAGAAGGCAGAAGGCAGAAGGCAGAAGGCAGAAGGCAGAAGGCAGAAGGCAGAAGGCAGAAGGCAGAAGGCAGAAGGCAGAAGGCAGAAGGCAGAAGGCAGAAGGCAGAAGGCAGAAGGCAGAAGGCAGAAGGCAGAAGGCAGAAGGCAGAAGGCAGAAGGCAGAAGGCAGAAGGCAGAAGGCAGAAGGCAGAAGGCAGAAGGCAGAAGGCAGAAGGCAGAAGGCAGAAGGCAGAAGGCAGAAGGCAGAAGGCAGAAGGCAGAAGGCAGAAGGCAGAAGGCAGAAGGCAGAAGGCAGAAGGCAGAAGGCAGAAGGCAGAAGGCAGAAGGCAGAAGGCAGAAGGCAGAAGGCAGAAGGCAGAAGGCAGAAGGCAGAAGGCAGAAGGCAGAAGGCAGAAGGCAGAAGGCAGAAGGCAGAAGGCAGAAGGCAGAAGGCAGAAGGCAGAAGGCAGAAGGCAGAAGGCAGAAGGCAGAAGGCAGAAGGCAGAAGGCAGAAGGCAGAAGGCAGAAGGAAGGAGGAAGAAAGAGCGAGGCTCATACCCCTTGTCGTTGACCTCTGAGTCTAGCATGGCTGCGTACACCCTCATCCTGCAGGGCAAAGGATGGCAACACAAACAGTAACAGGCAAGTCACTGCCAGACCCATATCAGCATCAATATGCGCGGTGTTGTCTGAAATGAACAGCATGAAACAAACTAAATAAGAAAGGGGATTTTATTCATTGGAAATGATTTTGGGGCGGGCTTGGAACTCCTATGACAGTGAATTGCATCAAAATGCTGGAAGAAACACAAGCGTACGCAAACACACACACAGTGCCATGATTTCAAAGCATTTGATCCTGCTCATCTTATTCACCGGTCATCTTATTCACTTACCCAGGGTACTTCTTGCTCATCTTGTTCAGCGCTGGCGGCGCCGCTAGGACCGAAATCTGAAGAAGCACAGCAGCACGTCACGATGAATGAAAGCAAAGACACATGCACCATTAATAATTACGTCTGATGAGACAGATGGCAGAGAACACGCAACCGCAAGGGGGCCGAAAGTATCCTTCATGCGAACGAATCAAATCATGCTGACGTCGCCTTCATGCATGCGCACACATCCGCACACATCCGCCAATTTTTCAAGCGCTTGAGCATGCAGGCACCGTCAAGCCAGTCGCCCCCCTTCCCCCCCCCCATTTCTTCACACACAGATCCTGCGCCTCCCCCGCCCCCTTTCCCCCCCCCCTATTTCTTCACACACAGATCCTGCGCCTCCCCCGCCCCCTTCCCCCCCCCCTGCTGATGGTGCCTCACCACATACCTCCCCTAATAAGGCAGCGTAGTACACAGATCCCGCAACTGCTCTGTAACAGCGGACACAGATCAGAGGCGAGCCAGTTGTGCCAGCGTAATCTAAAGGTAGTCCGCCACGTGTTGCCAGTCATCTATCTCGTTATCACATTTTGCCAGTCCGTTGACGTCATCAGGGTACCCTGGCCGTACCACGCGGGGCAGTGGCGATACAACTGGTACTAGTATGGTAGTAGTATGAACATACTACACTAATATGATAGTAGTATAAATCAGGCAATGGCATGAAATCAGGTACGGGCGTACCATGTGTAATTTGAAAATTGCTAGAAAAGGGCGTACCACGCGGATGTTCTTGGGGTTGCCACCTCGCGAGATCACCTCGTCCAACGCCATCATGATGGAGCCCCCTGCAGGGGCGGGGGGGGGAGGGGGACGGGGGAGGGGAACAACGACATGGGGTGATTAGGCCATGGCAAGCGTGCAGGCGAGTGTTGTACGAGACAACCAGCGCAGGCCGGAACTCAGTATGTTTTCATTCGCCAACATGCGTGCCTTTGCATGGCGTGAATGCTGGCAAAGGCCAATTAGATAATAGGGACACCCCACGCTGCGGGTGCGCAGCTGGTCTCCCTGAACGGCCGATCCTGTTGGCCATATGCGGCATAAACAAGCATCAACGCGCATGAACAAGATACCCACAAGTTAATACAGGGGCAGGTCACAACAAAAGCTTATACAGCGGCATGAACAAGATACCTCATAGCTACTATACCGCAGGTCAACCCACATTTCATAGCAAACATGCAGCGGGGCGTAGTTGCAGCCAGCAGGAGCAAGGAGCCCGGACTCTTATTGCATCCAGAGGCCAAACACACGCTGCCTAGTCTGAACCCTATACTACAAGGGGATTCGCCAGATAAGCTGTTAAGGCCACAACTGCTACACATGGCAAGGCCGGCTGGCAACACAACCATGGCAACGCACTGGGACGTAAGGTGCTCTCTTTCCAATAAAAAAGCTCCCGCGTCGCAAGCATGTGGTCTCCATGGCCACAGCCACCCACACCGCGCTCATGCCCTGTGCAGTTCCTATGCCTGGCATAAGAACTGCACAGGGCATGAGCGCGGTGTGGGTGGCTGTGTGAGTATGCCTACAACCAGATCGCGCTGATGCCCCGTGCTGATGCTATCACCGGCACTCACCGGTCGCCAGCATTGGGTCGCAGACGAGGATGATGTCCTTCTCCGAGAACGAGGGAGGCAGCCTGCGGGAGAAAAGGGGGAGGGGAGGGGAGGGGAGGGAGGGGAGGGGAGGGGAGGGAGGGGAGGGAGGGGAGGGGAGGGGAGGGGAGGGGAGGGGAGGGGAGGGGAGGGGAGGGGAGGGGAGGGAGGGGAGGGAGGGAGGGAGGGGAGGGGAGGGGAGGGAGGGGAGGGAGGGGAGGGGAGGGGAGGGAGGGGAGGGGAGGGGAGGGAGGGGAGGGGAGGGGAGCGAGCGAGAGAGCGAGAGAGTGAGAGAAGGGGGGGGGGGGGGGGAGTGTACCAGCCATGAAAAAAAGGGAGATAGGTAGATAGATAATTAGATGTAAGAGGGGAGGCATTCTGCGGGGAGAGATGGGCGCGGGTGGGTGGGTGGGTGGGTGGGTGGGTGGGTGGGTGGGTGGGTGGGTGGGTGGTGGGTGGGTGGGTGGGTGGGTGGGTGGGTGGGTGGGTGGGTGGGCAGGTGGAGATACAGGATAGACCGCTTTTATTCAGATGCTGTAGCCCTTTTAGGCCATGCTTATTGCTTAAGGGGTCTCAAGGCCGGGGTTGAACACACACAGACACACAGAAAAGACAAGCGTTTGTGCCAATATAGCCCTTTCAAAATTCACCTGCATCCATGCAGCCTCCACGTCATGCGTGTGGCGCGAGGCGCATGAGGTGGCAGGCGCGTAGATGCATTTTCAGCAAGGTGAGGGGCATGGTAGAGGAGAGACGCTCAAGGATGATGTGGCATGGACCTACCGGTTCAGGTACATGGATGGCTGCAGCGTCTTGTCGTCTCGGATAATGCCTGGCAAGCCCGCACAAAAGAACATGGCAGACAGGTGTATGCAAACGGCACAACGAGAGCAGTCGCCGCAGCATTTACTTAGAGAGCAGGCAACCCCGGATTGGAGTACAGGGGATGCAGCCAGCTGTCTGCCAGGTGCACGGGAGCATAACACTCCTTGCCTAATACTAGCGTTTTAGAGAAACAAAGCAATTCTGCCGCCGTCATGGCGATGGTGGTTAAGACGCGCTTGGAAGAACCGATGCACCTACCAGCATAAGAGTGAGAGTACCTTGGTCGACCAGGAACATGACCGCCGACCATTGCAGTGTTTGCCACCAAGAGCAAGAATCTTAGCTACCGCACACAACTCTTGGCATCAAATGTGGCCACCTCGTCACAGCCAAGCATCAAGATGGCAAGGAAAGGCGAGGCCAACGAAAACAAGTGCGCCACAGCTCCAACATGGGCCCTCAAGCTTCCCTTCCACAGCGACCCATGGCCCACCTGCGTGCTTGGCCGGTGGACCTATACCGCGGGTCATCACAGGAATGGTGGGACCTTGGTCATCGTCAGGCTGTGACGGCTGTCCCTATTCATGTAAATACAGGCCACCGGACAGCTCACCTACGTGGTACGTCTTGCACAGCGGCAATAATGTGTCGGTTTTCTCCAGCAGGGCCAGGCCCGCGCGCAGTATGGGCACCACCTGGGATGGGGGAGGGGTGATTGGCAAGGGGGTGATCGGTGGGACGGCGAAAAGAAGTCAGCAAGCCGGCCGACAGGCGCGCACATGACCTGGTGGAGCGGTGGCTCTGAAAACCTGCCAAAGGGTGTGTGCTCTGTGAGCGTATGTGCATGTGGGGAAGATATAAAGAGTGCGTGTGTGTGTGTGACCTAGAGGGTATCACTCTGGTATCACATTGAGAGAGTAGCATCTGTAGAGAGAGTAGTATATAGCGATAGTATATAGAGACAGTGATCTCCTGCACTGGTGTAAAAGCTGACGATATTTACTGAACTGGGTGCCTCACTGGGTGCCTCATAAATTTCTTGTAGCGCTGTTCTATATTCCCTCTCTCTACATGCATGACCAACCGGGTGCGCCCCTAAAAAGTTATTCACAAACACTATTAACAAAAAAGATATCGGCATTCCAGACTTTCAAGACATAGAGCTTTCGTTCTGTGCAAGACATAGAACACGGTAGAATGATCGAACATGCAACTTCATGGTGACATCCGGAAGCACTGGCACATATGGGTTGGTAGACTTCTGAACCCTTCAAAACGCTGTCATGTCGATACATAATGCTTTATGTATCACCGCCAGATGAACTCTATCAATAAACTGCATCAAGAAACCGCTAATTAAGCCGACCCTAGCCCCAGGACCCCAAAATTGTTACCACGTGTGGAGAGGCCGTGACTTCATCCACACGATGGCTGAGGACGATGGGTGTCGGTAACGGTGAGAACCCAGTTGGATAGTAAGGCCTCACTTTGACGGACACGACATTCTGAGAAGCCACCTTCACGGACACGGTGGGGTTGCCCACAACCTTTTACTCTTTGCGACCCGGTCGCGGCATGTAGACACCTCACTTTCACGGACACGGTGGGGTTGCCCACAACCTTTTACTCTTTGCGACCCGGTCGCGGCATGGAGACACCTCACCTTCACGGACACGGTGGGGTTGCCCACAACCTTTTACTCTTTGCGACCCGGTTGCGGCATGTAGACACCTCACCTTCATGGTCACGGTGGGGGTTGCCCACAACCTTTTACTCTTTGCGACCCGGTCGCGGCATGTAGACACCTCACCTTTACGGACACGGTGGGGTTGCCCACAACCTTTGACTCTTTGCGACCCGGCTCGCGGCATGTAGACACCTTACCTTTACGGACACGGTGGGGTTGCCCACAACCTTTTACTCTTTGCGACCCGGCTTGCGGCATGTAGACACCTCACCTTCACGGACACGGTGGGGGTTGCCCACAACCTTTCACTCTTTGCGAACCCGTCGCGGAATGTAGACACCTCACCTTCACGGGCACGGTGGGGTTGCCCACAACCTTTTACTCTTTGCGACCCGGCTCGCGGCATGTAGACACCTCACCTTCACGGACACGGTGGGGTTGCCCACAACCTTTTACTCTTTGCGACCCTGCTCGCGGCATGTAGACACCTCACCTTCACGGACACGGTGGGGTTGCCCACAACCTTTCACTCTTTGCGACCCGGTCGCGGCATGTAGACACCTCACCTTCACGGACACGGTGGGGTTGCCCACAACCTTTTACTCTTTGCGACCCGGCTCGCGGCATGTAGACACCTCACCTTCACGGACACGGTGGGGTTGCCCACAACCTTTCACTCTTTGCGACCCGGCTTGCGGCATGTAGACACCTCACCTTCACGGACACGGTGGGGTTGCCCACAACCTTTTACTCTTGGCGACCTGGTCGCGGCATGTAGACACCTCACCTTCACGGACACGGTGGGGTTGCCCACAACCTTTTACTCTTTGCGACCCGGCTTGCGGCGTGTAGACACCTCACCTTCACGGGCACGGGGGGGTTGCCCACAACCTTTCACTCTTTGCGACCCGGCTCGCGGCATGTAGACACCTCACCTTCACGGACACGGTGGGGTTGCCCACAACCTTTTACTCTTGGCGACCCGGCTCGCGGCATGTAGACACCTCACCTTCACGGACACGGTGGGGTTGCCCACAACCTTTCACTCTTTGCGACCCGGCTCGCGGCATGTAGACACCTTACCTTCACGGACACGGTGGGGTTGCCCACAACCTTTCACTCTTTGCGACCCGGCTCGCGGCATGGAGACACTTCACCTTCATGGACACGGTGGGGTTGCCCACAACCTTTTACTCTTTGCGACCCGGCTTGCGGCATGTAGACACCTCACCTTCACGGACACGGTGGGGTTGCCCACAACCTTTTACTCTTTGCGACCCGGCTTGCGGCATGTAGACACCTCACCTTCACGGACACGGTGGGGTTGCCCACAACCTTTTACTCTTTGCGACCCGGCTCGCGGCATGTAGACACCTCACCTTCACGGACACGGCGGGGTTGCCCACAACCTTTTACTCTTTGCGACCCGGCTTGCGGCATGTAGACACCTCACCTTCACGGACACGGGGGGGTTGCCCACAACCTTTTACTCTTTGCGACCCGGCTTGCGGCATGTAGACACCTTACCTTCACGGGCACGGTGGGGTAGCCCACAACCTTTCACTCTTTGCGACCCGGTCGCGGCATGTAGACACCACCTTCACGGACACGGTGGGGTTGCCCACAACCTTTCACTCTTGGCGACCCGGCTCGCGGCATGTAGACACCTCACCTTCACGGACACGGTGGGGTTGCCCACAACCTTTCACTCTTTGCGACCCGGCTCGCGGCATGTAGACACCTCACCTTCACGGACACGGTGGGGTTGCCCACAACCTTTGACTCTTTGTGACCCGGCTCGCGGCATGGAGACACTTCACCTTCACGGACACGATGGGGTTGCCCACAACCTTTTACTCCTTACGACCCGGCTTGCGGCATGTAGACACCTCACCTTCACGGGCACGGTGGGGTTGCCCACAACCTTTTACTCTTTGCGACCCGGCTCGCGGCATGTAGACACCTCACTTTCACGGACACGACATTCTGAGAAGCCACCTTCACGGACACGATGGGGTTGCCCACAACCCTTTACTCTTTGCGACCCGGCTTGCGGCATGTAGACACCTCACCTTCACGGACACGGAGGGATAGCCCACAACCTTTTACTCTTTGCGAACCCGTCGCGGAATGTAGACACCTCACCTTCACGGGCACGGTGGGGTTGCCCACAACCTTTGACTCTTTGCGACCCGGCTCGCGGCATGTAGACACCTCACCTTCACGGACACGGTGGGGTTGCCCACAACCTTTTACTCTTGGCGACCCGGCTCGCGGCATGTAGACACCTCACCTTCACGGACACGGTGGGGTTGCCCACAACCTTTCACTCTTTGCGACCCGGCTCGCGGCATGTAGACACCTCACCTTCACGGACACGGTGGGGTTTGCCCACAACCTTTGACTCTTTGCGACCCGGCTTGCGGCATGTAGACACCTCACTTTCACGGACACGGTGGGGTTGCCCACAACCTTTCACTCTTTGCGACCCGGCTCGCGGCATGTAGACACCTCACTTTCACGGACACGGTGGGGTTGCCCACAACCTTTCACTCTTTGCGACCCGGCTCGCGGCATGTAGACACCTCACCTTCACGGACACGGAGGGATAGCCCACAACCTTTTACTCTTTGCGACCCGGCTCGCGGCATGTAGACACCTCACCTTCACGGACACGGTGGGGTTGCCCACAACCTTTTACTCTTTGCGACCCGGCTTGCGGCATGTAGACACCTCACTTTCGCGGACACGGTGGGGTTGCCCACAACCTTTTACTCTTTGCGACCCGGCTCGCGGCATGTAGACACCTCACCTTCACGGACACGGTGGGGGTTGCCCACAACCTTTTACTCTTTGCGACCCGGCTTGCGGCGTGTAGACACCTCACCTTCACGGGCACGGGGGGGTTGCCCACAACCTTTCACTCTTTGCGACCCGGCTCGCGGCATGTAGACACCTCACCTTCACGGACACGGTGGGGTTGCCCACAACCTTTTACTCTTGGCGACCCGGCTCGCGGCATGTAGACACCTCACCTTCACGGACACGGTGGGGTTGCCCACAACCTTTCACTCTTTGCGACCCGGCTCGCGGCATGTAGACACCTTACCTTCACGGACACGGGGGGGTTGCCCACAACCTTTGACTCTTTGCGACCCGGCTCGCGGCATGGAGACACTTCACCTTCACGGACACGGTGGGGTTGCCCACAACCTTTCACTCTTTGCGACCCGGCTCGCGGCATGTAGACACCTCACCTTCACGGACACGGCGGGGTTGCCCACAACCTTTTACTCTTTGCGACCCGGCTTGCGGCATGTAGACACCTCACCTTCACAGACACGGTGGGGTAGCCCACAACCTTTGACTCTTTGCGACCCGGCTCGCGGCATGTAGACACCTCACCTTCACGGACACGGCGGGGTTGCCCACAACCTTTTACTCTTTGCGACCCGGTCGCGGCATGTAGACACCTCACCTTCACGGACACGGTGGGGGTTGCCCACAACCTTTCACTCTTTGCGACCCGGTCGCGGCATGTAGACACCTCACCTTCACGGGCACGGTGGGGTAGCCCACAACCTTTCACTCTTTGCGACCCGGTCGCGGCATGTAGACACCACCTTCACGGACACGGTGGGGTTGCCCACAACCTTTTACTCTTGGCGACCCGGCTCGCGGCATGTAGACACCTCACCTTCACGGACACGGTGGGGTTGCCCACAACCTTTTACTCTTTGCGACCCGGCTCGCGGCATGTAGACACCTCACTTTCACGGACACGACATTCTGAGAAGCCACCTTCACGGACACGATGGGGTTGCCCACAACCTTTTACTCCTTGCGACCCGGCTTGCGGCATGTAGACACCTCACCTTTACGGACACGGTGGGGTTGCCCACAACCTTTTACTCTTTGCGACCCGGCTCGCGGCATGTAGACACCTCACCTACACGGACACGGTGGGGTTGCCCACAACCTTTTACTCTTTGCGACCCGGCTGGCGGCATGTAGACACCTCACCTTTACGGACACGGTGGGGTTGCCCACAACCTTTTACTCTTTGCGACCCGGCTCGCGGCATGTAGACACCTCACCTTTACGGACACGGTGGGGTTGCCCACAACCTTTCACTCTTGCGACCCGGTCGCGGCATGTAGACACCTCACCTTCACGGACACGGTGGGGTTGCCCACAACCTTTCACTCTTTGCGACCCGGCTCGCGGCATGTAGACACCTCACCTTTACGGACACGGTGGGGTAGCCCACAACCTTTTACTCTTGCGACCCGGTCGCGGCATGTAGACACCTCACCTTTATGGACACGGTGGGGTTGCCCACAACCTTTTACTCTTGGCGACCCGGCTCGCGGCATGTAGACACCTCACCTTCATGGACACGGTGGGGTAGCCCACAACCTTTTACTCTTTGCGACCCGGCTTGCGGCATGTAGACACCTCACCTTCACGGACACGGTGGGGTCCAGCGCCGTGACCTCTGCCAGCCCGCACGGGGTCTCCACTTGGCCCGTGATGGTTGCCTGCGATGGTGACCAGTGCAAGTAGGGAACAGCAATGTGCCCACCCCACAAGCAGATGCCACGCAGGTCAGGTCAATGAAAAGAGCCCTGTCCTGAGTGTTAGCATTTCATCTTCGGTGTTAGCACTGGCTAATATATCAACGTTAGCATCTGCACTAGTTGTCGGGTTGAGAGTTGAAAAATCAGGGTTGACAGCTGAGAATACATTTTACATGGCGGCGACTCTCTCTTAAGCAGCTGACAGAGCCTGCCGCCATTTTCTAACCCGACCACAACCCCCCCAACATTCCCATTTAAATAGGGGAACCCCTGCCTTTCATTAGCTTAGCCATATGCTGACGATTTAATTTCTCAAATCACCCAGGCACCACCCTGGCCGAGAGGTATGCATGTGAGGAGAAGGACACAGCCTCAAGATGGACAGGAAGGCAGCGGACCATGCGAGGCAGCACGCTTGACCTCCTTTGCCGCCTTGTGGCTAGTACGAGCACAGCCTGCACGCGCCACACCTCAACGATAGACGATGTAAGAGCCACACATCACCAATGACTGTTCAAGCGCCACACATCAAATATAAACATTCGAGCGCCACACCTCAAATATGAACATTCGAGCGCATACACATAAACCCACCAGCAGGTCCCGCGTGGCTTCGTAGATGAGGATGTGGCCGAGCTCCGCGATCGCGCCACCTGTCCACACACAGCGGTTGCCAGCAGCGCGCCCAGTCTCGCACGCTCCGCGTCGTGAATACATGGACTACTTGACAAACATGGCAAGGTACATCGCTGGGTGCATTGTGAGCTCACGCTGTGAGCAACTGCAAACAAAAAGTCCATACAAAATGATCAACAAACTGAAAGCTAATACTAGCCATCATGCACACATCCTTGGGGGCAGCACCATCAATCAAGTGCGATGCAATCGACTGTTGGCATTTGAACGCACGCATTGATGAATCGAAAGATTTATGAAAAGTCAAGGTTGACGTGTCATTATCAACAGTCACGGCCATCTCGGCCGAGGAGGAGGACTGAAAAAAACAGGAAAAAAAAAAAACGGGGACAAATATCAGGGGTCCGAGGTCTGCAACCCACCTGACCCACTCCATACCACACGCAGCCACGCACCCGCTGACTCGAAACAGGAAATGAAATGAACTTGGTGTTGAGCCTGTGTCTGGGCATGCCCACGCGCGCACTGTCCCTGCGTCACACCACCTACAGTCTCCTGGCCATGCGTATGCGCGCACGCGTCCCCTCTCTCCTGGCCATGCGTATGCGCGCACACGTCCCCTCTCTCATGCCACCTGGGCCACGTGTGCACGCTTGCCCTCTCTCATGCCACCAGGGCCACGCGCGCACGCTTGCCCTATCTCATGCCACCGGGGCCACCCGCACACGCTTGCCCTCTCTCACGCCACCAGGGCCACGTGCGCACACTTGCCCTCTCTCATGCCACCGGGGCCACGCGCGCACGCTTGCCCTCTCTCATGCCACCGGGGCCACGCGCGCACGCTTGCCCTCTCTCATGCCACCTGGGCCACACGCGCACGCTTGCCCTCTCATGCCACCTGGGCCACGCGCGCACACTTGCCCTCTCTCATGCCACCAAGGCCACGCGCGCACGCTTGCCCTCTCTCATGCCACCGGGGCCACGCGCGCACACTTGCCCTCTCTCATGCCACCTGGGCCACACGCGCACGCTTGCCCTCTCTCATGCCACCTGGGCCACGCGCGCACGCTTGCCCTCTCTCATGCCACCGGGGCCACGCGCGCACGCTTGCCCTCTCTCATGCCACCAGGGCCACGCGCGCACGCTTGCCCTCTCATGCCACCTGGGCCACGCGCGCACGCTTGCCCTCTCTCATGCCACCTGGGCCACACGCGCACGCTTGCCCTCTCTCATGCCACCAGGGCCACGTACGGAAGACAGAGGAGGGCGTCTGCTTGTTGCGCGCGACGGCCACCCAGTGCTGGATGAGGGGGTGCGGCGGCACGATCACCTGCATGGGTGGGGCACGCGTGGTGGGATGACGCAGCAGCGGGTCGGGCACGCTCAGGGGTAGGCATCCGGGTGGGTTGTGTCTGTGCATGCAAGTTTAGGCCGTATGGCCGTGCATGCGCACAGGTGTGGCTGATGGCGAATCACCGTGCCCATATGGGTGATAGTTCCTCGCGACGCCACGCCATGCCACCATGATGACGATGACAACCACAAGACAAAGGCATCGCAAGCATACGAGATCGAGATCGATGGCAGTTGCAAGGGCAACGGCAATGGCACTCCTCGTGCAAGGATGCCCCAAAAGAACGCCAGACTGTGATTGCGACGTGCTCCCGTTGACGAGACAGGAGAGAACCGCCCCCATATTTCAGAGAGAACATTGCTAACAGGGGCCCATCTCAAGCAACGCGAGAAGGGCAACCGGTACGTTGCCACGTGTCCACGTTGGGAGGGCACACGTGAGGGCCGTGGCGAGGTGCCCAGACCACAGGCTGAGCGCACCCACTCTGCCAAGCGCGCAGCAACAGGGTGCGGCCCCCCTACCCTGTCACTGGCGCACCCCTTATCCTGTCATGGCCGCCCCCCCTTTCCAGTCATGGCCGCCTCCCCTTGCTGTCATGGGGACCTCTTTCACCAACAGGGCGATGAGCGCCCGCACGAATACTGGCAACCCAGGACGGGGCCACCAGGGACAGGGGCCTTGCGTTTACCCAGCGACAATCATGAGAAGAGATGAGATAAAAGCCTCCATCGTCCTTGGTACACCGTGGCGCGGTCGCAATAATTAGTTAAATTTTTCCTCAGCAAGCAAATCGATTATCAAGAATGAATATCAAGCGAACCAAACCATGGACAGCTGGCCGGAGGGCTACTGACCCTCGGTGTGCAGCCCCTCAGCAGGCAGCCCTGGCCTTGTGCAAGTGGCATGGTGTCATACGCGCAGCAGTGTGCCGTATGCACGGCAGCTAACACCTACTGCCGTCATTGCTAATGCCATCAGGCTCATTACAGGAACATATGCAAGTGCATTTTCTTGCGAGGGCAATGTCAGGCAATTCAATAAAGCATCTGGCCTTGATTAGTCTGATAACCACACAATCTATCTTCACAAGACGCAAATGTGCAGCATCCTACGATGCTCACGTCTCTGCAATGTGCTGCATGGCAACCACTAGACGGGATACCCACAGCAACAACCCCTTCGTCTGGCACGAGCACGAATGCGGAATAGACACACCACGTTCGGTACCTACGTCAGCAATCACAACCAGGCCCGACCAACTTCAGTAACCCTATTTGCACTAGCCCAACTTTGCGAAAGAAAGCGCGCGACTGGCCCAGCCCCTCATGCACGTTGCCGATGAAATGCAAAGGAGGGCTTGAAAGCGCTGGAGGGGGCTTGAAAGCGGGGAAGAAAGAGACTGATGGGTGGGGTTTGGGGATGGGGAGAGGAAGAAAGGCTATTTCTTATTTATGAATCTAGGAATATGTGGTTCCGGGTGGCGCCTCACCAGCATCTGCGACGACTTGGTGGGGTCGGTCACCGCGGCCTTGGTCGAGCCTGCCTGGCTCAGCACCCTGGTCAGGCCCAGGGGCTGGGACGAGCGGTACGGGCCGGACCAATTGAGCGCCTCACCGAACATGATGCGCCGCGACTGGGATGGGTCATGTGCAGCAAACAATCGATGCAATGACAAGGTGGGGTGGGGTGGGAAGATTTTTTAAAACAAGCGTCATGACAATGCAAGTGCGCCCTAACATACGGTCGGTGCTCGGTCTTTCGTTCGGCTGACCGTTCGCGGAAGGGCCTGCTTGCCAAAAAAATTTCTCTGGCCACGGTACACGGCACAACGTGAATAACGTGGATAGACCCTCCCTACCTTCATATTCGTGTTTGCCGCGGCTAAAGCCAGGAAAGACTGCAACGCGAAGTCCGAAGTTAGCGGCGAACGCAACACGAATGCAAGAAAATTGCCGACTATCAATCCTTGCGCCATTTGCAGACACAGCGATATCAGAGGAATCCGTTGCGCCAAATAGACTCCCGATTTCCTGGTCTACAATGCAAGGCTAGGAGGTAACCATGGGTACATATGATTACGGAAAACATAACGCTGCCTATTTCTTCGACATAAAAACTTAACTCCATGGGGGTAGTAGCGCCGATATCCGGCGAGTTGAGACACGCGCGCACTCACATTGCTCGCAAGGCCGCAAGGTCTGCATTTTCCTTTGCTGGATGGAGCTTTGCAGAGTAAATTCTGCCTTTCTCCAGTAGCCGCGACTGCTGGCCGAGCGGCGCTGAGAACACCGGCAACTTCTGGTGCAACCCTGCACGACATGGCAGTTGCTCGGGAAATTCCGCTTCTGAGGAATTCAAATGCCTGTACTTGTTACTGACGGAGTAAGCATGCACATCAATTCAAGGCACGGAGATGGCCGCTAACCAAATAAAGCACCGCAGCTCGCAATGCACACGCGGGGGTGTGCCTGCACTCTGCAGTTGGGCGTTGGCGATGGCATACAGTCATTCCCGCGTTAAGTTGCGTTCCCGCGTTAAGTTGCGGCGCCGAAGTTTGGGGGGCGACCGCAACTTAAGCATGGAGGCCATCGCAACTTAACGCGGTAATTGACTCGATTTGTAGGTGTCAGGCCATTTTTGGCCGCACAAGAGGCCATTTTTTGCCAAGTCCGGACCCGCTACGTGATTTTAGGCGCCAAATACGCAAGCCCCACTGGCGCGCAAATTTCCCCGCCTGCTGGCTTAGGTGAAAAGCGCGAATGCAACCTTACAAACTCAGTTTTGCAGCCTGCGGGCTGCGGGACATAAGAATCCACGACCATGCAGGGTCTGTAATTGAGACATCTTGCCGGACTGAAATTACCACCATCACGCCGATGATCATGCCGAATGCACGGCACCACAGAAGGGCAAAGACAAGGTCGTTGAGGCCATAGGCAGTCTCGCTGCCGGCATGTGGCCTCCATAATCTGAACAGCAGTGCTGTTATGATTCTTTACATGCAGGCCATTGACAGTAAATGAAGCTTCCCGCACGACTGTTCCCATGTTTTGTCACAGTCAAACGTGAAGCCGGCCGGGCTGGCAACTAAGTAACCCGCCAAAAAGAGAGCCGAAGTCCGGTCCGAGAGGGTTAAAACACACCGATTTGTGGTTTAAAATGCAGCCACTGCGTGGCTGCCCACGGCGTGTTTTGCAGCCCGCCTTTGTCCACTAAAATACTATCTGGCCTGGAAAATGGACTTTGGCCGGCTTTGACGCTGCAGATGGATCGGGCTTGACGAGAGATGTCGAATGCCGTATAGAAGTCCGTCAGAGGAGGAGGTGGTGGGCTGCTAGCCTAATTCTACCGTTAAGTTGCGTTCCCGCGTTAAGTTGCGGCGCCAAATTTTAGGGGGCGATCGCAACTTAACGCGGGAATGACTGTAATTCCACGTTATCGGTGGGCCATGGCCCGTAATTTGCCGATGGCGGACCGAGTGACGACTGACGACGTCGTCGGCCTGAGATGCGGTCAGGGTTGCGTGGATGGTGGCAAAGCGCCGGAAAGTCGGGAAGATAGGACTGCAACCGATCGTGCCGTTTGTAGCTCGCAGATAGTTCATAGTTGAGGCTGGAGACCCTAGAATATACAATCGAGATTGTGTGCTGTAAGCGGAACCACAGACAAACAATCGAGATTACGGTCGCGCGTATTAATATTTCGTGGAATTTCGGGTATAAGTGCATGAAAAGTGGGTATTTATTATTATCCAACAAATCTGGCCGGAACTGCTTTTTTCGGGGAAATGGGTATATTTCGGGGAAATGGGTATATTTATTAGCCAGTTATGGACCAAAGAGGTGAGAGGGGAAATGAGTATCAGCGAATCCTAATGAAGGTGGGCACACACAAATCCGGAACTGCTTTTTTCGAGTTCCAGGAGTTCCACCCAGTTCCGGTCGAATTAGCGGTCGTATCCAATTAAATTTCTAATTGGACGGTCAAATGTGGAAACCTCTAGTTCCGGAACAGACTGAATCAGGACCCTAACTCCCCGGAACTGACGAATGTGGAAAGGGCCTTAATAACTTATCCCAGTCGCGCTACTGTAAGCGCTGGAGGTGAGGGTATTGGAAAAGCACGTGCGCGTGGGAGCGGCCGACTTCAATGCTTGTATGCCTGTCGCGTGTTCCCAGCCACAGAGCCACTCTTCTGGCAGTTCGTCGCAAGCTTGCGTCCGCGTTGTTTTTCACGAGAAATGCGATTTACTGCGGGCAGGAAAACGAAAGATTACGGATTTTTCATCGTGATGAGAAAAGCACGATGACAGGGGGTGTTACTAGCCCACCCTGGCATTAGCGACGGGCATATGCCGGATGTTTTTCGTTGCCATGTAGCTCTAGCCGGAGCTTTGTGTTCCATCCATGAGGCAACGCGTCATGGTAGCTATGCGCATGCCGCAGAGGCAACAGCTCCTGTACGGAGTGGCATTTGCTGTGCTGATGTTCGCAGAGACTGCCGCCTCGTCAGGCACCGTCGGTTCAACTGGCATCCAGGCTGCCTCGGGATTTGACCAGGGAGGTGGGGGCACAAGAGGCTGTGCGCAGCTGCAACGGCAACAGGCTGCTATGACATCTGCATTGGCGAAATTGGAAGTCACGCTTGCGGTACGTGCTTGGGATATGACCCGGAGCGTGTCTCCAGGCCGTCTCCCAGTTATTGCATTGCTACCATCGAAGCCAGAAATATCACATATTGCCGGCTACCGCTGACGTGCCGCGGACGGCGTCGAGCTGGAGTGTTCAACTAGCATGATGATAAAATGCTCAACTAGCACGATGGCAACTCTCGCGAATCCGTGACTACGGATGCAATTAGTTTCCGGTGCTTCCGTTTTTGTCACAATGCCGCGTGAGAGCATTTTCATACCTCTGATGGATTTATCCAGGGACATGTAATGGTTAAAACAAGTTGTCTTGTTGCACCCAGGGAGTTCTCCTGTTAGTTGCGTGTCTACAATTGCAATGGTGGTGAAGCTAGGTAAGGGTGCCAGATAGAAGCGGATAGGTTTGAATGTGTGTGATAGAAGCGGATAGGTTTGATGCGTGTGATAGAAGCGGATAGGTTTTATGCGTGTGGTACAAGCGGATAGGTTTGATGCGTGTGATAGAAGCGGATAGGTTTGATGCGTGTGATAGAAGCGGATACGTTTGATGTGTGTGATAGAAGCGGATAGGTTTGGTGCGTGTGGTAGAAGCGGATAGGTTTGATGCGTGTGATAGAAGCGGATGGGTTTGATGCGTGTGATAGAAGCGGATAGGTTTGATGTGTGTTATGGTCATCTACGGGGAATTGGTTTGTAAACGTGCTTCCCAGGGCTCGGGCCCTACTGAGCACATGTGCAGTGAATCGTCAGATGACAGCACACCCCGTGAATGAATCCTCATACGACAGTGCGCCAACACACTTCACACAGCCCGCTGCACTTACCACTACTGCTGGCTGCCGCTCCCGTTGGTCATTCAATGCTGGACTAGAAATTTATCATGTTGGGGGGCATAGTATCCATTGTTGGGGGGCATAGTATACATAGCCGGGTGGGGCATGGTGTGCATAGTCGGGGGGGGGGGTTGCACCTCGATCCCACGGTCCCACGGTAGCCTGCTCTCAGCCCTCCAGCGGTTCAGTAGGGGTGTATTCACCATAGGGGTAGCCTGCTCTCAACCCCCGGTGGTGGCAGCTCCCCTTGGGGGTGGTTGTCGCGAAGCTGGATCAGAGAAATGTGTGGCCTTGCATGGGGTAGAGGGGGCGCCCTCACGTGCCATGGTCCACCTGCCAGGATGCGCGTGGGATAGCCGGGTCTTCTTCATCGACCACCTGTAGCTAGCCTCAAGACCTTAAAGGATTCCACCTTTAGATAGTGATCTCGTTGATTTCCAGGTCCATTGCCCTGTACAGGGTGTGGCCATCAGTGCCAGCCATGGGAGGTGTGTCAGTGGGCGGTTCCATGTCGGGGATCATGCGAGGAGGCAAAGGGGGGGGGAAGGAAAGGGGGTTATGACGGGGGGGGGGGGGGGGGAAGGAGGGGAGGCAGGGAGGGGAAGGGGGGTTCAAAGCTTGGGGTCGAAGGGTGGGGTAAAAGCGTGGGCTAAAAGGGTGAGGCCAAAGTTTGGTCCAATGGGGTGGGGCCAAAGGGTGTGTGTGGGATCCTGAACGTCTTACGCGAAGGAGAGCGGAAGGTTTGTAAGCAGATCGGAGGTGCTGCCTCCCACCCCACCCATCCCACCCACCCACCCACCTGCCCCCCACCCACCCCACCCACCCACCCAAACAAACAAACAAACAAACAAACAAACAAACAAACAAACAAACAAACAAACAAACAAACAAACAAACAAACAAACAAACAAACAAACAAACAAACAAACAAACAAACAAACAAACAAACAAACAAACAAACAAACAAACAAACAAACAAACAAACAAACAAACAAACAAACAAACAAACAAACAAACAACCTGCCCCCACCCCCCCATCCCCACCCCCCCACCCACCTGCCCCCCACCCCACCCACCCCACCCACCCCACCCACC
The DNA here is from genome assembly GCA_009746045.1 of Mesostigma viride. NCBI lineage: Eukaryota > Viridiplantae > Streptophyta > Mesostigmatophyceae > Mesostigmatales > Mesostigmataceae > Mesostigma > Mesostigma viride. The sequence continues at coordinate 3,523,330 of RPFO01000076.1, forward strand.
TGCCCCTCACCCCGTCTGACCCCCACCCACCCACCCACCCACCCGCCGCCGCCCGCCCGCCCGCCGCCCGCCCGCCGCCCGCCCGCCCGCCCGCCCGCCGCCCGCCCGCCCGCCCGCCCGCCGCCCGCCCGCCCGCCCGCCCGCCCGCCCGCCCGCCCGCCCGCCCGCCCGCCCGCCCGCCCGCCCACCCGCCCGCACACCCACCCACCCCGCCCGCCCGCCCGCCCACCCACCCCACCCACCTCACCCAACCCACCCACCCCACCCAACCCACCCAACCCACCCAACCCACCCAACCCACCCACCCACCCACCCACCCACCCAACCCACCCACCTGCCCCCCACCCCACCCACCCCACCCACCTGGCCCCCACTCCGTCTGACCCCCCCAACTTGCCCCGCCTTGCCTGCCCCCACTGACCCCAACGCCCCCCCTCACCAGGATGGCTTCGAGAGGCAGCGTGATGCGCTTGCGCGCCAGCTGTGCTGTGTCCCTCGGATGCGACTAGCAGAGATGCGCGACCACCTCGCTGCTGCCGTATGCACCGCCGGCCGCGCGGACGTGGCGGGTGCCAGCGCGCCGGTGGAACATTCGCCCCTCGTCCCGACCAACGGGGCCAGCGATGCGCCGGTGGGCATCGGGGCACCAGACGAGCGTCCATCCCTTGCCACAGGGGCCGCCAGCGCGTGTGGCATGTCGCCCGTTGGCCAGGTGGCGCGAAGTCGTGCGGAGGGTAGCACGACAGACGTGCACGGAAGAGACGCGCATGGAAGAGAAGATGTGCTGGTGTACGCACTCTCACTGCTGGGCGCGGGTGTGGGTGCTGCGCCGCGTCCAGGGGGGGAAATGGGCAGTGAACCAGGGGGGCAGGGGGCAGAAGTGAGCGGGGTTGCAACGAGGCGGGCCAGCGGCGCGCCTGCAGGGAGGGCAGCGCTGCAAGGGGGGGTAAACGCGCTCTTCGGCTTAAAGCCAACGCGGGGTTTCGAGCGAGGTAGCCTATTGGATGCGGGCATGATGGACGACAGGCAAGAGGGCAAGCGCATGTTGTCGGATGACAGGCCAAAGGGCTGGGGCACGTTGACGGATGGTAGTGGCTGGCCAAGGGACAATTGGTGGCCCTCAGCACATGCCAGCCGTGACGTGGGGGACGACGCTAGTGACGTGGGGCTTCACGTGGGGGCTGATGTGGGGCGTGACGTGGGGCAGCATCTGGGGACCGCCTGCGGCCGAGCCATCGCGTCGGCAGCCGCGGGCGTTGCGGTCTGGCCACCTTCTGCGCTGTCGTGGCGGTTGGGGTTGCTGTCCCTGGTGGATGCTGCCATGTCGGACAAGGTGGCGCCCGCTGGCATGCCCTACACGGTGCCAGCTGGCATGACCGACAAGATGGTACCAGGGGACCACGGGGGTGGAATAGATGCCGCTGCCGCCTGCGTGTGTGCGGGGCGCAAAGACGCGAGTCCTCCCGCGGGTGCGCCGGGTGTGGATGCGAGCAGCATGCGGATGTGGGTGGCGGCGGCAGTGGCCAGCCCGCTGTGTGCCGCGTCCCTGCCAGCTGTCACGTCTCTGCCTGCTGTCACGTGCAGGAAACTCTTGGCGGTCTTGGGTGGAAGCTGGTGGCTGGGGGACGGCCAGGCGAAGGATGGTGGCCGCTTGTCAGCAGAGGATGGAGACGTTTTGGCCGCGGAGTCTACTGGCCCGTCGCCAGCGGTTGATGGTGGCCAGTTGCCAGCGGGGCACGTGGACCGTTTGACAGCCGGGCGCGATTTTGGGCATTACCCAATAGCTTGGCATGTTGCGGGGCACATGAGGGGGCCCAACAACCACATGGGGCTCCTACAGCTTCCGCCGTCACATCTGGCAAGGGGGCGCGAGGGTGAGACATCAGAGGGGAGGTCCAAGGGCCAGCCTGGTCATCTTGGGGGGGGAGGGACAGGTCCCGACTGGCTTATAGGGGGAGAAATGGGACCTGGTTTCAGCGAGGGGGTAGGAATGGGGGATTGGGTAGGGGGCAGAGCGCGGCTCGAGGAGGAAGGCAGCAGGAGAGGCCCGCAGGGGGGGCCCAGGGACCGCGGCCAACCAGCAGTGCCCACTGGGCGCCGCCGCTTGCTGGTCATGAGGCGGCGGCGGCGACCCGCAGCCCCTGTGCCCACCGCGCCTGTGCCGCTGCCCCACCTCATGCAGGTGTTCCAGCAGCAGCACCAGCAGCAGCAACAACAGCCATTATTGCCTACTCCGGTTGCCTGGAACAGCATATTCCGCACGCCCAACTGGACGGACGCGGGTGCCCACATGCTCGACAGCGAGAGTTTCCCCTCTCCGCCGGCACTGCTCACGATGGAGAGCTGCCTAGCGGCCTTCCTCCCCGGCAAGGTATCCCGTCGCACGGCAGCGCAGCGCAAGCAGCACTGCACGGCCAAGGTGGCCAAATCCGCACGCATTGCAGCCAGGAATGCGCGCGCTGCAGACCCCCCGCAAGCCCCCTCGCCAGCGCTTCACCGGGGCCCCGCGCCGCTCTCCCAACGGGTGTCCCAATGGATGTCAAGGGGGAGCCGTGGCCGGCAGCGCTTCTCAACGCAGACTGCTGGCAGCGCTGTCAGTCAGGGGGCCACTGTGGCCAGTTATCAGGCGGCCATGCAGGGCAGTGGCGCGCCCACACACGCTGTCTTCAACTTGGATCCGCGACCCACGCAATCTCCTGCCACCGTGGCCCCCCAAGTGCCCGCCGACGAGTTGCGTGTGGAGGCACTTGCCACGTGGGACCCTAATGCGGCTGGGATGTCGATTGGGATGGCGCGCAGCGGCGTCGGGGGCACTCGCGCTGGCCCGAGGGAGCGAGGGGTGGCCCCGAACGTGCCACAAATTCCGGAGCAATGGGTGGGGTCGGATGTGCCACAAATTCCCGACCAAGGGGTGGGGTCGGAGTTGCCACAAATAGGGGCCCAAGGTGTGGGGTCGGAGGTGCCACAAATAGGGGCCAAAGGTGTGGGGTCGGAGGTTCCACAAGTAGGGGCCCAAAGGGTGGGGTCGGAGGTGCCACAATTAGGGGGCCAAGGGGTGGGGTCGGAGTTGCCACAATTAGGGGCCCAAGGGGTGGGATCGGATGTGCTACAACTAGGAGACCAATGGTTGGGGTTGGATGTGCCACTATCGGGTGAGTGGTCAGCAGCCACAGCCCATGGCACGGCCCAGGCAGTGCCAGGCAGCGTGCTGCCAATTACCGCGGTGGGGCAAGGCGGGCCCGTCGGAGGGGCGTCTCTCGCTGCAGACCTTGGAGAGACGGGCATGCAGGGGACAGACAATCGCGGCGGTGGCTCCGCTCCGGCAATGGTGGCGGTGCAGGGGACGGGTCAAACTGGGACCACCAGCGTGGTGGACAGTACTCCGACTGTTGTCGACAACACTGCCTCCACCTTGTACACTTCCCCCGCTGCTATTGACAATGCAGCTCCCACCACCTCCGAGAGTACTCCGACCGCTATTGACGCCACTCCCATGACCTTCAAGACTACCCCCGCTGCTATTGACAATACAGCTCCCACCACCTCCGAGAGTACTCCGACCGCTATTGACGCCACTCCCACCACTTTGGACACTACCCCGCGCGTGCCCCAGGAGTGGGTGCCTACACCGGGTGGCGCGGGAGCGAGACATGCAGACGCGGCTACCGGCACGAGCAAGGTGGCGGGCCAGCCGGGCCAGGGAGAAACGTTGGTACAGGGGAACGCTCGAGAGAGGGAGAACGCAAGTTCCGGGGGCATGGTGGCGAGCAGTGACGGGGGCAACCAGTCTCCAGTTGATGGCAGGGGCCCGCTGTGTGCAGAGGCGCAGTCAGGGTCTGGCCAGGTGGCAGGCCCAAGCGTGCGTCAGGAGGCGGGGGCGGGGGGGGGGACAGGGGTGGAGGAAAGAGGACCATTTGCCTCTGCGCCTCAGCAAGGGCTTGGCCAGGCGTGGCACCAAGGGGGCCTGCCACAGGGCAATAGGGAACAGGGCATGTGGCATCGTGCACCGCAGGACGAGAGTGCAGTGGGCGGCTCCTCGGCCGCTTTTCGTGAAGGTGCTGGGCACAGGGGGTACAGCGCCAGGCGGCCACACGTATTGTTCAGGCAAAGCGCCGGGGACTACGACCTGGGGAGGGAAGTGGCGCACATGTGGGGGCACCTTGGGGCCGCCCGGCGCGTGTACCGAGTGAGGCCGGGGGGGCCTACGGGGACGTATCGTTATTGACCGGGGGAAACACGATAGCGTGCGTAGACGTCCGTCAGGTTAGAATGACCAGTTCCCCCTCCCACTTAACCCTCGATAATGTGCATCTGAACGCAAATGGTTTCACTATTTGCGGCGTGCCAAATCAGAATGTTCGCTACTCTGATTCCTGATCATCCACGCCATCAAGAGTTTTTAAGGGGACGGTCCCGGCGCGTATATTTTGGCGCCGAAAAATTCGCGGTACCCGTCCGTACCGTGAAAAAGTGGTGCACGGGGCGCGCACCCCTACCGGAGCTGGCCATGGCGACGTGCTTTCAGGCAGAGTAGAAAAAGATAGCTCGCGGAATGCAGAGAAACTGAGCGAATCTTAAAGACGATGAGTAAATGATACTACTTCGTAGCGGAGTTCGCGTTTTTTGCAGTGTCGATGATTTTATTGATGACCATCGCCACGGGGGTCCAATCTGATGTTTTCGTCGAGAGGAATAAATTAGAATGCACGCTGGCGGCGGTGATTGTCAGGTTTTATGGGCTTTACCTAGCGTCAAGGATGCGTTTAAATTGTTATTGGTAAAGCTTTAAAATATTTGATGGGTTTCGGCAAGATTTCCGTCATGATCGGTAAGACACTCTCCAGGCTCGCGGGATGCGCGTCTTATTATTCCATGGAAGGTTGTTCTTTCTTGCGCCGCTGGGCGAAGGACAATTCCGGTAATGGTACGATCGTGTGATCAACGTGACCCTATGGATGTTTCGCTTCCTTTATGGGTTATCAACGCAAGTTTTCGGCGTGAACCCAACTTAAGGCGTGAATGATTCTACTAAATTCTACTAATTTGAATTAAAGATACTCAAACATACTATTCTGAACTACTTTGAACTTGGAATGCCGAAACCCTATATGACCCGTGAACACAACTTAAGCCAACCCAACTTAAGGCGTGAATGCCTGTACTTTTTCACGTGAAACGTGAGTTCCAGAAATGCACGACCTAGCCATGGCGGCTTTCGCCCATGCATGCAGTTTACGTTTGCGGACGATTTAGCATTTTAGCTGGTAAAACTCAGGAAATAGATTTTATATGTCCTAAAGATGACACAAGCCAATTTTTAGCTCGTGGGGATGTGATGTTACGGCCCTAACCCATGTTTGGGCGATTTACCAGGTTTCGGCACCGCTCTTGCTGGTAAAAACTGCGACCAGGCAGGTTGACGGAATTGATGACTAAATTTGCTCTACGGTGCAGTTCGAAGGGTTTATATGCTTCTTTCTACTTATTATCATGCATGTGTGTAGAATTAAGTCAGTGGCAGTAAAGATTTGATGATTTCGACCACTCTGTCATGTCATGTGTGTGCCGCAAGTGTCACTTTTGCGGGCACCGCCTGGGCCAAGATAACGCCATCCATGCATGGTAAATGATGATTGTGCACGCCTAGCTCATAATATAGTCCACCATAATGATGAAATCGGAATGTGGCAAGGTTGTGTCCTGTCCCCATACCTGTTCATTATTGTCGTGGATCACGTCATGCGCCGGGCACGTGCGCGCTTTACTGCTCTTAAGGGGTTCGAGCCCGGCTTGGACATCCTTAACGAGCGCGGGCACGGCGGGGTTAGCACGGGTTACCGCCTGGCTGACCTGATTTATGCGGACGACACCACCCTCATCGCGCGCCCCGAGCACATTCAGACCTGGCTGGACTGTCTGGGCCTGGAGGCGAGGGCGGTGGGGTTGGAGATTAGTGTCAAAACTGAGGCGATGGTGATTGGGGCCTCCAGTCGTCCACCGCTACCGCGCCTGCTCGACGGGACGGAGGTCCCATTCCGCGACCGCTTCAAGCTGTTGGGGAGTTGGCTTCCTGACACTGCCGACGATGTGGACACCCGCATCGGCCTTTCCTGGGCCAAGCTCCGTTCGCTCACCACCTACTGGCGCTCCAAGGGCCTGGACGAGCACCGCAAGCGCATGCTCTTTAAGGTCCTCGTCCTCACGGTGCTCACGTATGGCGCCGAGGCATGGACACTCACGGCAACACTGGCAGCCAAGCTAGACGCCACGGTAATCCGGATGCTCCGACAGGTCCTGAATGTCGGGTTTTCTCAGCGTAGGTCATTAGAGTCTTTGTATCACGGTATGCCTCGTATTTCGGATGAGATTAGGCAGCGTAGGATAGCATTTGTAGGACATCTTGCTCGCACCAGCCAGGTCGACACCGCCCTTGGTCTGGCCGGTCCCCAGCGGCTCGGCCAACCAGGGCGGCATATTTTGACCTGGCCTGGCCCCAAGAACATTCCTAAAAAGGTAGGGAAACATGCCATGACCTATACCCAGATGTTGCTGGACGACCTAGTGGTCCCAGCCCAGTTTGAGTACCGCATCCACTCTCTCTCCCGTCTTTGGACTGCCATGCAGGACAAGACGCGGTGGAAGAAGATTGTCAAGGCGCACACGCCAGCCCCTGTGGGCAAGCCGCCTCCCCCCAAAAGGAGGAGCCGTTTTGATGAGTAGCGTAGATAGGCTTTTCTAGACTAGATATAGCTTAGAGTTAGGTTAGTTCGATTACGCGGCTTCCTCCACACCACCCATCCAACCTGGAATATGTGCTACATGATCTCCCACGGTGCTTGTTATAATAGATAGACATGTTATCATGCTTGGCATGATCGTCCTCACGGTGCTCACGTATGGCGCCGAGGCGTGGACCCTCCCACCCAAACTGGCAGCTCGGCTCGACGGCACAGTTTACAGGATGCTCCGGCAGGTCCTTAATGTAGGTTTTTCCGAGCGTCCGTCATCAGAGTCTCTGTATCATGGCATGCCTCGTGTTTCGGGCGAGATTAGGCAGCGTAGGATAGCATTTGTAGGACACCTTGCCCGCACCAGCCAGGTCGACACCACCCTTGGTCTGGCCGGCCCCCAGCGGCTTGGACAGCCAGGGCGGCACATTCTGACCTGGCCTGGCCCCAAGGACATTCCCAAAAGGGTAGGGAAACCTGTCACCAACTACGTTCAGATGTTGCTGGACGACCTAGTGGTCCCAGCCCAGTTTGAGCACCGCATCCACTCTCTCTCCCGTCTTTGGACTGCCATGCAGGACAAGACGCGGTGGAAGAAGATTGTCAAGGCGCACACGCCCGACCCTGTGGGCAAGCCACCTCCCCCCAAGCGGAGGAGGCGTTTTGATGAGTAGTGTAGTTAGGATTTTCTAGATAGAGTTAGGATAGTTCGATCACGCGGCTTCCTCCACCCCATCCATCATGAAATATGTGCTACATGACCTCCCCACGGAGGCATGTTATAATTTAATTTAATTTAATGATCTCCCAACGGAGACATGTTATAATTTAATTTAATTTAATTTTAATGCATGGTAAAGCTGAAATATCGTTACCTCATCATTTCTTGATGTTCTTACATGAGTTTAAGCTTGCAAGTCGCTGTCAGTTTCGAATCTTGATGCGCTTTCTTGACCGTTGCCTGCTGCCCCTCTCTAACCCCCCCTTTTTTGATGATGTTACCAGGCATTTGCCTTACCCTACAAGTGTACTTTTGCAGCTTTTTAGGCGCTGTGTGGGTTTAAATACCTTCATAGATGTTAGTTATTCTTTTGCTACGTTCATACTGCGTGATTTTATGGCCATGGGCTGCATCAAGCTTGCTTTCAAGCTTATACGGGTGAGTGAAGAATCTTGGTGGTGATAAACCACTGTCATCATGTGCCTGCAAGTATCAAGGAGACAACCAGCGTAGGCCAGAAATCGGGAGAATCCGGACCATGGTAGCTCGAGCCTGCCGTTATCTTGTCCGCGTGTTCGAGTCGTTCAGGATGATGAAGATGAATGGTGATGGAAATGCGTATCTTTGTGCATTGAAATTATGGCTGGCTTACGTGTAGAGCGACTAGATGACCTAGACGGTGGGGCCGGAGACAGCATGCTTGATCAGGGCGTGTGTTTCGAGCCTAACTGGCCGGGAGTGTCTAGTGGTGAGCACCATTGCTGCGATCGCTCTCCCACCATTTACGAGGATTAATACCCGCAAATGGAAAACCACTGAAAAGGTAGCTAGTCAGTCATCACGTTAGCCATGCCATGATTCCAAACGTCCAAGAACTGCACACGGTGCAAAGGCAAAAAGCCGGAGGACAGCACTTTCAAATGTGCGGCAGGAACCAAAAGCCCGCAGATGCCAGAAAACATCGTGTTGCTGCAGCGACGCGACGATGTGCATGGACAACGAATCCAGTGCCAAGCTCGGAACGGCCGCAAAGGAGATCTGGCATCACAGGGTTCAGATGTGCGGAGATACTATGCGATCCAGCCTGTCCACGACCTGTTTGTAGAGCTTGTGCCAAGGGGCAGCACCGAACAGATGTGGGTGACGTTGCAAAAAACATCGGACTTGACGGAGCATAATGTCTCGGTCATAGTCTTTGACCAATAAACGCTGCAAGAGTTCACGCCTGCAAGTATGTTGGCCATGCCATGGCAAGGCATAACAGTGTTAGCCATCTCTATTCTTGTTAAAAACAAGTGAAATATGCTTAACCTACCCATGATACTTGTGGTTAAGGCTTCATAGGCTCTCACACATATACTAAGGTAATACAACTGCATTATGATGATGCAAGTCTGTTGTCCTGTTATGCTAGAAGGGAAATGAGTTGATTGGCATGGTTGGTTGCCACGGTGGTGTGTAGTATGACCGCACTTACATGCTTGCACATAATTTGCTAGCAACCTCGAAACCCATTCTTAGGGCTGATGGTTTTTGGTGAGTTTCAGGTAGACTAAGCTGTGGCCAAATTGAGCCCAGTTTTTTGCCATGTTTCAACAACTATATTGTTTACATGCCTATATTTTTTCAACATGCATATGGATTTTATTGAATTTCCCAACTCGTCCTTCCACAGAAAATTGCCAAATCGCGAGTATGGGTTGACACCCTTGTAGAATTTTACATTATTTGGTCAACATATGATTTTTTAGGCATATGCCCAAGCATTAGCATTACTTTCTTGAGTTTTCGCATGATGCTGTACAAGAACAAGGGGTCGCCAGCCGACCCCGGCAACTAGAGAGGGGTGTGCATTCAAAGCGCCCCCCTCAAGCTTCTCATGCGGCTCATCCTGAACCGCCTGCGCACGGCCCTGGACGCTCACCTCAGCGAGACTCAGCACGGCTTCCGTTCAGGTCGCAACACAGTACAGGCGCTCTTCGCTATACTCGCCGACTTGTGGAGGAACTGCAACGCCTTCAGCCTAGCTGGTGAGTCCCCTTTGCACCTTGTGCTGGTGGACTTCATCAAAGCCTTCGATTCGGTTTTTTGGCCTGCGCTTTGGGACATCCTCGAGCTGTTCTGGATCCCCCGCCCCCTTATTGCTGTCATCCGCAACCTGTATGAAGGGTCCACCACTTCTGGTGCGCACTTCTTACGGGACCACGCCACCATGCCCTTTACAGAAGGGTGTGTGGCAGGGTTGCGTGCTGTCGCCCTACCTGTTCATTATTGTGGTCGAATACGTAATGATTCAGGCGCGCAAGCGATTTGCCCGCATCGTGGGTAGGGAACCAGGGGTGCATGTTGCTAACCACTTCTGGCATGGTGGAGCGGAAACGGAGATTCGTTCGGCTGGCAGAAATCATCTACGCAGACGACACCACCCTCTTCAAGGACACTGGGCACGTGCAGACATGGATTGACTGCCTGGCGCTATCGAGGCCCATGCAGTGGGGCTTGAGGTCAGCAAGAAGACAGAGGCCCTGGCGGTTGGGCTCACCCACTCACCGCCACCCCTCTATCTCCTAGACGGCTCTCGAGTCCCGTTATCGGGACCGCGTCAAGCTGCTGGGCAGCCTGCTTCCCAGCTGCGAGGTTGATGTGGACCATCGCATCTCCCTCGCCTGGCACGCTTTAATTACGCCAGTACCGGGCCCTGTGGCGCAAGCCCCTGGGCAGCAAGATCCAGAAACAGGACCTGTCCTCGACTCCTCGTCCTTCCTGTTCTCACGTATGGGGCCGAGACGTGGACCCTCACCGCCGACCTGGCCCGCAAGCTGGACGGCGCGGTCACCAACATGCTGGGCTCCATTTTCAGAGTAGGATATGCTGCTCATGTCCGCAATGAGGACATGTACCACGGCATGCCATATAGATCACCAGCGGCGCCTGCAGCTCGTAGGGCACATAGCTCGCACCAACCAGGTAGACACCTCACGGGGCCCCCCCGCGGGACTGCGACCAGCTCAGCCTGGCCCGGCTGGCCGGCACCTCCTGACGTGGGCCGGGCCCCGTGATGTTAGACGCCGCAAGGCCCGCACCTTCAAAGAACAGCTAGTAGAGGACATAGTTAGTCTCCATGCTCTGCTGTAGACTAAGTCTCAAAGGCATTGTGAATCCAACGCATGAATAAGCCTTGTAAACCTACGTTGGTATGTGAATATAAATACCACGTGGGCTATGCAGATAGGAATGCTAGTCGAGTCGCATACGTTTCCCTAGATAGGTACTTTGGGTACTGAGGTACGTGACAGATGTCAGTACCCAGTATACGTAGTGTCCTGTCATTGGACGGTACTAGAGTATCCTAGATAGGGACCGTACTGCAGCGTGCATTGATCTGTGATCGCACGATGCAGTGACTAGACGCTACCTGTCATCGTGTGGCCTCGGGCCAACGGTCTGCACCCAACGGTCACTGGCGGCGCAGCCGGTGAGAGGAACGTTGATAAAGGGTAAACCTATTTTCTAATGAACCAAGCAATTCATTGCTCAGCTTCAGTGTTCTCAAGCAATATATCCCACCGCATTCTAACTTGAATTTTATTTGCTACCATGGCTATCACGAACAAGAATGTCGCTAAGAAGCTTACCTACAACGAGGATGATGATGGGCAGGATCGGCGGATGCCCAGAGACAACAACAAGAAGCCGGCTGGCGATGCGGCCATTTCCAAGAAAAAGAAAAAGAACAAAAAGACTCACAATGGTTGCCAGGACGAGGGGACGGCGGCTGCAAAGCCGACCGACCTACCCCCCTCCCCTGCGAGGCCGGAGGCCGAGACGGCTCCCCCCGGGGAGACCGGCTTACCCTCGACTCCGGCGGCCGCCCCAGCCGCAACCACGGCTGGCGCGGCCATGGCTGCGGAGACCTCGGTGGTAAACCCCACTGAGGCTCCACAGTCCGGCCCCACGTTGCCATCTCTTCGGGAGCGTATGCCCCGTCAGACGGCCTCGGTGGCACCGGACGGGACGATTACCTTTCGTCCCGCCACATCAAACCTTAATGTCCCTTTCGCCCAGGGACACAACCACATTGAGCTAACGTTTGGGCGACCCTCTGCGTCCCTTCTTCGCAAGAAGAAGGACATGGAGAGTATTAAACTCGCACGGGTGGTGCGAAAACCTGTGGAACCCATCGCCGGACAACCAATGTCCGACGATGAGGTATCCGACACTGCCAGTCTCCCCGATGGGGAGACTGAGATCAATCTTACCCCAGCGCTCCTGGCGGTCGAGCAGGCCGCGCTGGTGGCAAATGAAGAACGCCGAGCGCGGCAGCGGGACCGAGAGGTCCGCCGAGAGGCGGCTTTTCGGCTCGCCGCTAAGCGGCAAGAATATGAAGAGGAAGCCGCCCGTCGCCTGGCTACCCACCAGGCGATGGCGGACGCGTACCGCGAGGCCACCCAGCGGTTACGTGACCTCTTAAAAAATGCTGACTATCCCATGGACTATGCGGACAGTCAAGACCTGGCCGAGCTTGCTCGGTCAGCACACTTTAAAACCATGTCCTCCATCACCCAAGCCAGGGTCACGGAGGCCATCTTGGCCAAACATGGGGTGGTAGCTGAAGAAGCCCCCCCGCTGGAAACCACCAGCAAGAAACCCTCTCCCCCCAACCCCTGCAGTACAAGGAGGGACTGCTGGCCCTGGGCGCGAGGAAGGGCAAAGAGGCGGACTGTCCAGTCCGGCCTGCTATGATCATGGGAGAACCACTCCCTGACATACCCGAGGATGAGGCTGCCTTTCAGGCAGCCCTCCGGGAGCATGAGGTACGCAAGGAGATGAAGCGTCTCATGCGGGAGGAGGCCAGGAGGAGAGCAGAGGCAGACACCCCTGCCCGCCCCTCCACCGATGGGGCTGGACCCAGTGGGGTTACCCGGACACCCCCGGGCTCCCCCAGGGCCACCATGACCCCCCTCCCCCTCCCCCACCACCCCAGGTTCGCCCTGTGGGTTGGGGCCCCCTCCCAACCAGGGGGGGTGGCCAGGACCCCAGGAGGCCCTGGGGGGAGGTGCAGAGGTGCCACAGGCACCCAACAGGCCTGCTGAGGCCCCCCCAAGGAGCGGGGATGTCCTGGAACAGCTCGCCATTCTCCAGGCCCAGCTGGCCTCGTTGCAAGATCAGCAGTTAACAGCTAACCAGCTGCAAACTGTCGAGGGCCTGCGCGCCCTGATGTCGCGGTATGAGCGGGGGACCATCAACCTGGACCCCACCCGCCTGCAACAAGCAACCGACGGCTTCTTGAGGGCCAACCCCCCTCTCACAGGTGTGTTTAACCCTCATAAAAAGGAATCCAAAATCAATATTGCTGGCTTGCCTGAGGGTCACACTGTTGAACAAGCTAAGCAATTTGTTTTTGCTTTGGAGTATGGGATGGAAGGTCTTAACCTTAGACATCAGTTTAAGGCTCTCAGGGCCTCCTCCACATTCCATCAATCATCTCCTGCAATCAGAGCATTGATTCAAACCTATCAGGAACGTACCCTGACACCTGAAGCAGCCATTGAACAGTGGCCTACCTTTATCACTGATCTGAAACAGCTAGTGCTTACCAATAACCACATGGAAGCAGTAGAACGTTTCAACTGGCTTGCTGCATATAAGGTGAACAAGAATAACCTCTCTGGGGATGCAAAAACATACAGGGTAATGATTGAGAAAGACCTTGAGCTTCTCAAGCTCCAACCAAGGTATCTCATCCACACCTGGCTAACAAAAGCTAATTTGCAACCTTCTGTCCTGGCTACCCTGCTTACAGGCCTCAAGTCCCTCTGGGACAACTTCAGAGCTGCCATGCTCTATATCGAGGAGGCAGTGGACCCCCTGGGTACTGGCAACCCAGGCCCAGGACCCCAAGGTCCAGGGTGTCCAAGGCCACAAACGCAAGGGGCAGGCCAGCCAGGGGGGGCACCCAAGACCCACAAGTCCTCCCACCAAGGGGGCAGTGGCTCTCAGGGGCGTGGCAACACGTGGCACCGTGTGCCCCTGCATGGCAACCCAACAACAACAACAACAAAACAACAACACAGCACAACAACAACAGGTCCCAGCAGGGCAATAACAACAACAGGTCCCAACAGGGCCAAAACAACAACAACAACAGGTCCCAGCAGGGCCAGAACCGGTCCCAGCAGGGAAACAACAACAACAACAACAACAACCAGCCTGGCAACCCTGGCCATAAGGTGCCTGAGGTGCTTCCAGAGGGCACGCACGGCACAACTGCCCCAACAACGACTCCCTGGCCAACGTGGATCTCTGCCCGGGCTGCTGGCACGCACGTCATCCCCTGGGGCCTCCAGGCAGCCGTTGCAACAGGCCTCGCTACCAAACAATGTGAGTTCACTCACCTTATGTACTCTGAGGATGATGATCTCATTACCATTGGGGATGGCAACCAGGGCATAATTGATTTTGAGGCAGCAACCTTACTGTCCTCCCAACACCCTGTTCTGGAACCTTACATAAAAGCACTAACCCCTACTGTTGACAACTCCATAGATATCAAGGAGCTTGCTCATCAGCTGCACCTAGCCATGGGTCATGAAACAGTGGCTGAGGAACTGGCCAGACGGCTGGGGGGTAGTAGCATGGGAAAACAACTCAGGAATGCAGTAAAACTGGCTAGACAACACTGTCAAGAATGTCAGTTCAATAGCCCCAAACCTCAAAAATGGCATACTGCAACTCCTTCCACCAATAGGGGCATGATAGTGGGGGATGTGATGCACATCAACAAAGATGTCCAACCCTACCTGATCCTAAAAGACTCATGGTCCAGGTTCACAGTAATGGAACCCCTACCTGGCATGTCTGCAGGGCAGCTACGTGTTGCACTCATGATTGCTTTACCCAGATTCTACCCAGTTGACAGAATTTTGCTTGATCAACAATTTTCTTGTCTGACTGACCTGGAAGGGTGTGAAGCAATAGAGATTGCTGGGCTGGAAGATCATGAGGGTCAGGGGGTCATTGAAAGAACCATCAGATCTGTCAAAACCCTACTAGCCAAAAATCCTTCCAAGGATGCTACTTCAGGGGTCTATTGTGACAGGGCACTCTGGTGTCATGAAATGTGCACAACCCTAAACATGAGACCTGTCTTGCATGCCACGTGGGGTGAAGTAATCCCAGCAGGCCTGCAGGCAGGTGTATATCCCCCAGAGGTGATAGCACTGTACAACACTGCACGTGCACAAACCTCAGCAAAACTGGCAGAAAAAGATAAAACCCATTCCAGGCCAGTATTCCAAAAAGGTGATCAAGTTCTCTATTACAAGGAAAACAGCTTTGGTAAGGTTGGAACTTGGCTAGGTCCAGTTACCATCCGTGGATTTACCAAAAACAGCAAGACCGTGGAGGTCAAGCACAATATCAATGGGAAGCGTCACAGGGTGAGCTGTCATAGAATTAAGAAGTATTATTCTCCCATGGCAGACGTGCCTGGGGAAGAGTCTTTAAGCATGGACTCACTACTTCTATCTGGCAACTCCAGCATGCCCAGCAGTAGCTCTGAGCCACCAATTACTGCTGTTGACAGCACCACAGCACCCTCTGTGAACCCTTCCACCCTCAGTGAAGCCAGGCCCACTTCACAACCTGGGGATTGCTTAACCAGGCACGAGGTAGCTGGGTTGGAAGCATTAGCTCAGCCCCAAGGCACGAAATGTCTGCCAACCTCCCGCTCTGAGGTCAAATTGGCAGTCGCCTTGCAAGCATTACACAGGTCACATAAGCAACAAGCTGCTGTGGCCGCAGGGTTGGCAAAAGTCTCAGCTGTGTGCACTAGTCAGGACCCCTGGACCCTGGCAATAGACACTCAGGCACAGGTCAGTGTGATCAGTGCACAAGCCATCCCTGGTCTTGAGATTGCACCTTCATTTTGGGCACGGGTGCAGGATTTCTCAGGCCAAAGCTCACTGGATGTAGTGGGACAAGTGATGCTCCCTATACTTGGTATTCAGACACCCTTCCAGGTGGTGGAGGGGTACTCTGGTAACACCTTGTTGGGGGAACCTTTTGTATCCTATCCTGGGGTGCTTATCTCAGCTAATGAGCTCAGTGTCACAGGGGTGGGTGCAGTTCCTCTGGACCACTTTAAAATCCCTCTCTCCAGTATTGTCCCTGGTATGGATGCTGTCATCAAGGCAGTCAACACTCAGTATGCACCAGGGGAGATCCCTGATCTGGACAAGTTAGTGCACAGCCAGTTCCTCCATCCCTCAGCCTTTGGGCTGGGTAAGTGGGACATAGCCATGCACTCACCCCACCAAATCTCCCACGTCATACAAGAATGCAAAACACAAAAAGGGTTTACCAAGTGGCTGATGGCCATTGTCCACCAAGCCAGGCAGGAATGGGTCCTGCCCAACCCCAAAAACCCTCAATACAAACCGCCTGTCACCCCTTCATGGGACGTGCCAGAGGGAGCCAAAAAGCTCAGATTAAAATTTGTTCTCAAACAAAAACCACAAAAAGTGGGCTCCCCAATCTTCCATGCCAGACCATGTGTCACAGAATTAAAGGGGACATCCACACTGCCAAAAGGGGAAACATACACACCTGGGCTGCAACAAACCTCACTCAGGATCATGCTCTCCCTATTCCTCCACAACCTCAATGCAGGCCAAGACTATGTCTGCAAAGCCACTGACATTAAAAGGGCCTTCCTCAGGGGGGACCCAGAAAAGGCTGAATCTGTGTGGAAAGGGAAGGTGTACGTGGTAGACACCCCAGCTGTGTGGAAACCTTACATTGATGAGCCCCACCTTATCATCAACATTGGGGTGGAAGGGCTTGTCAGTGCCCCAAAAATTTTCAGAGACTCAGCAGAGGAAGTATTCAAAAAGCTCAAGGCCACGTATGATGACCTGGACCCATGCTTTTTTGTTGTACCCACCCCCTCTGGACTGCTGTTCTTTGTGTGGCATGGAGATGACCAACTCATTTGTGGGCCTAGAGCTGAGGTGGAAACCTTTATTCAGCAGGTCCAGGAATCATATGAGATTGGCAAACAGGTGGAATTGAGCACAACCCCCATCCAGTTCTGTGGCATCATGTTGCAGCTGCACAGGCAGCCAGATCAATGGGTCTGCTCTCTCTCTCCTCCTGCAGAATATATTCAAGATTGTCTAGATCTGCTGCATCACACCTGCCTCCCCTTACACATGTGTGCCACTGTTCAGGGCAAACTGGGGTGGTGGTCAGCCATCTGTGGGGCTCCCTTAGCTGTCATCAGCAGGGTCACCCATGATGTTCTAGTCAAAATCAAATGCAGTCACATCAGGAAGTTGATCCATGACTGCCCCCCCTCATCCTCCATGGCCTGAATCTGATGGAAGACATCCACATACACAGTGTCATGGACAGCTCCATGGAGAGCAGAACAATCAATCAGATGGGGGCACGGGAATCAGGGCTGTTTTTTCTCACCAACAGGTCAGATTACATGTCCCTCACTTCCTGGTACAGCAGGCTACACCGCAGAAAACCTGGCAGCAGCAACTCAGCTGAATGTCGTGCTGTGGTGTCTGCTGCATTGCATGCTCGTTCCCTGCAGCACATGCTCACCTGGCTACAAACCCAGGCAGGCAGCACATGCAATGTCATCTCACATCTCTATACTGACAGCAATCTGTGATCAGTTTTCTAACCAAGAAATCTGTTTCTGCTGCTGTCCACACTGACCTGGATTGGGTGATCCTCAAACAGGAGGCACCTACTTTCCAGCTGGACTCATGTGGAGATGAGGAAACCCAGCAGACGCTTAACGAAGCTGCGGGATGCTGCTGGCCAACAGTACCAGCTCCTCTTTCAGAACATGAACCCCTATGATATCAGAGTCAGTGTTTGAATAAATGACTGGCCATAGCACAGTACACAACCACCACACCCCCTTACCACAGCGATAGCTGCTGGGCGCCATAAAATTCAACACATTCGTTGTGGGGTGTGAGTGCTGGCTAGGTCAGATTTGTATCCATTTGCAGCTTGAGGACACAAGCTTTGTATCCATTTACTTAATGTGTGCTTCAGTAACTGGCCAAACCAGCCAGCTGTGTACACCTTATTTAATGTGCAATATAACACCTGGCCAGAACAGCCAGCTGTAACCAACCTGGCTCAACCAGCCATGTCTCTTTTGTACCCCTAATCAACTTAAAAACAATAACAATAATGTTGGGGGTGCAGACCTGCATTAAGAAATAAATAATAAAACAATACTGGAGTTAGTCTCCATGCTTTGCTGTAGACTAAGTCTCAAAGGCATTGTGAATACAACGTATGAATAAGCCTTGTAAACCTACGTTGGTATGTGAATATAAATACCACGTGGGCTATGCAGATAGGAATGCTAGTCGAGTCGCATACGTTTCCCTAGATAGGTACTTTGGGTACTGAGGTACGTGACAGATGTCAGTACCCAGTATACGTAGTGTCCTGTCATTGGACGGTACTAGAGTATCCTAGATAGGGACCGTACTGCAGCGTGCATTGATCTGTGACCGCACGATGCAGTGACTAGACGGCTACCCGTCATCGTGTGGCCTCGGGCCAACGGTCTGCACCCAACGGTCACTGGCGGCGCAGCCAGTGAGAGGAACGTTGATAAAGGGTAAACCTATTTTCTAATGAACCAAGCATTCATTGCTCATTGCATTCACTGTGTCTTCAAGCAATATATCCCACCGCATTCTAACTGACATGGGGGGCCTAGGCCTCTCCGTGATTTGGAAGAAGATGATGGACAAGGCCAAGTGGGCCCAGGTCATAGAGGACCACGAGCCCCCCCCTGTGGGGAAGCGCCCGTGTGTGCAAACCCGCGAGAGGCACGCCAGACAGCTCCCCTAGCCCCTAAATGGTCTGGCTGCCGATTTTCCGCCTAAAACTGAGTTACAGCCGACACGTCGGCACCTTCTCGGGGGACCAAATGCCGCGAAATCTATTGAGAATTAGGAAAAGTTTAGCTGAGAAGATCGAAAGTTTATAAGTTTCCTCACAGCATGGTACTAGGGTTTGCATACTTTTGACAAAGTTTAACCCATGTTCTGGACCGTCCAAGGTGGGGGGGTACAGGGTTTTTTGGGTACTTTTGGGTGCAGTCGGTACCGACGTACGACGCAAAATTCACGTTCGCACGTGATTTTCTTGTGTGACACCCCGTGCATGGCGGCCGCGCCCACGACCATGGCAGCCTCAGGGCGGCTCGTTAGGGGCCTTAGAGTTAGCGTTCCTGCGGTCCTGTTCGGGGCTGACTGGGCAGAGGATAAATATGGTGAAAATTATGCGAATGTGCGCATACCAGGGACAGTAACGCGGGTGACACGAGACAAAACGCAGGCATTTTGCTTGTTCGATGGCGATAAAAGGCCGCTCCCACTCACGAAGGACCAGGTTTTTGAGTATCTGGTGGCTGCTGACGATGTGGGGGATGGTGCCGATGAAACTCCTGGCCCGGCAGAGGCGCGGGAGGCGACCCCTGAGGCGGATGAGGTGGAGCAGTCGGACGCTGGGTCTGAGGAGGAATACGAGGAGGAGGAGGAGGATGACGGCGAGGATGATGAGGAGGACATCGAGGAGTCTCCGGTGAAGAAGCGCAAGCGTTCACGAGCCAAGAAAGCTGCCAAGCAGGCAAGCACCCCCCCCGGCGCCAGAGGATCGATGGGGGCAGAAAGAAAGGCCGCAAATCGCTGGCCGCGCGGGCACCGGATTCTGACCCGGAAGAGGAGGAACATCTGCAAAAGCAGTCCGATGGCGTGGAGGACATGCCTGAGCAGGATGTGGGCGATCCGGTGCTAAGCGACGATGAGCCTGCTGATGAGGGGAGTGCCTCGGATCCTGCACGAGGGTGGGTTTTGGGGGTGGGAGCACCCGACGACCTTGTGCAGTCTTTGTCGACAAACATTGCTGTCGACGTTGCCATGCCAACTCCTGAGCAGGCCAAGCTGCCTGGCGGCAACCAGACTAAGTACCAGGAGAGCCCTGTCGACATCTTTGCTCTGCTGTGGACACGAGATGAGGTGCTGGGCCCAATTGTGGAGGAGACAAACAGGTATGCCAACATGAAGCTGGCCACTCTGCCACCCCAGGCACGTGAGTGGACGCCATTGACCATCCATGAGCTGGCCAAGTGGTTGGGGATCCTGGTTACCATGGGCCTGGGGCGCCTGCCTAACGCACAGCTCTACTTCACTGACCGCAAGGTGGGCATGTCCACAGCCCCGGGCCTGCAGCACGCCATGTCATTCAAGCGTTTCCAGCAGATCACACGCTTCCTGCACTTCAGGGACAGTGCTTTCAAGCCAGCCAACACCGAGTGCCGCGAGTACCGCCTCTACCAGTTCGAGTGGCTCGAGATCCACCTCAACAAGGCGTACAAGAAGTACTGCACGCTCGGGGGAAAGTGCGCCATCGACGAGCGCTGCGTGGGCACCGGCCACAAGTACTGCTGCATTCGCTGCTTCAACCCACTGAAGCCAGCCCCCTTTCACATCCTGGGGTACTCCGCGTGTGGCCACCCCAGCGGCTACCTGTGGCACTACCACACGTACGACAAGCTGCCGGAGGAGCAGCACACGGTCAAGGTGGTGCAGCTCCTGGGGGAGACCCTGCCCCACCCCATGGACGTGGCCATGGACAGGTGGTACACCAGCCGGCCAGCCGTGGAGTGGCTGCATGAGCAGGGCCACAACGTGGTCGGCACGGTTGTGCCCAACCGCAGGGGCATCCCCTGGGCTGAGCTCAAGATGCTCATCCCCAAGGGCAAGGCACTCAAGCAGGGCTTCTACGCGTGGGCAGTGCACGAGGAGACGGGGCTGCAGGCGCTTGTGTGGATGGACCGCAAGCTCGTGTACCTGCTGCAGAAGGGGTATGGCCTGCAGGAGGTCTTGGTGGACCGCCATGGCGGGCGTGGCAATGCGAGGGTGAACGTCCCAGCACCGTCAGCCGTCCCCAACTACTGGTCATGCTACAAAGCAGTCGACCTGTTTGACCAGCTGGCTGCAGAGTATGACGTGGGCAGGGCCCTGGTGAGCAGGGTGTGGTGGCACAGGGCCTTTGGGGCCCACCTGGTGAATGCCATCACCAATTCATACCTGCTGATGACCTTCGTCAACCGCGGCAAGTCCACCATGACCCACTACACCTTCCTGTCCCTGCTGGCAGCCCAGCTGGGCGAGAACAAGTGGCCAGGGGCGCCTGCCCCTGTCAGGCAGCTCACCCTCACACCAACCAGGGAGGGACGGTGGGATGGCAACCACCAGCCTGAGCGCATTCCCTTCGTGATCGAGGCTGACTGCGCGGTCTGCTCCGCCACAACCACCACCGGTGCCCGCAAGCGCACAAGCTCGTGGTGCCCAGAGTGTGACATTGCTCTGTGCACCAGCGTGGACTATCCGTGCTTCCAGATTTTCCACTCAGGCCAAGTGCCAGGGCTGGACGTGATTCCAGGGGAGTCAACCCCTGACGCCAGGCACTCCAAGAAACTCACCGAGAAGAGCGAGCCGGGGAGGACCTGGGCAGGACAAAGGCAGACCCGCAGGACGGCAGGGCCTGGTTCCACCCTGCAAGGGGTCGCTAGGAAGGCCTGGCTGAGGGCCAACTGCCCCATCAACAAGAAGAAGAAGAAGAAGTCAACCACCCCATCATAAACTGGGTGTATTGTACGCCATAGGCAGTTTGCACACTAGTGGCTCCTCTTGAGAGGCTTGTGTGTTGCTTATTTTAATTGTGCATGTGTGCCCATTATCAGTTTGTAGGGCATGAACATCTGATTGCCACATGGATGAGCATGTAATGTGTTGGTGGTGTTATATGTGCATGGTGGTGTATCTCACTTGTAGGCTCATCGCTCAGCCTCGTGAATGGTATATAGCCAAGCAGTGTCTCCATCCCGAGCCAGTTTATTTTACATTGCCACCTTGTGTTGCCAGTCTAGTGCACCCAGTTTGAGCTTAGATGGACAATAATTAGGTTGGGGATGTGACCTTGTCTTGTGATGAACATCGTTGCATGCCAGCGGCCCCTACTCATGGCGCTTTTATTTGCAAGCATAATAAACCATTTTATTGCATATAATGAGTCAAAACTATCAAGGAAGTTCATATTTTACATCTATGCTATTAGTTGGGTCCCAGGACCTACAATAATGACAGCCACCCTAGAGATAGCATGTGACACGTACATGAAACAAGTACTGCCGATGCATCGGCACCTTCTTGTACAGGGTGTAACTACTGGCATACCCATCCAACCATGGACCCCAATGGCTCAAACTATTCACCAACTAATTCTCCATCATCCCTGAAGTGGCAGGTGCCTAGGTATTTTTGCCTAATTCACAACACACATTCTACCAAAAATGAAAACGCGCGTCTTGACCCCCCTGACTTTGACGGCAGTTATATATAGCCTACCCTGCATATATATTCATTATAGCTGGGCGTTTGCTTTGGTTTGAGTGATTTCACTCTGCTGTAAGTAATTATATTTTTAATATATATATTCATTACCTTTTTTTAAAATATATATTCATTACCTGGTTTATAGCTGGGCGTTTGCTTTGGTTTGAGTGATTTCACTCTGCTGTAAGTAATTATATTTTTAATATATATTCATTACCTTCGTGCTCTTCCCATGGCCCCCCCATTCGCCTTGGCTCCCAGCCACTACTCGGTGGCGCTCCGGCACCAGCTATTTGCCCCGCAGCCTCTTGTTCCGGCCGGGCGGCCTTGTGGTAGCTGTGGGCAGCCGCTGGATCCCACGGGGACTCACTACCTTGCCTGCATGGGGGGCCAACAGAATCAGAATTGGTATTTGTATTTGCACACTGTCCTCCTGACGGTGGTGCTCGCCATGATTCGGTCGGTTTTCCCCCACGCGAACATCCGGTCCGAGGATGCGGATGGCGCTGCCTTCTATTCCCCCAACCACCGGCCTGACATCGTGGTGCTGGACTTTGAGGGGGGTGGCCGGCATCTGCTTATTGACGTTTCGGTGGCGCGGCCCTTGGCTCTTAGCCACGTGGCTGGGGCCTCCCTCACGGCAGGTTACACGGCGGACCGGGCGGAGCGGGCCAAGCTCCTGGCCTACGGCGACGTCGGGCACCATCGTGTGGTGCCCTTTGTCCTGGAGGAGTTTGGGGCCATGGGGCCCCTGACCTCCGCCTTCTTCAAGGAGTGTTGCCGGCTCCGGGAGGACCGGCTGGACCTGGAGGGCCAGCGGGCCCCATGGTCGGCGCGGACCTGGACGTCATATTGGCGTCAGCGCTTGTCGGTGGCGCTGACTCGGGCCATGGCTGACATCATGCTCCGCCGTACGCGGGCTGATTTTGCGGTGCAGCAGGGCTATTAGGTTCCTCCCGTTAGGCGTTTCCATTGGTCTTATCGTAGTATAGAGCTTTGACATGGCTCTGTATAGAGGTTTATAGCTGGGCGTTTGCTTTGGTTTGAGTGATTTCACTCTGTTGTAAGTAATTATATTTTTAATATATATATTCATTGAGAATGATAGATTACGGAGGTGAGATACCCTGCATATATATTACGCGGGTATACTAACACTGTGCCGACTGGATGGGTCTGCATGTGAGCTTGAACGATCAGGGGAAGGCTTGGCTTCACTCCGTTTCCCTTGAGGGGAGCGTGGGGTCCGCATTCCTGCGCGCCCTCCCCATGAGCCCTTTGTTCACACTGGTTCCGGCCCTTTACGCCATCGCTCTCCGCCACCAGCTCTTTGCCCCGCAACCTCTCATCACGGCGGGTGCGTCCTGCGGCAGCTGCGGGCTTGCTCTGGATACTACTGGGACGCACTACATCGCGTGCATGGGTGGCCAGCAGAACCAGAACTGGTTCCTCTATCTCCATACCGCTCTCCTCCGGGTGGTGTGTGCCATGGTTGATGGTTCGGTCGGTCTTTCCCCACTCCACCATTAAGTGCGAGGACGCGGATGGGGCCGCCCTCTACTCACCCAACCACTGCCCCGACATTACCGTGCTTGACTACGACGGGCAGGGTTGCCACCTGCTCATCGATGTCTCCGTGGCTCGGCCGCGTTCCGGTCGCCACATCCTCCGGGCGGCTGTGGATGCCGGCGCTGCTGCCGCTGTGGCTGAGCGCGACAAGTTTGCCTCCTACGGCAATGTGGGGCCCCACCGGGTCATCCCCTTTGTCCTTGAGGAGTTCGGGGCCATGGGCCCCAAGACAGCGGAGTTTTTCCACGAGTGCTGCCAGCGCCGTGAAGACCGCCTCGACCTCGAGGGTCAGACCGCCCCGTGGTCGGCCCGCACGTGGTCCTCGTATTGGCGGCAGCGTCTGTCACTCGCCCTCACTCGCACCGTGGCTGATGTGTTATTCCGCCGCACCCGGGCCGACTTTGTCGCGACCCATGCGGTCTAGATTCCTTCCAGGCCTGCATGGTGGGCCGGCAGCGCTGTTGCTGCGTGTAGTTTTGTGATGTATAGTTAGTTGTACCTTGTGCCGCTGGCGTGATCCTTGGATGTCTGTGTCAGATTACTATTAATTTCTTCAGGGTTATTCTCCCAGTTCTCGGGTTTTTCCTTATGTTGCATGCCTATCTCACCTCCGTAATCTATCATTCTCAATGAATATATATTATAATAATATAATTACTTACAGCAGAGTGAAATCACTCAAACCAAAGCAAACGCCCAGCTATAAACCTCTATACAGAGCCATGTCAAATCTCTATACTACGATAAGACCAATGGAAACTCCTAACGGGAGGAACCTAATAGCCCTGCTGCACCGCAAAATCAGCCCGCGTACGGCGGAGCATGATGTCAGCCATGGCCCGAGTCAGCGCCACCGACAAGCGCTGACGCCAATATGACGTCCAGGTCCGCGCCGACCATGAGGCCCGCTGGCCCTCCAGGTCCAGCCGGTCCTCCCGGAGCCGGCAACACTCCTTGAAGAAGGCGGAGGTCAGGGGCCCCATGGCCCCAAACTCCTCCAGGACAAAGGGCACCATGCACACGATGGTGCCCGACGTCGCCGTAGGCCAGGAGCTTGGCCCGCTCCGCCCGGTCCGCCGTGTAACCTGCCGTGAGGGAGGCCCCAGCCACGTGGCTAAGAGCCAAGGGCCGCGCCACCGAAACGTCGATAAGCAGATGCCGGCCACCCCCCTCAAAGTCCAGCACCACGATGTCAGGCCGGTGGTTGGGGGAATAGAAGAAGGCAGCGCCATCCGCATCCTCGGACCGGATGTTCGCGTGGGGGAAAACCGACCGAATCATGGCGAGCACCACCGTCAGGAGGACAGTGTGCAAATACAAATACCAATTCTGATTCTGTTGGCCCCCCATGCAGGCAAGGTAGTGAGTCCCCGTGGGATCCAGCGGCTGCCCACAGCTACCACAAGGCCGCCCGGCCGGAACAAGAGGCTGCGGGGCAAATAGCTGGTGCCGGAGCGCCACCGAGTAGTGGCTGGGAGCCAAGGCGAATGGGGGGGCCATGGGAAGAGCACGAAGGTACGCCGAGCCCACACTCCGCAAGGAAAGCGAGAACAGCCACGCACGTCCCTGGGCGTTGAGGTCCGCGAAAAGAGCAATCCAATCAGCCGTGTGCAGAATACCCGCGTAGGTTTTCTGGTGTTTATCGATGACGCGAGCAGGGAATGCGGCGGGAGATTGAACGGAGGCGACCGAGGGGGTGCCGCGAGGGAGGTGGCGCTGTACCGCCTGAGCGGCACGGACGGGAGAACAGGCCTGCTGGATCTCAGCATAGGCCTCCTGGATGGCAGTGACGAAGGGCAAGGGGTTGCTGGGGTCCAGGAGGTCAGGCGCTGCCGTTGCCAAAAGGGGCAGGAGCCGGCAGCTTTCCGCCCACGACTGAGCGACGGAGCCCAAAAATGCTGCTGGGGCCAGCCGGGCGGCACGAGTCAGACCACAGCCACCCATCCGTACAGGCAGGGAGGCAATGCGAATAGCATGTGGCGGGAGGTCGGGGCCCGGGACCAGCTGCGCCAAGGCCGACTGGATGCGTTCGTCGTGGCCCTCGTGTCTAATCACCAAGAAAATGTCCTCAAATGAGGACATTTTCTAGCATGGATACCATTTGTAATAACTAACACATGTCAACACATCCACGGGTACGGCATGGAACCATGTTCATTTATGATATGTTCAAGAGTTGCAATGCTTAACATCCATGAAATATGCTCATTGTATAATTGTTTACGATTTATGAATGCAAGGGGGTCGCTACGCGAGTGACCAAATAGCACTCAAGTCAACAATATGCCAAGAAAGAAGGCATGGCCAGGTCATGGCTGGTCCTGAAAATGCACCCATGGTGCCCACAACATGTCTATGTTACACCATCGCAGTCCTAGACCCTGCAGCCTGCCAGGGGGGGGGCACAAAATGAACTGGCAGCCAGGGACCCTGGTGCAGGCCAAACAGCAGGTGTAAAGCTAGCTCAGTCCAGAGAGTGAAATATGATGCAAATACTTGCCAAGGTTAGGTCCATGATCGTTAGTAGAGGCTTGGCTGCCACCACGGTGCTAAACCATCATGTTGAACCCTTACGTTATATATGAAACATATACTGCAAAGAGGCACAAGTTGTAACACAAGCACAATGTAAACATGACAAGCTCAAGTTTCCAAGCCAGTCTTGATCACTTGGACATGAGTTGAAGCATTAGAAACATATGGGCAACATACCAGCAAGCCTTGAAAAACTTCTCAGCAACAAGGCAGTATATGTGATGAATCAAACTACCACATCGCAATTAAGCACAGCGACTTCTACTTGCTGCTGTTTTGATAACGCAAGGCCGTTTACCTTTTCACTGACGCAACGGGAAAAGAAAGTACCGCCCAGCAAACTTCCGTTATCCCCCGGACATAAACGTAATCAAAACCACGAAGTTGGGCATTGAAAGCAACCGGAATTATCACGTCTGCGGGAGTTATAGGTTACAATCCGCTTAACACGCTTACTTAGAAGGATGCGGTTGAGAATGACAGCCGGATCCTTGTTCTTTACGTGCGCCCAGGCCGCCAGCTGCGCGGGCCAGCTCAAGAAATATATATTAAAGGACGGTGACGCGTGGGAAGCACCAAGCCTTGCGGCAAAAGAAAAATATGGCTCGCGCTCGCCCTGGTTTTCGCCAGGCGCGACTGCGACATCACGACGAAAAAATAGAGACTCTTTGACGCATGCAACTGCCCAGGTCCCTCTTCTCCCCATGTCGCCCATAAGCCCAGAAGCGTACCATAACCCATACTCGCGATATCCGCAGCGCCTGGGCGGAAAAAGAAATTGTAAAACCGAACTGCGAACTGACCTATCATGCGATCTACGTAGCTCTCAGATTTTCTTCAACAATGCCAAAATCCGTTCATGAACAAAATTTTCGACATATACAAAGCACCTGCACGTGAAGAATAGCATCTTCGAAATCACTAGATGACGATCTAAAATGCTGTCTTCGTCCGGGGCAAAATAATGCCCTATAACATTCAGGCAAGCCTCGGAACTGGCTCGACCCCATAGCCGCCACTCGACAAAACACTCGATTGCATTGCGATGTTCTTGCTATTGTAGGTACTTTTCGTCGCCTCATATTTTCCAGGTACGGTCGACCCCTGTCGACCCCAGGGGCTTGGCGCGCTCAGTACCTATCCCAGTTTCGCGCCAAAACCCACCAAGTGACCCTAGGACCAAATTTGGCGCCAAAACCGCGCCCCTGACCCCCCCCGTCTCAAACGAGGACTATGTCCTCAAATGAGGACATTTGGTTTTTGGACACTCGGCGGCCAGCCGGACCTGAGCCGGAAGAGCGCCCCGGAGCCAGTGAACGACGCGAGGGTGAGCGCAAAACCACAGAAGCAGACCCTTGGTCTGCGAATCATGAAGGCGCGCAATCAAGGGCAGTACCTCAGTGCGTGCCTCGAGGGCGGCCCGCAGAGCATCGATGACAAACGCGGGGTCGCCAACCGGAACGCCGAGGACATCCAACCCATGGAGGCGCTCGTCCCGGCCCAAGAGCTGGGGCGGAAAGCCGGAGCAATCACCTTGGGGCGAGTACACCGCGCACTTGGCCAGGGTCAACTGGAGGTTGATGTCGGCCACCGCGGTCTGCAGTGCCAGCAGAGCCGCGGTGGTGTCCGGCACAGGGCCCAGAAGGTAGATATCATCCAAGTAGGCCTGAATAGCGACCGCCGGGTGGGCAGCATGGACCGCTTGGAGGCAACCCTGGAGGGGGGCGGCAAAGTACAGGGGTCCCAGGGGGTCCCCTTGCTGGGTGCCCGTCCGCGACAGCAGGCCGCCGCGAGTGCCGTCCTCCATGATGTGAACCAGTTGGCCGGGCTGGCCGTAGCACACGGCTGTCCAAGCGTACAAGTCCTCGAAGGACTCCATGACGGCCGCAAACATGCTGGCGCGGGACAGACTGTTGAACGCGTTGTGGCAGTCGACCTTGACGACAGCGTGGGTGGGGTGGGCCTCGAGGTAGGCCTGCACCGAATGGATGAGGATATCCGCCCCGCCTGGAGTCGTCACCCCCAGCTGGGCCGCCACCGAGGTCTCACCCGCTGCGAGGGGCGGGCAGAAAAAGGCACGGAGCTCGGGCGCCTGCATATATATGAGGTAATTATATTTTTAATATATATGAGGTTGTGATATACCAACCCGAAGGGCACCTCATGGACGTGCTTGGCCCCCAAGGACAGCCTTTGGGTATGGGTAGGTTGGATGGCATCTGGTTTGCAAAAGTGCTGAGTTACAGCCGATGCATCGGCAGTACTTTCGCCCATTTAGGGGCTAGGGTTGTTTAGATAGATGTTGTAGCTCGTGATGTTGATTAGATAGATGTTGTAGGTAGCTGATGTAGAAAAATTGTCTAATTAAGGGGACTCGCACGTCCAAAAGCCTGAAAAACTGACATTAATGAATATCAGTTCCAATGCACTCGGGAACCATCTAGTGATGATTGAGTACCATAAATATGATGTTTGGACATTCATGCCACCACTTGTTGGGGGTACTACCCCCAACCACGCACCGGTGGCGAGCTAAAAATAGAAAAAGACGCTATTTATGAGATATTTTGCCCAAGACAAACCACTTATCCAAATGACCTGCCCATACATTTCTGCAAAGTTCCCCCACTTTTTTAAAGCTGGGCTATTTACATGGCCAAAATGGTCACATTTGTTTGAGTTATTAATTTTCCCGCAAAATGGGTATTTTTTTGAGCCAAAAAAAAAAATCAAATCATTAACACATCAGATTGGGTCATCCATACATTTTATATTCCACTGAGTGGGGGGAAACACCACCCCAAAGTTTGAGCTCATTCTGACAAGCGTAGCTCAAGTTATTGATTTTCCTGTGATGCCACCTGGGTAGACGCTAAAAGAGAATTGAGCTACTGCTGAGCCAAAATGACATCTGTTTTGCTACCCTAGACACCCAAAAACATGCCCACTTTGATCACGGAGTGTGAGGAGGATGTCCGGAGCGTCATACGCCCCACCCCTCCATCGGCACAGCCAGCCTTGTGAGTCTACCCTTAACAACAAGGCTGGTAGGACGACACGCCTGAGCAGCATATGTAATGCCTATCTCAGGCTAATAATGTGTGATTTTGTGCCAACAACCAAGTTGTTCCACCCAACAACACATTAAAAACCCTCTTCCAAAATGCCCAACAAGCCGGACACGTGGAGGACCACACACGCAGTATGTAAAGAGAAAATAAGCTGACTTTTTATCCAGCCATCCTGTGGCTCTAGAGCTGCTCTGGTTAGCATGACAAAGGCTATCATTTACTCAGTGGGAAAGGTGAAGAGACCATTGGAACAGCCTACCTGACGCATGTGCCACCAAAGCATTGTGTCCCGCAAAATGCACACTGCCTCCTTTCTAACAAGCACGAGCCACTTTCTTTAGGAGACAGGTGCCAGCTCGTCAGTGTCTGGGGAAAATGATGCCGCTGCTTAGGAAGACCGCGTGAATTTCCTCGAACACAACTGTCTATAAAGCAAAAGAAATTTCAGAGAAGCATGGAAATAAAAGCATTACACCTTCCCGACAGGTTTCGGGCCACGCGCTGCAGAAAGCCAGCCACGTCACATACGAACTTGCTAAAAGACACCAGGAATCCAGCGATGCAGCGCCAGGACCCGCAACTTCCTGGCTGCATCTGGCCGGAAAGAAGGCAAAAAGCTTACGCTCAACGAGCTAAGAAAGCAAGAAAACGCTAGCGACGTTTAATACAAGATCGTACCATAACGGGCATTTATTCGTGCCCAGGCGCACAAGAAAGGCCACCCTTTCATGGAGAGGTTGGGCACGCATCGCGCAGGCCTAATGTTATCTTACCACAAAATGACGGGAAAGGTAAAGATAGCAGCGGGAATTTTTACGGCTTTAGAAACATCATTAAACTAGCTTTCCTTACGACCATCAAAACTGGCAACAATCGACAATCACTGCACCGGCAGGCATCCATTATACTTTATTCATCCCGACAGAAATTCAGGCGGGACCCCCCCTGCCGATGGCAAAGAAAAAAAGCCCGCGACATTATAGATCGCAACCATCCCGCCATAAATTAGAATCAGTAACTAATTTTCTCCAAGAATCGAGCATTTTTTCTGCTTTCCGCGTGCCAGATTTGTCACGTTTGGTCTAAAAGCAGTCGCCATGGCCACTTCCGCAAGGGGTGCGCGCACCGTGCACCCACTTTTCACGGTACGGAGGGTACCGCGGAATTTTTTTGGCGCGGAAAATATTCGCCGCGCCGAGTCCCCTTCATTAATTACTTAATTAGCATGACTCCCCAACGGGAGCACGAGCTGTCTAATTAGCATGATATTGAGTGCCATCATGCATATCAAACATATGGGGTACCCCCCTGCCCTTACCACTGCTTGAGCTTGAAGTCAGTAGTTTTGACGAACGACACGTGGAATTGCCTACGACTGTAGGTATTTTTTCAGACTCATGAGTCTGGATGCGCATCCAGACTCACCCAATGATGAAGCCTCATGAGTATTGGCGCGGTACTCCAAGCAGGTCCGTAGCCTGCATACAAGGCTCGCCTGTCGGCCTGTGGGCCCGCGGGCGCATAAATTACTGTCTACAGGCCGTAAGTGCAAGACAGCAGACCCCCGGCAGCCATGGCGGGAGAAACATTCCGGAAATTGACGGGGGCGGCATGGACATTTACCTAAACGTAGATTGACGTTTCAATATCTTTTTGCCAAGCATGAAAGTTAGCATTAATTGCAATTCGACAGATAAGGCATTTTATCATGGATTTTCTCCAGAGCTTGACAGTGATTGTCGTGGCGGCATTACTATCGATTGTTCCTTTGGATTGCCAATTGAGCTTCACTTCGAAGAGCGCCTACGACCATGACGAGCGGAATATTGTACTTGCAACTGTACTTTGAAACGATGAATTCAGAAAGAACCCTACTTGGTACATTCAGCCAAAAAGGAGATTCTTTCCTTAAGAACCGATAAATATCTACAGGTACTCGACACAGTCTTCAGCCGGCCAACTGTCGCAACATGGGGGCCTGATGAGCGAGTCAGAGATCCAAACGCCATATGCATGCCCCAACTTGACACCGTGGCCGTGGCCAGTTCTGTACTGTCTCCGTGTTGCCGAGAGGAGAAAAGGCGAGCAAGCCAGCAAGCTCGGTCTTCTTCGGCCACCCGCATCCGCATTTTCGTGATAAAAATGGCTACCTCAGTTGCGACCACGACCAGCCCGACCGCCTGTTTTGCGGCTGCGTCGACCCCCGCCGCTGAGGAAAGACGTAGCCGACAGGGAAGTTTGTCGGTGTGCGTGAAGCCTGCTGCCTCCCCAACCCCGTCCACGAAATGGCTGCGACGTGGATCTCCAGCGTCGTCACTGGTCGCCCGGAAGAGCGCCCGCATGCCAGCTACATGCTCGGCCGCTAAGCAGGCTGCTACACCTGCGGTACGCGCAAGTACTCGAAACGCGCGCGCGATATGAATGCTAGAATGTGCTTGGCTAAAAATCTTCACGTTTTTTGTCATCTTTTCTTTTCCACGAACCCCCCGAGGTCTTCTGAATATAATATTCTCTTAATATTCGCTTCTTTTTCGTGTTTTCGCTCAACCATATGCATTGTGAAAGGACGGAAATATCACACTAAAAGATTAATATGTGTACCCTGAAGGCCTTCCGCGCCTGAGATATGACGTTAGAACAATTGCCCATGCTTTTTTACCCACAAACTGTGGTAAGCTTTCTTTTAAACGCTGTTGACGGTTTTTCGTTTGACGGTTCGTACAAACTTAGTGTGTGTTTATCCTGCGTATGTGTGGCACGAGACGGGAATTGCCCTGTGTAGACGTGGACATATGCATGCTTCGTCCCCCCCTCCCCCCTCCCCGCCGGGCCTCCAAGCACAGACTTGCTTGGAATGTCGGCTCCGTTGCATTTTTTTTTGCGGTCAATGTGTCCCTCTTCATGCCCCTTGCACGCCGCGATCACACAATGGATTGCCCATTAATTATCACGTAGACTGCGTCACATGGGTATCAATGAAGGAACCTTCAACCCCTATACACAGTGAGAAGGAGGGAGGGCGCCCTAGCTTCTCTCACTGCCTGAAGTGGGCAGGCCACAGAGCCCTCTCTCCACATCATGGTGCGGGCGCAACTGTGGGTGCAATAAAGCTTCAGCATAACAAAAGCATGGCGGATGCAGTAAGGCTGCCCCGGCCAAGGTCCAGAGCCCACAGATTGGCTTGGAACGCATTTAGAGGTGCCGGATTGGGAGAATATGAAGGCCTCTCCCGGACCATGTCATGTGTGTTGCCCATGACCTCCATAAAAGGCCAGATGGTGTTCTGACGAGAATTATATCATAATTGTGAACCCTGTCCAGCTGCCTACCTTCTTGCATGATATTGGCATTTGAATCATGCCCAGTAACAAGGCCCAGTAGAGAGGATGTGGAGAATTGGATCAAAGAGATAGTTTATCAGGATGTGCCACAGTTACTTTCCTTTCTTGACAGCCAGGTGTCTGCCTGCAAACTGGCCAAACGGTGCATGCCATTCAATTGTTGGCAATGCCCCTGGCATGCTTTTAACAGGAAAAGGCTAGCAGGCTGCCTAGACGCTTCCCATGGGTGCATGAGCGCCAGCGCCAGTACACAGCACCCATGGTACCAACAAGTGATGGCCATGGTCCAACTCCCTTCCCTCTCCGTCCGTTTTAAAAAGTTTTCCAATATTTTTCAATTGGAGATCTCTTCAGTATATTGAATTCGAAATCATCACCCTAGGGTAAATTGCTATAACCAGTCATGGCAGCCACATGTGGCCCACATTCTTGCTCCCAGGCGCAGGCGCAGGCGCCGGCGCGTGCGCCCAACTGCTTCCAGACGGACTCGGAAGGCTACCTGCGCTGCGAGGGCATGCGTGTGACGGATGTGCTGGCGGTGGTGGAGGACCCGACGCGCCCGTTCTATTTATACTCCAAGCAGCAGCTCACGCGCAACTACCAGGCGTACGTCGAGGCGCTCAAGGGCATTGACTCCATCATCGGATACGCCATCAAGGTGTGTTGGGTAGGCCGTCAAGGTGTGTTGGGGTAGCGTGTCAAGGTGTGTTGGGTAGGCCATCAAGGTGTGTTTGGGGAGGGTGTGTGTTGGGTGGGGTGACGCGTTGTGTTGGGTAGGCTGTCAAGGTCCAGACTTCATCATCGGGAAAGCCATCAAGGTGGGGAATAGCAGAAGCGCCATCAAGGTGCATGGGACAGATCATCGGTGGGGAATAGAATATACAACCAAGGTAAAGACTCCGTAGTACATCATGCCATCAAGGTAAACAGGCGGTCACCTTAGGCCATCAGGTTAATTGGGTGAGGAGGGGGATACTTGTCAAGGTTGGCTGGGTGGCTGTCAGAATATAGCGGTATAGGTGCATTGGGTGGGCAATAGGACAACCCATTAAGGGTAACTGTCAGGTCAGTTTAGGTAGGAATTGTCACTTCCACCATGAAGGGAAGGTGGGTGGGACATACGACACGCATCACGATGCCTCTAGTTCACCGTAATTCATTTGGGCTCAGTACCCACGTTGGTGATCTAGGGCGTCACAATGGGTGGACGATCAAGGGGCGCCGGGTGACTGTTCAATTGCTGCTGAGGTATGTCGGATGGCCTCTAAATATGCCATCAAGGTACGCTACTACTTCACTGTAATTCTTAATGCGCTGCTAGTTCACTGTGGGCTTAATATCCACCAAAGGCATCAAGGTGCGCCGGGTGGGTGGTGCTATTCGTGCATTCTTTGGAAATAACTGTGAGCCTATTTTATCTATGGCGGTGTGATGGATGCCCGGCTCCAAGTGTCATGGGCAAGGCTCATCTTGTGAACCTTCCAGCTTGCGCCCTCCTTCCCTTCTTACTTCGCTCACCCATACAAAACGCCCAACCCCCCTCTCGTCCACAGTGGCTTATTTGCCCTTTCGTTTGGGTTGCCGTGACCATCCTGACATTACCCGCTGCCCTTGCTTGATGCGTGGCTCCCCATGTGAATAGCAGCAGAGGCACCCACGTGCTCTAAACAAAGAAAACTGAAAGTAATTAGCATACCCCCTCGTCCCCCATACACCATGAACGCATCACGCGTGCGCAGGCCAACAACAACTTCTTCATCCTTAAGCACCTCTTCTCCATGGGCAGCGGCGCAGTGCTGGTCTCCGGCAACGAGCTCGAGCTGGCCGTGCGCGCGGGCGCGGACCTCACGCGCACCGTCTTCAACGGCAACGGCAAGATGCTGCACGAGCTGGAGAAGGCGGTCGAGTACGGCGTGCTCGTCAACGTGGACAGGTGTGGGCAGGTGTGGGTGGGGGGGTGGGGGGGTAGTACGGCGTGCTCGTCAACGTGGACAGGTGAGGGTGGGTGGGGACGGGAGGGGGGTGAGGTGGGGGGGTGGGATAGAGGGTGGGAAGGTAAAGAGATGGCGGTCGAGTTGTGCGTGCTCCAGCGTGGACAGGGAAGGGGGGAGTGGGATGTTGGTGGTGGAATGGAGGTTGGGCTGGTAAAGAGAAGGCGGTCGAGTCGTGCGTGCTAATCAACGTGGACAGGAGGCACCCTGCTACCACACCAGTCACACCAGTTTCTGCCTCTCTTGTACCCACGTGCCGATTGCTGCTATTCACTCACAGACATATCTCCTCTGGCTCGAGCGGCCATGGCCGATGCCCGGCAGGCCTCCCTTTCCGTGCACTTGCCCCGTGCACGGCCTCTTGTTGTCCATATGTCCACTGCACCTGCTGTCCTCTTCCTTTCTTAGCTCCCCATGGCCCGCTACAGCAAGTTTGACCTGCAACTGGCTATGACCCTGTCCTTGTTGTCCCCTTGTACGGGTCACCCACGATGCCCCCCCGGCAGTGAGTTTGACCTGGAGCACATTGCGGCCGCGGCCACCAAGGTCAACAAGCCCGTGCGCATCATGCTGCGCATCAATCCCGACGTGGACCCCGAGGTACACCGGTAGCAGCATGCAGGGAAAGTTGCAGCGCGGTGGTGCGGCAGCATGATGGCTAGACAGCCACCTGACCATAGTACCCACCATCAGCCCCGACGTGGACCCCAAGGCAAGCCTAGCCCCTGCGAGGGCGGTCCAGTATATATGGACAGGAGTATCCAGTAGAGGTTATAGCACAAGGGTCATTGTGCTGGAAGCAGTAGAGGTTGCAGCATGGTAGCAATTTATGTTGGAACATACCGCGGATAAGATAACAGCACAATCGAGCTACCATGGTCCGGATTCTCCAGATTTCTGGCCTGCGTTGGTTGTCTCCTGGATACCATGAAACCGGATGTGTGTGCACCTGAGGTACACCGATGCAAGCATCCAGGTGGCAAGCCAGAATACCCACAGTAAATGGGTGGCCTGTAGATGGTAAGTAGGGGGGCAAGTAGGATGGCTAGTAAATGGGTGGCCTGTAGGATGGCAAGTAGGGGGGCAAGTAGGGGGACACGTAGGGTGGCACGCGTTGAGGGAGAGGTGAGCCGGTGTGGCTTTTCAGCACAGCCTAGTACCCTATGGGAGGGAGAGCGAGGGAGGATGGAGGGAATGCAGCGGCGTTTCCCCAGTACGACCAGCTTGGGTGGGCAGGAATCATGGTGTGATTCCTTCCTCATTTTGTGAAACTGGTCGTTTTCCGGGCAAATAGTGTTATGGCCGGTGCTGCCTTGCTTGGTCACCTGTTGGGTTGTTTTTGCAAGACATGTGTTAACGAGTGCACGGGCGTCACCTTCCATACCAACCGACCGACTGAACGAACGAACGACTGAACGAACGAACGAACGAACGAACGAACGAACAAACGAACGAACGAACGAACGAACGAACGAACGAACGAACGAACGAACGAACGAACGAACGAACGAACGAACGAACGAACGAACGAACGAACGAACGAACGAACGAACGAACGAACGAACGAACGAACGAACGAACGAACGAACGAACGAACGAACGAACGAACGTACGAACGTACGAACGTACGAACGTACGTACGTACGTACGAACGTACGAACGTACGAACGTACGAACGTACGAACGTACGAACGTACGAACGTACGAACGTACGAACGTACGAACGTACAAACGTACGAACGTACGAACGTACGAACGTACGAACGTACGAACGTACGAACGTACGAACGTACGAACGTACGAACGTACGAACGTACGAACGTACGAACGTACGAACGTACGAACGTACGAACGTACGAACGTACGAACGTACGAACGTACGAACGTACGAACGTACGAACGTACGAACGTACGAACGTACGAACGTACGAACGTACGAACGTACGAACGTACGAACGTACGAACGTACGAACGTACGAACGTGCGAACGTACGAACGAACGGACGGACGAACCAACCAACCAACCAACCAACCAACCAACCAACCAACCAACCAACCAACCAACCAACCAACCAACCAACCAACCAACCAACCAACCAACCAACCAACCAACCAACCAACCAACCAACCAACCAACCAACCAACCAACCGACCGACCGACCCCACCCCCCCCGCCCGCCCGCCCACTCACCGACCTCTCTTACTCACACCCCCCCCCCAGGTCCACCCGTACATCTCCACGGGCAACAAGAACTCCAAGTTTGGCGTGCGCAACTCTCACATCCCCTGGTTCCTGGAGCGAATCCGGTCGCACCCCCTGCTGCGCCTGGTGGGCGTGCACTGCCACCTGGGCAGCACGATCAAGAAGGTGAACATCTTCCGCGACGCGGCTGTGCTCATGGCCGACTACGTGACCATGATCCGCATGGAGGGCTTCCCGCTCGAGTACCTCAACATCGGCGGGGGGCTGGGCATCGACTACGAGCGCAAGGGGGCCGAGCTGCCCACGCCCACCGACCTGATCGACACGGTAAGGTGGCTATGGGGGCACTGTTTCCGTGGGAAAAGAATTTCAGAACCCAGTGAAAGCTGTCTGGGACGCAGCAGAAGCATTAGAACCCATTAGAAGCATTTTTGGACGCAGTGGCAATTTGTGTTCTCTCTCGTGCCACGCCCATGGCTTGACTTTGGGGAGGTTCTCCGTAGATAGTGCCACACCGACCTGATCTACACTTTTGGGTGCGAGCCCTGCTCCCTTCAAAGACGGCACAGGGGCCAGGGAATACCTATAGGGTTTGGGGTGCTGTACCACCTAGGTTTGGGACCGACTAGACACGTGCTCTCTTTCGCCACACGCATTGACCTGATCAACATGGTAGGCGGTGGGACAAAGTGATGCTGCTAGATGTCGAGCTCTTTCCCCTTTCCAGAAAGGGGGTTTGGGATCCACTACATCGGTCTGGTCTTTTCTACCCGCTGGTTGCTTGACGAGTGGTTTCTCTGCCAGTGCAGTGTTGACGAGTGGGTTTATCCAGGGGGCCAACGCAAGGGGAGATAGCTAAATAATAGTCAACGCAAGGGGAGATAGCTAAATAATAGTCAACGCAAGGGGAGATAGCTAAATAATAGTCAACGCAAGGGGAGATAGCTAAATAATAGTCAACGCAAGGGGAGATAGCTAAATAATAGTCAACGCAAGGGGAGATAGCTAAATAATAGTCAACGCAAGGGGAGATAGCTAAATAATAGTCAACGCAAGGGGAGATAGCTAAATAATAGTCAACGCAAGGGGAGATAGCTAAATAATAGTCAACGCAAGGGGAGATAGCTAAATAATAGTCAACGCAAGGGGAGATAGCTAAATAATAGTCAACGCAAGGGGAGATAGCTAAATAATAGTCAACGCAAGGGGAGATAGCTAAATAATTGTCAACGCAAGGGGAGGTAGCTTAATAATAGTC
The DNA here is from genome assembly GCA_009746045.1 of Mesostigma viride. Lineage (NCBI taxonomy): Eukaryota > Viridiplantae > Streptophyta > Mesostigmatophyceae > Mesostigmatales > Mesostigmataceae > Mesostigma > Mesostigma viride. The sequence goes on from RPFO01000076.1 coordinate 3,561,194, forward strand.
AACGCAAGGGGAGATAGCTTAATAATTGTCAACGCAAGGGGAGATAGCTAAATAATAGTCAACGCAAGGGGAAATTGCTAATTAAGGTGAGGGGGAAGAAAGCATGGCTGGGCACGGGATGCAGGAACGCACGCAGGGTGGTGGGCGGGTGGGTGGATGGATGGAGTGGCCGGCTGCCCCCGCTGCTCGGCTGGTCATTCCACCTCGCCCACGTCCTCTCTCTCTCTCTTACAGCCCTACCCCTTTCCCTCCCGCACTTTCTTCCTTTTTTTACCTTCTTCCCCCCCCGCCCCCTCGTCCAGTTAGTCACTGGCTGGATGTTTGACTCGCTTTCTCCCATCTTCCCCCCACCCCCCGCTTGTGCTCGCTCCCCCTCCGTGCAGGTGCGTGACCTGGTCAAGCGGCTGGAGCTGAAGCTGATCATCGAGCCGGGCCGCTCGATGGTGGGCAACACGGCTGCGCTGGTCAACCGTGTGACAGGCGTCAAGACCAACGGCAACAAGAACTTCATCGTCGTCAACGGGTCGATGACCGAGCTCATCCGGCCCAGCCTGTACGACGCGTACCAGGTGAGGACGGGGCGGTGATGCCTCATGATACCACCACCACCAGGCAGCATGCACACACACACACACACACACACTCACACACACACACACACAGTGCCGCCGCCAACACCAGCAGCAGCAGCAGCAGCAGCAGCAGCAGCAGCAGCAGCAGGCAGCATGCACGCATGATGCCTCACGATGTCGTCAGTACCAGGTACGCTGTAGCTTGGCTAGCCACCCTGTCCAAATATTTCAGAGGGTGCACTTACAAAGCCAGATCCACATGCTTGCTGCCAAGTGAGGATGCGCCCATCATGCCATGTAAAAATCTCGTTTCGCCCCTGGTATCCTAAGGGAAGGGGCGTGCTTTCCCTTTCTTTCTAGAGATGTCGATACCTGAACGCTGGCTTTACCAATGTGTTCACATATCTTTATCCCAATCTGGTCACATTTCTACAACTGCCCTTGACTCTCGCCCTTCCAGCCGAGCCCTTCCTGCCATTCTTGGTGTCAATAAGCCTGCCTGCTCGCGGTCTATGCTCACCAAGTTGCCTCGTCTTCACCCCGGGTGCTTTCCTGCTTCTTTGCCCCCCTTCCCCCATCTCTTTCGGCCTCTCTCTGCGGTGCGTGTGTTGGGGAACGCTGTGCCGTCTGACAGCACATCCAACTGATCTCCCCCCCAAAGAACCCCAACAAGACGGACGTATACGACGTCGTGGGGCCCGTGTGCGAGTCGGCCGACTTTTTGGGCAAGGACCGCGTGCTGCCCACGCCGGACGAGGTGTGTGACGGTTGACAGCTTTACGAGTAGCAGGCAAATGAGCAGGAAACATATGCTGGATGAGGTGGGTCGGCAGTAGATACTGCTTGCTTGATGAGTAGCAGGATGGTGAGCAGAGAACGTGCACCAGATGAGGTGGGTAGTTGGAAGAACACCCAGGAGCGCTGGTGCCCGGAGGCAAGTGGTTGTTCCCAAACACAGCGTGACCTGTCGCTAGGCATGGGCTTCAGCCTGCCCCTCCCCTGCCTTTACCCCGCTGCTGCATGCCGTGCCGTGCCCTGCCCCACGCGCTGAGGTTGCGTGGCGTCGGCTGCTGGCTGCATGACGCGACGGTGGCGGCGTATCGATCACACCAAGGAGCATTTGGAATAGGCTCATTAATGCCGTCACAGTAGCCATAGCAAACACACCGGCAACACAGTATTACAAAGAGCATGGGGCTCTACTGAGGGTGCTGCGCGTGTGCGGACACGGCGTGCCTGGGGGCGCGCCGCAATAAGCCAGACGCTGAGCAGGGAATAAGTATTGGCTAGATAGGTACTGGTAGATATGTGGCGGGTGTAGAGCAGAGAGCGTGCACCAGAGGTGGACTAGCTAGAAGGCATAGGGTGGAGAGCGCTGAAATGGCTGATGTAGCATAGGACCCATCCCTGCACTATGAGGATGGGCCCTATGCTCCCTCCCGCTTGCTTGCTATTATTGCCTTGCCTCGTCACACCTACTCGTGGCGCCTATGGGCCCCTCGTAGGCTCTGTTGTTTCTTTCCCCTATCCTTCCCATGCCCATGCCCGTGCTCGCTCGGTGGTCGTCCATGCTGGTCCACTGGTCTTCTCATGCGTGCGCCCGCAGGGCCAAGGGCTGGTCGTGCTGGATGCAGGTGCCTACTGTATGGCCATGGCCTCCACCTACAACCTCAAGCTGCGGCCTGCCGAGTACTGGGTGGGTGCCCTGGGACGGGCTCTGGCATGTGCTTCCCTGTATGGGCGGATGCTTACGGGTGTTGGTGCAGGACTTCTCAGGTTCTTGTGGTTATCATCTTGTAAAATAGTAGTAATACTAATACTACCTCCGGGCCATTAAAATATCTACAATGCCATTTTTTGCCAAAATTTCAAAATTTGTATAGTGGCCAAACAGAAACTGTGAAAAAAATAGGAAATGGGTGGCCCAACAAACTAGATATTCTTAAAGGGTAGGAAAAGTACTTTTTTTGGCCCAAGGGCTGCCAGCATTAGAAATTGGGAGTACCTTGAAAAGTACCTCAGAAAACTCGTGGCAAAAAAGTGTGTTTTAGGGGTGTCTGTGGTTAATTAACGCAAATGAGAAATCGGAGGATTTTGTCCGTCCAGAGGATTCGGTTGGTCCAAGTAGGTCCTACCGGATCTCGGATGCTCGGGGTAGGTCGGTCAGACCAGGAAATTCACGAAAATGACGAGTAATGCGGTTCGGCCATAAAAATGCGAATTTGGCGATGGGCTGGCTATGGAGTTCATGCTTGCCAGCGTTAAACGCGATGCTGAGTTAGTAGAATACTTGTTTATGATGAAACATGTTCGCGCCTGAAAACTGGTCTGGTTTGGGGGGGCGCAGCGGTTCTTTTTTTAATGGTTGGTTATACCTGAGTACTTGCTTGATTTTCGCAGCAGCGGCCTGCTGAGCGTCATGTTTTATTCCGCAGTTTTTATTGCGTAATAAGATGTTCTACGATATGGGTTTTCCTTAGCAATGCATTTAAACTTACTGGGCGGGAAATGGCTGCCTGCGGAGGAGTAAGTCGGTGGTCAGATAGTGCAAGGTCGCTGCTGCGAGCCCGAGAGCTGCTGGGACCTCAGTGGACAGGCATACGATGCCATGGTTGAGCTAGAAACGCAGCTGCCGGTGCGTGGGATCGGTATTCTCGTCATTTCGCAACTATAAAACGATTTCGACGCGACAGTGCAGATATTGCGTGTGAAAATGGCAGCGGAAACTGCGGATGCTGGCCGGCTTCCTAAACGGCACATCGCTGAAAGGTATGCGCTTCTCAAACATGGTAGACAGTGCCAAGAAAGGGGAGAATGACATGCGGTTATCTTACTAACCTTTGGCAACACTGCAAAAAGTGGAAAAGGTGTGGAGTTCTGATGGATGAACAGGTGCTGGAAGTATAGGGTCCTGGATCACGTTAGAAAATGAGCAATTGTTTTGTAAAAATGCTGCAGTAAATTCGTCAGTATTTTCTGGTTCGTGAGAGAATGCATGCAATTTTAGCAACCAGATAGCCCTTTTTAAGAATGCTGTTGGCAAGATGCCAGCAAGGCAGCCTAGGGAAGCAAGTTAGTACTCTTTTCCTCTTCTCTGCCCACTTTCCCATAGGTAAATTCTCAGCATGTGAAGGTAAAAACGTTGGATGGGTTTCTTAGTATTGGCTAGGCAGCATTTACACAAGCAATTACTACAGTGTGCAACACCACTGCTTTATACCACTATAAAGGCAGATGCAAGGTTCTAATGGGGTGCAAGAAAGCGGCACTAGCGTAGTATAAGGTGACTAAAGGCCTTGCAATAGGACAGTTTGCATTAATTTACATGCCAAGCGTGCTTCTTTAGCACTGGTTTTGCAGCCTTCAGCACCGGTTTAATTGTCATTAGTAATGATATGCTGCCACTTTAAGGTTGAAGTGGTTTTGCCCGGTTTTTTGAACCATACGCTTGTCACAGGTGGTATGGTTGATGTTTGGTGGCATGAAATGGGCATGCCCATGCGTGCATCCTCTCTCCTAGTAAACTGCAGGCCCACATGCTGGGTGCTGGGATTTAGACTCTCTACATTGTATTGCACCAATTTTGAGTGTGGCAGCCTCTCCCATTGCCATTTAAGGAATGTATTGCACAGATTTTCAAGTTTGTAGGGCATGGGAAGGTCCTTTTTTGTGATGATTTTGTAGGCATTATTTACGCCAGTCATGGGTTAATGGTCCCTAACTGTGGCTTTAGAGGTGCCACTCTCTTGTACACAAGTCTGGGGATGCTACAATAAGAGGGCTCTCAAAGACCTGTTCATTTAAAGAAGTTATAAGCCTGCATGTAACTGAAAGTGTGAATAAAAAATGTAACTGAAATGTCCCTGAAAAATACCCATGTGCACCATGGCAGTTTTATGTGCCCAAATGCTTTGCGATTGGGCCCCAAATTGGTGGGCTCATACCCAAGTGTGCCACCAGCATGGATGTGATGTCAAATCCCACACGTGGTTCCTATCTCTCATTTGCACTAATTTAACGCGGGCATGTGCGCCAAAATTAGCCAAGGGCCAGGTGACCCCCCTAGGTGTCTTTTTGTGGTGCCTCTAACTTCAGAGTCCAAACCCAGATTTTTTTTCATAGGTCTTTGCTATACATCTCTAGGTATGAGGACATGGAAGGGCTTTGGAAAATTCCCATATAAATTACCGTGGTAGTGCCTCATACAGTGTCCAATATCTAGATATTTTAATGGCCCACCCTCGTAGATATTTTAATGGCCCGGAGGTAGTATTGTAACTATAGTAATGTATTATTGTCCTTGTTCTGGTTGTCCTAATGCAGTTGTAGTCGGTGCGGTTGTGGGGTAGGCGCTGGCGGTGGCGGCCATCTTGGTGATGGGGGTGGTGATGGGGGTGGTGATGGGGGTGGTGACGGGGGTGGTGATGGGGGTGGTGATGGGGGTGGTGATGGGGGTGGTGATGGGGGTGGTGATGGGCGTGGTGACGGGGGTGGTGATGGGGGTGGTGATGAGCGTGGTGATGGGGGTGGTGACGGGGGTGGTGATGGGGGTGGTGACGGGGGTGGTGATGGGGGTGCCATTCACAACTGTAGTACCCAGTTCGACGGACATCGTCGCCCAGTTATCATTGTCCGTCTTTGTCATCAGTAAAATCACCATAGGACACTTCAGCGACCAGATGTACAGGTAATTGGTGCTGCATTCAGCTCCACACTTTGAGAGACATTTGACAGCTACTAGCCCTCTAGCAGTCCCTCTAGAAAATGTTCTAGTGGACTGGGTCATCATGTATAAGTCGTCAGTTGTTAAAGAGAAAGAATGCATTCTAGCAGTGGTGTATGGTCCCAGGCAGGGAGGGAGGGAGGGAGGGAGGGAGGGAGGGAGGGAGGGAGGGAGGGAGGGAGGGAGGGAGGGAGGGAGGGAGGGAGGGAGGGAGGGAGGAGGGAGGGAGGGAGGGAGGGAGGGAGGAGGGAGGGAGGGAGGGAGGGAGGGAGGGAGGGAGGGAGGGAAGGGAGGGAGGGAGGGAGCGAGGGAGGGAGGGAGGGAGGGAGGGAGGAGGCAGGGAGGGAGGGAGGGAGGGAGGGAGGGAGGGAGGGAGGGAGGGAGGGAGGGAGGGAGGGAGGGAGGGAGGGAGGGAGGGAGGGAGGGAGGGAGGGAGGGAGGGAGGAGGGAGGGAGGGAGGGAGGGAAGGAGGGAGGGGGGAGGAGGGAGGGAGGGAGGGAGGGAGGGAGGGAGGGAGGGAGGGAGGGAGGGAGGGAGGGAGGGAGGGAGGAGGGAGGGAGGGAGGGAGGGAGGGAGGGAGGGAGGGAGGGAGGGAGGGAGGGAGGGAGGGAGGGAGGGAGGGAGGGAGGGAGGGAGGGAGGGTAGGCGGGTGGGTGGGATGTGGGGGCTGAGTGTTGGCAATCCATCTGCCTACCTTCCAGTCTAGCTCTTCTTCCAAGCAGCCATGGTGCAGGGAGTGGGCAATCTATTTGGTTGATGGGGGTTGTGGGTGATCCCTGTGTATGCCCCTAAAACCCCTCAGGCTCCGGGAGAAGCCTTCATATTCTCCTGGGCTACCGGGGGTTAGCATGCAACCTACCCCCACACCCGTCATCATGGCCGAGCGTACAGTCGTCTTGGATAGTCCGGATTACGCGGAGTTGCTATCTGCGACTCCAGGCGTGGGCGAGTGAGTCGCACCACTTGCCTTGGCGGGTGAAGTATCAGCGTAGAGAACTACCTCATCAGGTACTCAGTGCATGTTTGCACGCACTGACTTGGTTGATGGGAGAGGATATTGTAGATGCCTCCTTGGTCACCGCTGGTAGCATCAAATTTGCAAGGCATCAGATGTGCCTAGTGGGTGCGCATCAGAAGTACCTAGTGACTTTCTACAGAGCGGTTGACCCAGTATGCCTAGTGACTTTCTACAGAGCAAAAGCGTCTAGCAGCAGCAGCTCTTCACCTTGGTTGTGGTCGCAAGTGCTGGCTCTGCGAATTTCTACCTGTTTGTTATTGTTTGTTGTGTATCACAGTAATTGGTGACGCCTTTGTGCTCCCTTTTCGACATGTGTGTCGTCACTTTGCGCCTGCAGGTGGATAACGGCAAGCTTGTCATGATCCGTAAAGCCGAGGTCTTTGAAGACATGATGGCGGTGTACAAGGGCCTTACCGTCTAAGCTGCAGAGGTGGACAGCCGGAATCTGTTGAACGCGTGTGTTATTGTGTTGATGGCACAGCATGGTGCATTCATTCATAGCTGTCTCACTTAATGTAATGGCCATAATGTTTTGACTTTTTTCTACTATTTGGCTCAAGGCGTATTTTTCTCGTTTCTCGTTTTCAGGATTTAATCAAAAAAGTGGTTTTTCATTTAAAAAATATGTTACACATCCATTTTAAGTCACCCATGGAAAGCTATTGTGCTGAAGATGTACGTCTCATCAAAACACACCATATCTAGACATGCATATCTGTTTTCACATGGACCTCATAAAATCACATCATCCCATGGCGCACATTTCTGCATTCACATGTGCTGGGTTTTCTACTCCAGTTCAGACTCATAAGACTCTCTGTAGCTGTCCACCCGAATAGGTTGCTGCTGCTCCTTGTTATTGCGGTCCTGTAACACGTTCTCAATGAGGGAGTAATCATCCAAGTCATTGTTGCGCGGAGGGCGTCGCAGCTCATCGAGGATGGCACCCATGTCTGTTGCCATGGCCTCCCTCTCGGCAGCCCGTTCTTGCCGCAGCCCAGCACGTGCGTTGGGAAACACGGGGGCCATCTGATCTGCCTCAAAGTAACGAACGCGCGGATTAAACAGCGCTCGCTCTATGGCACGTGCAATCACATGCAGGGAGTGGTCACCCAACTTTGGCGCTACCATGATCTCAAAAGCAGATTGCGCACGGGGATAGTCCAGACCCCTTCCATAGTACACTCTCCTGCCAACCATGCAGGTATTTGGTTTCCTCCTGCCAACCATGCAGACAAGTGGCCAGTCTTCATCATATGTGAATTGAATTGAATTGAATTGTAACATACCTCCGGTTGGAGAATATGTAGCACATATCCCTGAGAAGGGGCATATGGCTTTTAATACATTCTAGGCTACTTCCTGCAAGAGTGGAATGTAAGCAACACTTGCTCTAGGTGCACCAGGGCACCCGCACCCGCATGGTCTATCACGCTATGCCCAGCCAAGAAGGGGGGGGGAGCATGCCATGGGGGGTGTGATAGCCGCGTCCTAATAAGGTTTGGCTCGCGACTAATCCTTGCATGATGGTTGAACCAGTACACGGCTGCACTTCTGGTAAGTTGTACGCAATGAGACACAATGTGTGAGATTCATGCAACATACTCGATCTATCTCCTACTTTTTCCTTTATCTTCTTCGTCAATACAATGTTCATACAAAATGTCGAACCCATCTTAATTTTCCAATTTCAGGGGTACCCAAACATGCCAGAAAACTTGGTCTTGTGGCGCTTTGTACCCTCCGTAGTTTTAATGCTCGGTGTCTTGCTAAATGCCGACTAGAAAGGTACAAAGTCCGGTCTCCCCGATGTCATCGACCGCGTCATCTTCATCTTGCATGAGCCTCGTCCACGTCCACCTCGCCTTGCATGCCTTCTGCCTGCACACAAGATGCATAGGCAACGCTGAAACAAGGAAATCACGACCATAGACGATCAAACTTCTAATTAGACGATCGGCTGAAAAAGGTTTCTGGATGAAAATGACGGACAGTAAAACCGTGGCAGATTCCCAAAACATGGCAGATTATAAATCAATGTCATTTATATGGCACTACCTCACCTGGACGCTGGATGACGACCTCACCCCCGCTCAGCAACAGCAGCGACGCGACCTGTGGCCGGAATACCTCCGCCATAAGCAGGACCCCCAGAAGCCCAAGGTGCACTGGAGGGGCGGGGACCTGATGATCAACCACAAGATGTGGACGCCCCCAGCGGGCTAGAATAGCAATAGCCCTAGCTTGTAACCATTGGCGTCACTGCCGCTAAGGCAGCCATGCCTAGAATGTTGCCTAGCTGTGCCAACACACCTAGTCACGTGCCGCCAACGCACGGTACACAACCAGCCATAGCCTTAGCCTAGTCCTAGTACAGCCATGCTACGCCCTGGCTATGTTCAGATTACTTGCCCACGCTCCTTGCTATGATATGCTCACATGGGTCTTATTGCACCCACAGACTGCCGGATCGTTAGCGTGTCCGTTTAGCTAGCGCGCCCGAATGCAGCTGGGGCATGCCTTTGGCATGAAGGAGACTGGGGGTCTCTGCCCTTTCTCCTGTAGTGCACACACAGGGATTAAAAGCACTTCGGTGCTCCGTGACTCCCCAACGGGAGCACGAGTTTAATTAATTAATTAATTAATTAAATCAATGTCGCATTTTAGATTATAAACCAATGTCGTGACCACCATTGGCGTTCCTTGCATAGGCTTCCCTGCATAGTCTACCACTATCCTTATGAGTTTAACGTTTGACATTGTCCTCAGCTTTCTTTCATTTCATCAGGCTCTTTTTTATCACGTCGGACAGATTCATCCGCTAGACAGCATTTGTGCTTATATATTCGTAATGTATATTAAAAATATAATTACTTACAGCAGAGTGAAATCACTCAAACCAAAGCAAACGCCCAGCCGTATAAACCTATATACAGAGCCATGTCAAAGCTCTATACTACGACAAGACCAATGGAAACTCCTAACGGGAGGAACCTAATAGCCCTGCTGCACCGTAAAATCAGCCCGCGTACGGCGGAGCATGATGTCAGCCATCCATGGCCCGAGTCAGCGCCACCGACAAGCGCTGACGCCAATATGACGTCCAGGTCCGCGCCGACCATGGGGCCCGCTGGCCCTCCAGGTCCAGCCGGTCGTCCCGGAGCCGGCAACACTCCTTGAAGAAGGCGGAGGTCAGGGGCCCCATGGCCCCAAACTCCTCCAGGACAAAGGGCACCACACGATGGTGCCCGACGTCGCCGTAGGCCAGGAGCTTGGCCCGCTCCGCCCGGTCCGCCGTGTAACCTGCCGTGAGGGAGGCCCCAGCCACGTGGCTAAGAGCCAAGGGCCGCGCCACCAAAACGTCAATAAGCAGATGCCGGCCACCCCCATCAAAGTCCAGCACCACGATGTCAGGCCGGTGGTTGGGGGAATAGAAGGCAGCGCCAACCGTTAGGACCGGATGTTCGCGTGGGGTAAAACCAACCGAACCATGGCGAGCACCACCGTCAGGAGGACAGTGTGCAAATACAAATACCAATTCTGATTCTGTTGGCCCCCCATGCAGGCAAGGTAGTGAGTCCCCGTGGGATCCAGCGGCTGCCCACAGCTACCACAAGGCCGCCCGGCCGGAACAAGAGGCTGCGGAGCAAATAGCTGGTGCCGGAGCGCCACCGAGTAGTGGCTGGGAGCTAAGGCGAATGGGGGGGCCATGGGAAGAGCACGAAGGTACGCCGAGCCCACACTCCGCAATGAAAGCGAGAACAGCCACGCACGACCCTGGGCATTGAGGTCCGCGAAAAGAGCCATCCAATCAGCCGTGTGCAGAATACCCGCGTAGGTTTTCTGGTGTTTATCGATGACGCGAGCAGGGAATGCGGCGGGAGATTGAACGGAGGCGTCCGAGCTAGGGAGTGCCGCGAGGGAGGCGGCGCTGTACCGCCTGAGCGGCACAGACGGGAGAACAGCGGGCCTGCTGGAGGGTGGTCCCACGCGGAATGGGGTAGATTTTTGCAAGAAAAAAACGCTAATTTCAATCGTCCGAAAACCGGACATTGCGCCAAAATTCTTGCCGAAATTTTGGCAGCCGAGCGAATTTTCCGCCGGACGGACTTTGCACCGAAATTTTTTGTCAGCCGTGCTTCGAACTCAACCGACTCCTGCTGTTGCGTGCACTTTGTCGGATGCCTGCAGGCCACGCACGAATTTTGCGACCGGAATATTTCGACTAGACAAGTTTATCGACGATCTACTTCGATCTATTGCCACTTTTGAAGTCCTTGGCCTGCTAGCAGCTTTTGATTATCAATGCCGGGAACAAAATCGCCGAAATGTTTTATTGAATCAGTATATGTATGTGCACATGTCCGTAATTTTATCATTCTCAATGAATATATATGTTCATTGAGAATGATAGATTACGGAGGTGAGATAGGCATGCAACACAAGGAAAAACCCGATAACTGGGAGAATAACCCTGAAGAAATTAATAGTAATCTGACACAGACATCCAAGGATCACGCCAGCGGCACAAGGTACAACTAACTAGACATCACAAAACTACACGCAGCAACAGCGCTGCCGGCCCACCATGCAGGCCTGGAAGGGATCTAGACCGCATGGGTCGCGACAAAGTCGGCCCGGGTGCGGCGGAATAACACATCAGCCACGGTGCGAGTGAGGGCGAGTGACAGGCGCTGCCGCCAATACGAGGACCACGTGCGGGCCGACCACGGGGCGGTCTGACCCTCGAGGTCGAGGCGGTCTTCACGGCGCTGGCAGCACTCGTGGAAAAACTCCGCTGTCTTGGGGCCCATGGCCCCGAACTCCTCAAGGACAAAGGGGATGACCCGGTGGGGCCCCACATTGCCGTAGGAGGCAAACTTGTCGCGCTCAGCCACAGTGGCAGCAGCGCCGGCATCCACAGCCGCCCGGAGGATGTGGCGACCGGAATTAAGCGGCCGAGCCACGGAGACATCGATGAGCAGGTGGCAACCCTGCCCGTCGTAGTCAAGCACGGTAATGTCGGGGCGGTGGTTGGGTGAGTAGAGGGCGGCCCCATCCGCGTCCTCGCACTTGATGGAGGAGTGGGGAAAGACCGACCGAACCATGGCACACACCACCCGGAGGAGAGCGGTATGGAGATAGAGGAACCAGTTCTGGTTCTGCTGGCCACCCATGCACGCGATGTAGTGCGTCCCAGTAGTATCCAGAGCAAGCCCGCAGCTGCCGCAGGACGCACCCGCCGTGATGAGAGGTTGCGGGGCAAAGAGCTGGTGGCGGAGAGCGATGGCGTAAAGGGCCGGAACCAGCGTGAACAAAGGGCTCATGGGGAGGGCGCGCAGGAATGCGGACCCCACGCTCCCCTCAAGGGAAACGGAGTGAAGCCAAGCCTTCCCCTGATCGTTCAAGCTCGCGTGCAGACCCATCCAGTCGGCACAGTGTAGTATACCCGCGTAGGTCTTTTGTTGTTTTTCATGAACGCAGGCAGGGAAGACACTAGGACTGACGACAGTAGACACGCCGGGCGTGCCCCGGGGCAGGCGACGGTGGACGGCCTGAGCGGGGCGGACGAGGTCGCAAGCCTGCTGGATCCCGAGGTAAGAATCCTGCACAGCCTGCACAAAGGGGAAGGGGGATGGGGTGACCAAGTCGGGAATGGCGCTGACGGCGCTGGGGACCAACCGGCGGATCTCCGCCCAGGCTTGAGCAACAGAGCCAAGGAAGGCGGCGGGGGCGAGGCGGGCGGCGCGGGTGAGCCCACACCCGCCCATGCGGCAGGGGAGGGTGGCCAAGCGCATGGAGTGAGCTGGCAGGCTAGGGCCGGGGAGGAGCACCTGCAAGGCGGCCTGAATGCGCTCGTCATGGCCTTCCGCGGCAAGCCGCACCAAGTGGGGGGGAGCGCCACGGAGCCAGTGAACCACCCGCGGGTGGGCGCAAAACCACAGGAGGAGCCCTTTGGTCTGGGGGTCCTTGAGGCGCGCCCAAGTCTCGAGGACATGGGTGCGCTGTTCCACGGTGGCCCGGAGCTCCTCTTCGACGTAGTCAGGGTCACCCACAGGGACGCCTAGGCACGAGAAACCACGCGCCCGCGCCAATGCCCCCGGGATAGCCGCGGGGAAGCCAGAGCAGTCCCCCTGGGGCGAAAAGACTGCACACTTGGGGAGGGTGAGCCGAAGGTTGATGGCCGCCATGGCCACTTCAAGGGCAGCCAGGGCGGCAACCACAGCGTCGGCCGGGCCAAGGGCATGGATATCGTCCATATAGGCGAGGAGCACGACATCCGGGTGCGCAGCGTGGACACCTTGGAGAGCCTTGTGCAGCGGGGCAGACAGGTAAAAGGGGCCGAGGGGGTCACCTTGCTGGGTTCCCGTGCGGGAAGCGATGTCGGCGAACGTCCCATCCTCCATGAGGAAGGAGAGTTGAGTGGGGTCGCCGTAGCAGGCTGCTGTCCACGCAAGAAGGTCAGGGAACGCCTCGCCGACGGCCTCAAAGATGCTAGCCTTGGTGACAGCATTGAACGCATTGTGGCAATCCACCTTCAGCGCCACATGGGTCGGATGCGTCTCGAGGTAGGCCTGAACTGTGTGCACGATGATGTCGCTGCCCCCTTGAATATATATGTTCATTGAGAATGATAGATTACGGAGGTGAGATAGGCATGCAACATAAGGAAAAACCCGAGAACTGGGAGAATGCCCTGAAGAAATTAATAGTAATCTGACACAGACATCCAAGGATCACGCCAGCGGCACAAGGTACAACTAACTATACATCACAAAACTACACGCAGCAACAGCGCTGCCGGCCCACCATGCAGGCCTGGAAGGAATCTAGACCGCATGGGTCGCGACAAAGTCGGCCCGGGTGCGGCGGAATAACACATCAGCCACGGTGCGAGTGAGGGCGAGTGACAGACGCTGCCGCCAATACGAGGACCACGTGCGAATATATATGTGCACACAAACTCGACATTGTCGAGTATTTGACAACTTAGGCATTGCGCCTAGAAAAAGGTGCCCCATCCGTCGATGTCGAAATCGCCGAAGGAGTACACTCCCTGGTTACTACAGGTCTCCCCTGTAGTTGGGAGGCTCGCCTGTATACATTTTGGTGTTCCACTTGGCCCCGCCGTTCTCCGCAGCAGCCAGGAACTCCTGCTGGGCCTCAGCCCTCAGGCGCATCATTGATACATTGGGAGAGCCCGGAATTTCCGTGCTCTCCACCACCACTCTCGCCCGATTGTCAGGCACGCATTGGTAAGCAGGGTTCAAATCTGAATCGGGTGGCACCAGATCGATCATGCCATTGCCGAACGCAATGACACCTGCACCCCACTGTGCAGAAGGTCCGAGCAACTCTACATCTATTCTGATGTTTGCAGCGTGCTCATTTTTGTCGACCATCACATAGGTATGCTGAGAACCGAAAGTATCGCTCTGCTCCATTTGTGACAGTGTTAAATATTGGCAAGCTTGGCTGCTTGCAATCGACAGGAAATTTGTGACCCTGACAGCCAGACGCGCAAGGGTTATCACTGCAGGTAGAACCCAAAATTTGTCGATAAGGAGTAATGGAAGGGCACGACCACCAGTCACTGACTATTCGCTTCACCGGACACCTTTTTTAGCTTCCGGTTAAAATTCAGCAAGAGCAGCGGCGATTAGATACTAAAAATTGCGTTGTTGGTTCGTACCGTACCCAGACAAAAATGTCAGTGACGCAATTGTACTAGGCGGAATGACGCCTGTGCCCGGGAATCGGGGTTCTTTGAACGGAGTTTCTTCTATACGTGAATGCGGGAACAAGAGGCCGCTGGATGAGCGGCTTATAGGTCGCAGTGTTTACTCGTAGCTGTTTGGCTAGAGCTTTTGTGATTAGTAGATGCAATATAGTGCATGGTTGAAAAATGAATTAAATAAAATGTGCGTTCCGCGCTTGGGTTGATTATACCCGGGCGGAACGGGGCGTGAGGTGCAGTGCCCCTGAAAAGAACAACCTACGCATTATTTAATACTAGCCGTGCAGATTCGGGATATTCTACCCCCGGTCTGTACGGTTAGCGTCTTACTAGCATCCACTAAACATAAGGGTTTAATGACGTCAGTTAGCTAGGGATAAGGGAGGTTTTGCGACTAAAAGCCGCTCTGGCTGGTTTTGTCGGCCTCTTTCTTTGCTCGTTGTCGTTGCGGCGGCAGCCGCAGCTATGGGTGCTGCGGAGCAAAATCCCAAAAGCACTGGTTGCACTGGCCACTTGGCCAGTGGTGAGACTTCCAGTTGTTAACCGGCCAGGCGTAGTTCCTCGCCCGGTTAACTAAAAGAAAAGAAAAAGATTACCTCCGGTCCGCACCTTTTCCCCAGCTTGGGGTCTTTGGTGGGCCGGATGCCGTGACAGGTGCTCAACTGTCGCTTGGTCGGCCCAGTGCGCGAGCTGGTGCTCCGTACCTGGGGATGCTTGCACCCCGGGTTGGAGCCGGATGGCTGGCACTGGCGACCCGTGTCTCGGTCCGCGGCCTGCGGCTTTTTCTTCGGAAATTGCTGCTGGCCAGCAAACTTTGCAATTGCCTTCCGCCGAGGGGGGGTGGTTGGGGCTGGGGACGGCGATGGGAAAAGCGTCTAAGCTAGAAATTTTTTCCCCACGCATAGAAACCTCGGGGGGAATGCGGTCTTGGCTGAACGGACTCTCGTTCAGCCAGGTGCCTGGGGCTGTGGCCTCGGGCATCCGGGCTGGCGGGGCCTGGGCTAGGTCCACGTTTTTTCTCGAAGCACCCCGGGTCTATGGGGAGACGGCCATAGCGGTACCGACTCGGGGCCCCGAGAGGGGTCATGATAGGCTGGCCGTGCGCAATCGCAGTGCAAATGCGCTGGGCCTTTTTGGGCCTGGCCATGCATCCACAGCCGCCGGGCACACGCCTCCCGATGTGGGGGGGCTCCCGTTTTGCGGCAGGGCGGTCACTTGTGACAACGAGCAAGGTGGAGTGCGGCTTCAAGGGAAAGCCAGGGCGGGGGTGATTGGGCAACGTACTTCATGAAGGGCCTTGAACGGCGTGCCTCCGGGCATGTCAATTAGTGTCACATGTATGCTTCCACTTATTGTTTTAATGAAGATGCTGGTTTTTGTGGGAGCTACGTGGGACATGAATCGGGGTTCTTTGAACGGAGTTTCTTCTATACGTGAATGCGGGAACAAGAGGCCGCTGGATGAGCGGCTTATAGGTCGCAGTGTTTACTCGTAGCTGTTTGGCTAGAGCTTTTGTGATTAGTAGATGCAATATAGTGCATGGTTGAAAAATGAATTAAATAAAATGTGCGTTCCGCGCTTGGGTTGATTATACCCGGGCGGAACGGGGCGTGAGGTGCAGTGCCCCTGAAAAGAACAACCTACGCATTATTTAATACTAGCCGTGCAGATTCGGGATATTCTACCCCCGGTCTGTACGGTTAGCGTCTTACTAGCATCCACTAAACATAAGGGTTTAATGACGTCAGTTAGCTAGGGATAAGGGAGGTTTTGCGACTAAAAGCCGCTCTGGCTGGTTTTGTCGGCCTCTTTCTTTGCTCCCCACCCACCCACCCTTGTCTTGGTTGCCTCTAGGGCAACGTACTTCATGAAGGGCCTTGAACGGCGTGCCTCCGGGCATGTCAATTAGTGTCACATGTATGCTTCCACTTATTGTTTTAATGAAGATGCTGGTTTTTGTGGGAGCTACGTGGGACATGAAATGAGTATTTATTGCTCCAACCCTACAAAAAACTTGTTCCGGAGCTGTTCGAAGCGAAGAGCACTGCCAGGGATCGGACCCGAGCCAGATTTGAGTGCGGAACATGATGGCTGGCCGGCTACCTCACTCCGAACATCAATGTGGACCCGGGCTCGAATCCTGTCATTGCTATTCTCTTCGAACAGTTCCGGAACAATTTTTTTGTGGGGGTTGAGCAATAAATTCTCGACACTTGCAGAAACAATTGTCGAATAGATTGTGCAAAAAATATCAAAATCCTTATCATTATTTAAATATACACCATAAAACTATGTTGCAGTAAAAAATAACTGTTCATGTCCCACGTAGCTCCCACAAAAACCAGCATCTTCATTAAAACAATAAGTGGAAGCATACATGTGACACTAATTGACATGCCCGGAGGCACGCCGTTCAAGGCCCTTCATGAAGTACGTTGCCCTAGAGGCAACCAAGGCAAGGGTGGGTGGGTGGGGAGCAAAGAAAGAGGCCGACAAAACCAGCCAGAGCGGCTTTTAGTCGCAAAACCTCCCTTATCCCTAGCTAACTGACGTCATTAAACCCTTATGTTCAGTGATGCTAGTAAGACGCTAACCGTACAGACCGGGGGTAGAATATCCCGAATCTGCACGGCTAGTATTAAATAATGCGTAGGTTGTTCTTTTCAGGGGCACTGCACCTCACGCCCCGTTCCGCCCGGGTATAATCAACCCAAGCGCGGAACGCACATTTTATTTAATTCATTTTTCAACCATGCACTATATTGCATCTACTAATCACAAAAGCTCTAGCCAAACAGCTACGAGAAAACACTACGACCTATAAGCCGCTCATCCAGCGGCCTCTTGTTCCCGCATTCACGTATAGAAGAAACTCCGTTCAAAGAACCCCGATTCATGTCCCACGTAGCTCCCACAAAAACCAGCATCTTCATTAAAACAATAAGTGGAAGCATACATGTGACACTAATTGACATGCCCGGAGGCACGCCGTTCAAGGCCCTTCATGAAGTACGTTGCCCAATCACCCCCGCCCTGGCTTTCCCTTGAAGCCGCACTCCACCTTGCTCGTTGTCACAAGTGACCGCCCTGCCGCAAAACGGGAGCCCCCCCACATCGGGAGGCGTGTGCCCGGCGGCTGTGGATGCATGGCCAGGCCCAAAAAGGCCCAGCGCATTTGCACTGCGATTGCGCACGGCCAGCCTATCATGACCCCTCTCGGGGCCCCGAGTCGGTACCGCTATGGCCGTCTCCCCATAGACCCGGGGTGCTTCGAGAAAAAACGTGGACCTAGGCCAGGCCCCGCCAGCCCGGATGCCCGAGGCCACAGCCCCAGGCACCTGGCTGAACGAGAGTCCGTTCAGCCAAGACCGCATTCCCCCCCGAGGTTTCTATGCGTGGGGAAAAAAAATTTCTAGCTTAGGCGCTTTTCCCATCGCCGTCCCCAGCCCCAACCACCCCCCCCTCGGCGGAAGGCAATTGCAAAGTTTGCTGGCCAGCAGCAATTTCCGAAGAAAAAGCCGCAGGCCGCGGACCGAGACACGGGTCGCCAGTGCCAGCCATCCGGCTCCAACCCGGGGTGCAAGCATCCCCAGGTACGGAGCACCAGCTCGCGCACTGGGCCGACCAAGCGACAGTTGAGCACCTGTCACGGCATCCGGCCCACCAAAGACCCCAAGCTGGGGAAAAGGTGCGGACCGGAGGTAATCATTTTCTTTTCTTTTAGTTAACCGGGCGAGGAACTACGCCTGGCCGGTTAACAACTGGAAGTCTCACCACTGGCCAAGTGGCCGGTGCAACCAGTGCTTTTGGGATTTTGCTCCGCAGCACCCATAGCTGCGGCTGCCGCCGCAACGACAACGAGCAAAGAAAGAGGCCGACAAAACCAGCCAGAGCGGCTTTTAGTCGCAAAACCTCCCTTATCCCTAGCTAACTGACGTCATTAAACCCTTATGTTCAGTGATGCTAGTAAGACGCTAACCGTACAGACCGGGGGTAGAATATCCCGAATCTGCACGGCTAGTATTAAATAATGCGTAGGTTGTTCTTTTCAGGGGCACTGCACCTCACGCCCCGTTCCGCCCGGGTATAATCAACCCAAGCGCGGAACGCACATTTTATTTAATTCATTTTTCAACCATGCACTATATTGCATCTACTAATCACAATAGCTCTAGCCAAACAGCTACGAGAAAACACTACGACCTATAAGCCGCTCATCCAGCGGCCTCTTG
Organism: Mesostigma viride; assembly: GCA_009746045.1. Lineage (NCBI taxonomy): Eukaryota > Viridiplantae > Streptophyta > Mesostigmatophyceae > Mesostigmatales > Mesostigmataceae > Mesostigma > Mesostigma viride. The sequence goes on from RPFO01000076.1 coordinate 3,579,477, forward strand.
TTCCCGCATTCACGTATAGAAGAAACTCCGTTCAAAGAACCCCGATTAATTGAAGGCCGCAAAAAATTATCAACTATCCTTAAACTTGACCACAGAAAGATCTCGAAAAATATAAACAATATATGCGGGCACCTTTTTACACCCTACTGAAGCCCCACTCTAAAGATATAATACGAGCCGAAACTAGGGCGTCGTCTACCCGCTGCGAGACCCCAATTTCTAGTTTAAGTCGGTGCCGGCCCCTCCGGGGCTTCATCCTTGATCACCAGCGTAGTAAGCCACTTGTCGAGCTCCTTGCTCATCCTGATGTCGGCGCACATTCCGTCGCTGCGCACGCGTGCTTCTAGCCGGAGAGCCGGAGCGACGCAGAGTCTGATAGCAATTCACAAGCTCGGGCTGGCGTGACGGTGGCCAATCCTCAACGTTGAGCGTGAAATGCAGGGGGTCATGCTTATCCCGCTTCCAAATCCGAACGGGAAGAATGCCGTTCCCGGCGAGAAACAGCTCCTTCTCCCGTCCGTTCCGGCCCTCGAAGTTCCCACCTCTCGAAGTTCTCGTCTAACACGATCGGCCCGGCTTCGCTTACCACCTCAGCCAACCAGAACGGGTGGATGGGATCGTGATCCGTGTCCTTGTCCGATGGAACTGCCACATAGTCGTGGAGTCTCATCTGCCGGCCATTCGCCTCCCGCTTGTCCTTCAGCTGCTCCCCCCGCGTCACCATGCGAACCGGAGGGTTGGGCTGTCTCGGTGGCAGCAAACGGACAGTTTTCATCGAGCTTCCTGCATCATTGAACTCGATGAGAAACGACCACTCGCTTCGACATCCCTCAAACCTCCCAGCCAAACAGGGCGGACAGTAGCAGGAATAGCGCCTAATCATCAAAAGGCCAGGGTCGGACTTGTCCAGTCGCCACCAATGCGCCTTCTTGATGCCAGGCACCTCCTCAACCTCCGCGCGTCGGCCGGACTCGACGTCCTGTCATCAAATAGTTAGGACAAAAGAATACCGTTCAAGTTAGCAAAATTGACCAAAAACCAATAAAACAGGGTATAGCTGCAGAGAGAGACCCCTTACAAAAAAAAAATTAACGACAAGACATCAAGTGATCAAAATTCGACACAGGGTATAGCTGCAGAGAGACCCCATTCGAATCATAATAACAACGTACGACAAGATATCAAGTGATCGAAATTCGACACAGGGTATAGCTGCAGAGAGACCCCATTCGAATCATAATAACAACGTACGACAAGATATCAAGTGATCGAAATTCGACACAGGGTATAGCTGCAGAGAGACCCCTTCATACCGATAGAACAAGCGAAATTTCATACCTAAAAGAAAAGCAACCCATGGACAGTATATAGGGTCTCTCTGCAGAGATACCTTTATTGGGTTTGAATTTTTATAGAACAGCGGCAGTTGACGTCTTAAAACCTGAAATAACACAAAATTCCGTACCGGGGGTAAAAGGAAGAAGTGGCGAGTGACGTTCTCGGCCCGCGCGCGGGCCGACTCCCTGCTCGATGTCTTGCCGCCCTGCCAGTTCTGGTTCAAGTAGGCGACTAGCTGGTGGGTCTCAAGTATGTGCTGGTTTTCGGGAATCCTCTGCATTTCCCTCAAGACGCACTTGCACTTCGCTCCTTGACCATCCACCTCCCCCTTCCCATGCTGCTCCCCCATGTAGTGGAACTCAAAGGCCTGCAGGTCGGGATCCCCCATGAGCAGACCGTTAATCTGGTTAATCACGTACCTGGACTTAAACTGCACCGCGCAGTTGTCCGAGCACATGTACAGGTTTCGCACCTCTACCCCTACTTCTACCCGCAGGGTTTCCAGAATCTTGCGAAGAGCGTATACGAGTGCGCGCTCGCCCCGCTTGATACTGGAATCCCCCAGGAAAAAGAAGACGCGCTTTTCCAGCTCGCCGTTGAGCCGATAACGCACGATCATGGGCATCAGGATGTGGCTGCGCTTGTGGAAGTACTGCGACTGCAGTTGGACGTAGCTGCTGTTCTCGTAGTTCTCGGCCCAGTCGCCGTGCACGAGCACGTCCCCCTCTCTCAGATTCTTCTCCCGATCCTTGATTGTATCCGCCTGCGACCAGGCCGTAAAGCAGTGCACGGTGAACTTGTCCCACCTCTTAAGAATCTCGTCCCGCAGCTCAGCTGGGGTGGACCTCATTTGGACTTGCTCGGGCCGCTTCACCTTCTTCGCCGCCCTGCCATCGGTCTCGCCCTGTTTCGCAAAGGTCCGCAGACAGTTTCGATTTGCAATAAAATCGCATTTCGATCAGATAACTGCAACTCACAAAGGGTCTCGCTGCAGCTATAGGTCACAAAAAAAAAAGTCAACAACATTTAACGGAGAAATAAAATCGAAACCTACTCACCCTCACCCCTCGGGTCACAGTCTGCTCCACCATCTCGAACTTGAACCAATTCAGAATCTCCGTGGAATTCTTGTCCCGATCACACTGCACCCAGTTATGGATGCCGCATGATTCCTCAGGACAGAACCCCTCCACACACGCCATCTTCAGTATGCGGTGAACCCTCTCCGTCCTCGGCACCCCATCTTCGTCCTCCACCAGCCTCTCAGAAATGTCGAGGTCTTCCAGGTCCCGTCCCCGCCATTCATCTTCCCCCTCCCCTCTCTTCCATCCCCCCGCCCATTCCGCCCCCTTCACGCAGCCCGTTATCCCTGCCGTCAGTCTCGGCGGACACCGGGCAGTGAAAGTGCTTGATCCAGTCCGTCGAGTGAATGGCTTTCCACATTCCGCAAGTACCGTCCGGCTCTGTACTTGGAGCATCCCGCACACTCCGCGCCACACTTGCAGTTCTTGCCGTGGTTCGCATTGCAGTGCTTGGTCCACGCCCCCATGGCCGACTGCATGGTGACGTGCTTCTCACACGCGCACAGGTTCCTCTCCTTCCACTTGCCCTTGATGCAATCGGGCGCGTATTTGCAGAAGGTCGTGTAGCCCACGTGAATGCCCACGTCCTTATCATACTGGTCACTCCTTTTGTTCCAGTACGCATGCTTTTCGAGAAAGTGATTGTACATGTCCTCCTTGGAGGTCATGTAATAGCGCGCTCCCTCAACGGCGACGAGCACCCCGCGATTGCCACGACCCTCCCTGCTGTAAGTGCGCTTGACATCCTTCATCTGGGAGGAGGCGCGCGACTCATCATCGTGCATCCACGCGTCCACTATCGCGTCAATCACGAATTGCGGCAAAGGGCGCCCCTTGCGAGCCTGCGCGTGTCTGAGGTAGTCCAACTTCTGCTGCCTTCGTATCGCGCGAATTCCGCGAATCTTCTTGGCGTCCATCCCCGTCAGGTTCTCCAACTCCGCGGCCGAAAACTCCTTCTCCAAGTCGTCACCACAGTAAAGCGTGGACATCAGCACCATCCTGACGTCTCTGTCTGCGTCGCTTTTGGTCAGACCATCAAAAAAGCCGTTAATCCGAGCCACCCAGAACCTGTTCAGTTCTGCCATCCGCTCCTGATTGTAAAGCTTTTTCGCCTCCTCATGATACAGCCCGTGACCTAGTTCAGCGGCCCTAGAGTTAAAGCCAGCAATCATCTGGTCGAAAGCCGGCCCCCGCCCCTCGGGTTTTGTCATCGCCTGAGCCGCTTCAAACGCCTGGTCAGCGAAATATTCCCCAATAACCCTCTTTTTTTTGTATTCTCCCGGCCGCTTGACTTCCTTGGCTTCAGGCTGCGCTGGATTCTGGTTCTCATCTCCGAAAACCCTTTTTGCGCCAGTTGACTGCTTCGTCCCGGTGTTCAACTTAATTGCACTGAATCCTGGACGACCGGACGCAAGGGCGAAAACTCCCACCCGTTCGCGTGCTGCATGCCATCACGACCGGCATAACGAAATCCATGCAAATCGAGTATCGTTGGGAAAAGCGACAATTACAGACCAAGTTCGAAAGTGTATCATTTTTTACCACGATTGGGGTCTAGCTGCAGCTAGACCCTTAGAGGGGCTTTTTCCGTTAGACGAAAAGATTACCTGATGTGGTGAACTTAGCATACCCCAACCAAGATTGGGGTCTCGCTGCAGCTAGACCCTTCATTGCGGTGTGCGATTGATAAATCACAGACTTCTGATTCATTAATTTTATAGTAACCATAAAGAGGGTCCAGCTGCAGCGAGACCCTTGAATTTAAGCTATTGCTTGTGGTTAGAAATGGTCTAGCTGCAGAGAGACCCCAATAAGGACGAAAAGATTTCAGGTTTTCCTTACCTTTGCGGCTCATTCTCTTATTAGTAGTTCTCCCAGGACACTCAGATACCTGCATGGCGGGAATATCAAAAATAACACAGTGGCATTGATAAAATGGTTATCAGAAAATATATATTCATTGAGAATGATAGATTACGGAGGTGAGATAGGCATGCAACATAAGGAAAAACCCGAGAACTGGGAGAATAACCCTGAAGAAATTAATAGTAATCTGACACAGACATCCAAGGATCACGCCAGCGGCACAAGGTACAACTAACTATACATCACAAAACTACACGCAGCAACAGCGCTGCCGGCCCACCATGCAGGCCTGGAAGGAATCTAGACCGCATGGGTCGCGACAAAGTCGGCCCGGGTGCGGCGGAATAACACATCAGCCACGGTGCGAGTGAGGGCGAGTGACAGACGCTGCCGCCAATACGAGGACCACGTGCGGGCCGACCACGGGGCGGTCTGACCCTCGAGGTCGAGGCGGTCTTCACGGCGCTGGCAGCATGCACTCGTGGAAAAACTCCGCTGTCCTTACTAATATATTTTGCAAAAGATTTTATAATAGATTGTGAATAGCATGGATTAATTTCCACATACTTAAATAATATGGTATGTTAAAGTATATAGAATCATTATTTAGGAAATCATGTACAAGAAAAAGTGGTATACATTGTTATTATTTTATAGTTCGGCAATCTATAATAGTAAGACATACCGGATGGCAGGTTTATCAGCGGCCTCCAGGGCTGTAGCGTCTCGCTGCAGCGTGACCGTTTGGTGCTATGACTGATTTCAGTATATGTGCAGAAAAAAAATTTATCACCATGACCACACCAGGAATCGAACCCAGAACCTCATTGTACATTTCTGCATGGTAACGATGTCAACCAAACATCCGAATGTTCCGCGGGGTAAATGGGCTGGAGGTCGTCTCTTTAATTTTATACCTGCGGCCACAAGCACGGGCGACGGCATATTATTGGATGTCGTCCAATCCCCTAGCTTGGTTCCAAAAAATGGGATCGAGCTTTTGCACCAGCGCCGCGCTTCCAGTTTTCAGTTCCGTGGGGAGGAACGAGGATGCCACTTTTCCAATTTTTTCAATACCGTTCAGCCCTGTGACGCCGCGTCCGGTTTGCGAATTGCGACCGTCCCATTGCCCATCAAAAAAGAAGCGCAGCCGCAGAGAGACCCCATAGCTGAAAGAGGGAGAGCTGCCACCTGCATGACGATACCTGCATAACGATACCTGCATAACGATACCTGCATAACGATACCTGCATAACGATACCTGCATAACGATACCCCTGCATAACGAAAGGAAATCGGTCTTCCGCATAAAGAAAAAAGGTGAGCTTTTGCCGCATCGTGGATGGTAGGCTAACAAAATTTGTTCTATCAAAACGGCAACTAAACAGCGCATCCACGCCGACGACACAGTTAGCCAGCTGGGCGACGACTATGTCTTTGTTGCCATCGCAAGAAACTCTTTATGTTGCAGCAAGAGTGATAAATCTGTCTGGCTTCGGCTTCTTGTCGTTGCTAGAGTTAGGTGAAATAGTGCCGGAACGTTTTTGCCGTTGGGGCAAATCGGGCCGGAACACTATTTTGCCCGGATTCACCACTTCCGAGCACCCAAGTGAATTCGGCCGAATTCACTTGGGTGCTCGGAAGTGGTGAATCCGGGCAAAATAGTGTTCCGGCCCGATTTGCCCCAACGGCAAAAACGTTCCGGCACTATTTCACCTAACTAAAACCTGGCCCCGTGGAGGGGGAGTCGAATAGACCTGGAGACAACCGCCTGGGCTACTGCACGCAAATGATATTGCGCCGGAACTGTCTCTGGCAGGTTTCGAACCCCTGACCTCCAAGGTGCACAGGTCTTAGTTAGGTGAAATAGTGCCGGAACGTTTTTGCCGTTGGGGCAAATCGGGCCCGGCGGAACACTATTTTGCCCGGATTCACCACTTCCGAGCACCCAAGTTAATTCGGCCGAATTAACTTGGGTGCTCGGAAGTGGTGAATCCGGGCAAAATAGTGTTCCGGCCCGATTTGCCCCAACGGCAAAAAGGTTCCGGCACTATTTAACCTAACTAAGACCTGTGCACCTTGGAGGTCAGGGGTTCGAAACCTGCCAGAGACAGTTCCGGCGCAATATCATTTGCGTGCAGTAGCCCAGGCGGTTGTCTCCAGGTCTATTCGACTCCCCCTCCACGGGGCCAGGTTTTAGTTAGGTGAAATAGTGTCGGAACGTTTTTGCCGTTGGGGCAAATCGGGCCGGAACACTATTTTGCCCGGATTCACCACTTCCGAGCACCCAAGTTAATTCGGCCGAATTAACTTGGGTGCTCGGAAGTGGTGAATCCGGGCAAAATAGTGTTCCGGCCCGATTTGCCCCAACGGCAAAAACGTTCCGGCACTATTTCACCTAACTGCTAGCTAAACCCTGCACACATCTCGGTAGAGTCAGCTAAGCCGATCCTAATCCACATCTGGCATCCATCCCTTTAGTCTAGTTGCCATGGAGCGTTTCTTGGTCTCGCACATGTCGATCATGGTGGTGCTAGGCTTTCACTTGGGTCACCCTTTCCATGTTTGCTATGCCTTTGGTCTGGTTAGGTTATAGGTGTAGATGTGCACATACTGCATTTGCCGAGTTTCTAATCGGTGCTCCTGTTTGATGCTTTTTTTCCCCTTCATATCGTTTCGACGTTTGCATGCTACCTGCCGGATTATAACATCGGACGTTGCTACCTGCCTGCATAACGATAGTTTGCAAGAAATCTTCATTTTGCCGAAACACAAAAAAAGGTGATCTTTTGCCGCAACGTGGATGGTAGGCTGACTAAAATTGTTCTATCAAAACGGCGTTTACATGTGGGGGGGTGCTGGCCTGAATAACTAAATGTGGGGGGGTGCTGTCATGAATGAATACATGTGGGGGTGTGCTGCTACGTATAAATGCATGTGCGGGGGGGTGATGGCATGAATAATAAATGTGGGGGGGTGCTGCTACGTATCAATACATGTGGTGGGGGTGATGGCATGAATAATTAAATGTGGGGGGGGTGATGGCATGAATAATTAAATGTGGGCGGGTGCTGGCATGAATAAATGAATGTGGGGGTGTGATGGCATGAATAATTAAATGTGGGGGGGTGCTGCTACGTATAAATACATGTGGGGGGTTGCTGGCATGAATAAATAAATGTGTGGGGGTGATGCTACGTATAAATACATGTGGAGGGGTGCTGCTACGTATCAATACATGTGGTGGGGGTGATGCTACGTATCAATACATGTGTGGGGGGGTGATGGCATGAATAATTTAATGTGGGGGGTGCTGGCGTGAATTAATAAATGTGGGGGGGTGCTGCTACGTATAAATACATGTTGGGGGGTGCTGGCATGAATAATTTAACGTGGGAGGTGCTGGCATGAATAAATAAATGTAAGGGGTTGCTGGCATGAATAAATGAAAGTGGGGGGTTGCTGGCATGAATAATTAAATGTGGAGGGGTGCTGCTACGTATACATGCATGTGGGGGGTTGCTGGCATGAATAAATAAATGTGGGGGGGTGCTGGCATGAATAATTAAATGTGGGGGGGTGCTGGCATGAATAAATGAATGTGGGGGTGTGATGGCATGAATAATTAAATGTGGGGGGGTGCTGCTACGTATAAATACATGTGGCCGGGGGGGTGATGCTACGTATAAATACATGTTGGGGGGTGCTGGCATGAATAATTAAATGTGGGGGGGTGATGGCATGAATAATTAAATGTGGGGGGTGCTGGCATGAATAAATGAATGTGGGGGTGTGATGGCATGAATAATTAAATGTGGGGGGGTGCTGCTACGTTAAAATACATGTGGGGGGTTGCTGGCATGAATAAATAAATGTGGGGGGGTGCTGTCATGAATAATTAAGTGTGGGGGGTTGCTGCTATGTATAAATACATGTGGAGGGGTGCTGCTACGTATCAATACATGTGGTGGGGGTGATGCTACGTATCAATACATGTGTGGGGGGGGATGGCATGAATACTTTAACGTGGGAGGTGCTGGCATGAATAAATAAATGTGGGGGGGTGATGGCATGAATAATTAAATGTGGGGGGTGCTGGCATGAATAAATAAATGTGGGGGGGTGATGCTACGTATAAATAAATGTGGGGGGGTGCTGGCATGAATAATTAAATGTGGGGGGGTGCTGCTACGTATAAATGCATGTGGGGGGTTGCTGGCATGAATGAATGAATGTACGTGGGGGGTTGCTGGCATGAATAAATATATGTGGGGGGGTGCTGCTACGCATACATGCATGTGGGGGGTTGCTGGCATGAATAAATAAATGTGGGGGGGTGATGGCAGGAATAATTTAATGTGGGGGGTGCTGGCATGAATAAATAAATGTGGGGGGGTGATGCTACGTATAAATACATGTGGGGGGTGCTGGCATGAATAATTAAATGTGGGGGGTGCTGCTACGTATAAATGCATGTGGGGGGTTGCTGGCATGAATAAATGAATGTGGGGGTTGCTGGCATGAATAAATAAATGTGGGGGGTGCTGCTACGTATACATGCATGTGGGGGGTTGCTGGCATGAATAAATGAATGTGGGGGGTGATGGCATGAATATTTAAATGTGGGGGGGTGCTGGCATGAATAAATGAATGTGGGGGTGTGATGGCATGAATAATTTAACCCCATGTAGGGGGTGCTGCTACGTACAAATACATGTGGGGGGGTGCTGCTACGTAAAAATACATGTGGGGGGTTGCTGGCATGTTAATAAATGTGGGGGGTTGCTGGCATGAATAAGTAAATGTGGGGGGGTGCTGGCATGAATACATAAATGTGGGGGGTGATGGCATGAATAAATAAATGTGGGGGGTTGCTGGCATGAATAAATACATGTGGGGGGGTGATGGCATGAATAATTAAATGTGGGGGGGTGCTGGCATGAATAAATGAATGTGGGGGGGTGATGGCATGAATAATTAAACGTGGGGGGGTGCTGCTACGTATAAATGCATGTGGGGGGTTGCTGGCATGAATAAATATATGTGGGGGGTGCTGTCATGAAAAATTAAATGTGGGGGGTGCTGCTACGTATAAATACATGTGGGGGGTGATGCTACGTATCAATACATGTGGGGGTTGCTGTCGTGAATTTAATTAAATGTGGGGGGTTGCTGGCATGAATAAATAAATGTGGGGGGTTGCTGGCATGAATAAATAAATGTGGGGGGTGATGGCATGAATAATTAAATGTGGGGGGGTGCTGCTACGTATAAATACATGTGGGGGGGTGCTGGCATGAATAATTAAATATGTGGGGGGGTGCTGGCATGAATAAATAAATGTGGGGGGTGATGCTACGTATAAATACATGTGGGGGGTTGCTGGCATGAATAAATAAATGTGGGGGGTTGCTGGCATGAATAAATAAATGTGGGGGGTTGCTGGCATGAATAAATAAATGTGTGCGGGTTATGGCATGAATAATTAAATGTGGGGGGGTGCAGGCATGAGTTAGTGGGGGGTGCTGCTACGTATAAATGCATGTGGGGGGTGATGCTACGTATCAATACATGTGGGGGGTTGCTGGCATGAATAAATAAATGTGGGGGGGTGATCCATGCATGAATAATTAAATATGGGGGGTGATGGCATGAACTATTAAATGTGGGGGGTGCTGCTACGTATAAATGCATGTGGGGGGTGCTGGCATGAATAAATAAATGTGGGGGGGGCTGGCATGAATAAATAAATGTGGGGGTGATGGCATGAATAATTAAATGTGGGGGGTTGCTGGCATGAATAAATAAATGTGGGGGGTGCTGCTACGTATAAATAAATGTTGGGGGGTGCTGGCATGAATAATTAAATGTGGGGGGGTGCTGGCATGAATAAATGAATGTGGGGGGAGTGTGCTGTCGTGAATAATCAAATGTGGGGGGGTGCTGGCATAAATAAATACATGTGGGGGGGTGATGGCATGAATAAATGAATGTGGGAGGTGCTGCTACGTATAAATGCATGTGGGGGGTTGCTGGCATGAATAAATAAATGTGGGGGGTGATGGCATGAATAAATAAATGTGGGGGGGTGATGCTACGTATAAATACATGTGGAGGGGTGCTGCTACGTATCAATACCTGTGGTGGGGGTGATGCTACGTATCAATACATGTGTGGGGGGGGATGGCATGAATAATTTAACGTGGGAGGTGCTGGCATGAATAAATAAATGTGGGGGGGTGATGGCATGAATAATTAAATGTGGGGGGTGCTGGCATGAATTAATAAATGTGGGGGGGTGATGCTACGTATAAATGAATGTGGGGGGGTGCTGGCATGAATAATTTAATGTGGGGGGGTGCTGCTACGTATAAATGCATGTGGGGGGTTGCCGGCATGAATAAATGAATGTGGGGGGTTGCTGGCATGAATAAGTAAATGTGGGGGGGTGCTGCTACGCATACATGCATGTGGGGGGTTGCTGGCATGAATAAAAAAATGTGGGGGGGTGATGCTACGTATAAATACATGTGGGGGGGTGCTGGCATGAATAAATAAATGTGGGGGGGTGCTGCTACGTATAAATGCATGTGGGGGGTTGCTGGCATGAATAAATGAATGTGGGGGGTTGCTGGCATGACCAAATAAATGTGGGGGGGTGCTGCTACGTATACATGCATGTGGGGGGTTGCTGGCATGAATAAATAAATGTGGGGGGGTGATGGCATGAATAATTAAATGTGTGGGGGTGCTGGCATGAATAATTAAATGTGGGGGGTGCTGCTACGTATAAATGCATGTGGGGGGTTGCTGGCATGAATAAATAAATGTGGGGGGGTGCTGGCATGAATAATTAAATGTGGGGGGTGCTGGCATGAATAAATGAATGTGGGGGTGTGATGGCATGAATAATTAAATGTGGGGGGGTGCTGCTACGTATAAATACATGTGGCCGGGGGGTGATGCTACGTATAAATACATGTTGGGGGTGCTGGCATGAATAATTAAATGTGGGGGGGTGATGGCATGAATAATTAAATGTGGGGGGTGCTGGCATGAATAAATGAATGTGGGGGTGTGATGGCATGAATAATTAAATGTGGGGGGGTGCTGCTACGTTAAAATACATGTGGGGGGTTGCTGGCATGAATAAATAAATGTGGGGGGGTGCTGTCATGAATAATTAAGTGTGGGGGGTTGCTGCTATGTATAAATACATGTGGAGGGGTGCTGCTACGTATCAATACATGTGGTGGGGGTGATGCTACGTATCAATACATGTGTGGGGGGGATGGCATGAATACTTTAACGTGGGAGGTGCTGGCATGAATAAATAAATGTGGGGGGGTGATGGCATGAATAATTAAATGTGGGGGTGCTGGCATGAATAAATAAATGTGGGGGGGTGATGCTACGTATAAATAAATGTGGGGGGTGCTGGCATGAATAATTAAATGTGGGGGGGTGCTGCTACGTATAAATGCATGCGGGGGGTTGCTGGCATGAATAAATGAATGTACGTGGGGGTTGCTGGCATGAATAAATATATGTGGGGGGGTGCTGCTACGCATACATGCATGTGGGGGGTTGCTGGCATGAATAAATAAATGTGGGGGGTGATGGCAGGAATAATTTAATGTGGGGGTGCTGGCATGAATAAATAAATGTGGGGGGGTGATGCTACGTATAAATACATGTGGGGGGGTGCTGGCATGAATAATTAAATGTGGGGGGTGCTGCTACGTATAAATGCATGTGGGGGGTTGCTGGCATGAATAAATGAATGTGGGGGGTTGCTGGCATGAATAAATAAATGTGGGGGGGTGCTGCTACGTATACATGCATGTGGGGGGTTGCTGGCATGAATAAATGAATGTGGGGGGGTGATGGCATGAATATTTAAATGTGGGGGGGTGCTGGCATGAATAAATGAATGTGGGGGTGTGATGGCATGAATAATTTAATGTAGGGGGTGCTGCTACGTACAAATACATGTGGGGGGGTGCTGCTACGTAAAAATACATGTGGGGGGTTGCTGGCATGTTAATAAATGTGGGGGGTTGCTGGCATGAATAAGTAAATGTGGGGGGGTGCTGGCATGAATACATAAATGTGGGGGGGTGATGGCATGAATAAATAAATGTGGGGGTTGCTGGCATGAATAAATACATGTGGGGGGTGATGGCATGAATAATTAAATGTGGGGGGGTGCTGGCATGAATAAATGAATGTGGGGGGTGATGGCATGAATAATTAAACGTGGGGGGTGCTGCTACGTATAAATGCATGTGGGGGGTTGCTGGCATGAATAAATATATGTGGGGGGTGCTGTCATGAAAAATTAAATGTGGGGGGGTGCTGCTACGTATAAATACATGTGGGGGGGTGATGCTACGTATCAATACATGTGGGGGGTTGCTGTCGTGAATTTAATTAAATGTGGGGGGTTGCTGGCATGAATAAATAAATGTGGGGGGTTGCTGGCATGAATAAATAAATGTGGGGGGGTGATGGCATGAATAATTAAATGTGGGGGGGTGCTGCTACGTATAAATACATGTGGGGGGGTGCTGGCATGAATAATTAAATATGTGGGGGGGTGCTGGCATGAATAAATAAATGTGGGGGGGTGATGCTACGTATAAATACATGTGGGGGGGTGATGCTACGTATAAATACATGTGGGGGGTTGCTGGCATGAATAAATAAATGTGGGGGTTGCTGGCATGAATAAATAAATGTGGGGGGTTGCTGGCATGAATAAATAAATGTGTGCGGGTTATGGCATGAATAATTAAATGTGGGGGGGGTGCAGGCATGAGTTAGTGGGGGGGTGCTGCTACGTATAAATGCATGTGGGGGGTGATGCTACGTATCAATACATGTGGGGGGTTGCTGGCATGAATAAATAAATGTGGGGGGGTGATCCATGCATGAATAATTAAATGTGGGGGGGTGATGGCATGAACTATTAAATGTGGGGGGGTGCTGCTACGTATAAATGCATGTGGGGGGGTGCTGGCATGAATAAATAAATGTGGGGGGGGGCTGGCATGAATAAATAAATGTGGGGGGTGATGGCATGAATAATTAAATGTGGGGGTTGCTGGCATGAATAAATAAATGTGGGGGGTGCTGCTACGTATAAATAAATGTTGGGGGTGCTGGCATGAATAATTAAATGTGGGGGGGGTGCTGGCATGAATAAATGAATGTGGGGGGAGTGTGCTGTCGTGAATAATCAAATGTGGGGGGGTGCTGGCATAAATAAATACATGTGGGGGGTGATGGCATGAATAAATGAATGTGGGAGGTGCTGCTACGTATAAATGCATGTGGGGGTTGCTGGCATGAATAAATAAATGTGGGGGTGTGATGGCATGAATAAATAAATGTGGGGGGTGATGCTACGTATAAATACATGTGGAGGGGTGCTGCTACGTATCAATACCTGTGGTGGGGGTGATGTCACGTATCAATACATGTGTGGGGGGGATGGCATGAATAATTTAACGTGGGAGGTGCTGGCATGAATAAATAAATGTGGGGGGTGATGGCATGAATAATTAAATGTGGGGGGTGCTGGCATGAATTAATAAATGTGGGGGGGTGATGCTACGTATAAATGAATGTGGGGGGGTGCTGGCATGAATAATTTAATGTGGGGGGTGCTGCTACGTATAAATGCATGTGGGGGGTTGCCGGCATGAATAAATGAATGTGGGGGGTTGCTGGCATGAATAAGTAAATGTGGGGGGGTGCTGCTACGCATACATGCATGTGGGGGGTTGCTGGCATGAATAAATAATGTGGGGGGGTGATGCTACGTATAAATACATGTGGGGGGGTGCTGGCATGAATAAATAAATGTGGGGGGGTGCTGCTACGTATAAATGCATGTGGGGGGTTGCTGGCATGAATAAATGAATGTGGGGGTTGCTGGCATGACCAAATAAATGTGGGGGGTGCTGCTACGTATACATGCATGTGGGGGGTTGCTGGCATGAATAAATAAATGTGGGGGGGTGATGGCATGAATAATTAAATGTGTGGGGGTGCTGGCATGAATAATTAAATGTGGGGGGTGCTGCTACGTATAAATAAATGTTGGGGGGTGCTGGCATGAATAATTAAATGTGGGGGGGGTGCTGGCATGAATATATAAATGTGGGGGGGTGATTAATTAATTAATTAATAGACACGTGACTGCGTCACGTGAGCATAAGTCCTCAGTGGGAGGGGAACATGGGATGGAATGGATGGTATAGGCTATCTAGGTCCTAGTTACAGGGGTGTGGGCACCGCGGCCCGAATCGCTATGAATGCCATACTTGGTCACACGCGGAGCCCCCACAGACTTGGGGGTGGTCTCCTTCATCACTACTTGCCATCTATCCTTGCGCACCATCTGCCTCCATATTACAGACAAACCAGGAGGCTGCCCGGGGGTGAGCCCGTCACGTCTAGTGTAGCACATGTCCATGCCGAGTCTATCACGAAAAGTCCACGGGTGGCGGCCCTGCTGTGCGCGGCCGGGGGCACGCCAGGTGAGGACATATCGCCCAGGCTGGGCGGGCTTGGTGCCAGCTAGTCTATTTGATGTATCTACCTGATCTGTGCGGGCCAGGTGCCCGGCTAGGCCCAGGCGCCTGTGCCTAATAATGTGGGAAACATAGGGCAAATCCGCGTACAAATCCTCATTACTAATGTGCAAACCAAAGGGGATGTTAAGGGCCTGGCGCAGCATCTTGGTGACGGCGCCGTCGAGTCGTTGCTCCAGCTCCGGCGTCAGTGCCCACGTCTCGGCGCCGTAGGTCAGGATCGTCAGAATGACGACCTCGAAGAGGTCACGCTTGACGATCCGGGGTAGGGCGGGGTTGCTCCACCAGCGGCGGTGGTCATGGAGGTGCGCCCACGCCATGCCGATCCGTGTCGTCATGTCGTCCTCGCAGTCGGGAAGCCAACTGCCGAGCAGCTTGAAGCGGCCTGAAGGAGGGTAGTTGACCTCGGCATCGTCTAAGAGGCGGAGTGTGATGGCATGAATAAATGAATGTGGGGGTGTGATGGCATGAATAATTAAATGTGGGGGGGTGCTGCTACGTATAAATACATGTGGGGGGGTGCTGCTACGTATAAATACATGTGGGGGGTTGCTGGCATGAATAAATAAATGTGGGGGGGTGCTGGCATGAATAAATAAATGTGGGGGGTGATGGCATGAATAAATAAATGTGGGGGGTGATGGCATGAATAAATAAATGTGGGGGGTTGCTGGCATGAATAAATAAATGCGGGGGGGGGGTGATGGCATGAATAAATAAATGTGGGGGGGTGCTGCTACGTATAAATGCATGTGGGGGGGTGCTGGCATGAATAATTAAATGTGGGGGGTGCTGCTACGTATAAATACATGTGGGGGGGTGATGCTACGTATCAATACATGTGGGGGGTTGCTGGCATGAATAAATAAATGTTGGGGGTTGCTGGCATGAATAAAAAAATGTGGGGGGTTGCTGGCATGAATAAATAACTGTGGGGGGGTGATGGCATGAATAATTGAAAGTGGGGGGGTGATGGCATGAATAAATAAATGTGGGGGGGTGCTGGCACGAATAAATAAATGTGGGGGTTGCTGGCATGAATAAATAAATGTGGGGGGTGATGCTACGTATCAATACATGTGGGGGGTTGCTGGCATGAATAAATAAATGTGGGGGGTTGCTGGCATGAATAAATAAATGTGGGGGGTGATGGCATGAATAAATAAATGTGTGGGGGTGATGGCATGAATAAATAAATGTGGGGGGTGATGGCATGTATTATTAAATGTGGGGGGGTGCTGCTACGTATAAATGCATGTGGGGGGTTGCTGGCATGAATAAATAAATGTGGGGGGTTGCTAGCATGAATAAATAAATGTGGGGGGGTGATGGCATGAATAATTAAATGTGGGGGGGTGATGGCATGAATTATTAAATGTGGGGGGGTGCTGCTACGTATAAATGCATGTGGGGGGTTGCTGGCATGAATAAATAAATGTGGGGGGGTGCTGGCATGAATAAATAAATGTGGGGGGGTGATGGCATGAATAATTAAATGTGGGGGGATGATGGCATGATATGTGAAATGTGGGGGGTGCTGCTACGTATAAATAAATGTTGGGGGGTGCTGGCATGAATAATTAAATGTGTGGGGGGGTGCTGGCATGAATAAATGAATGTGGGGGGGTGCTGTCATGAATAATTAAGTGTGGGGGGGTGCTGGCATGAATAAATACATGTGGGGGGTGATGGCATGAATAAATAAATGTGGGAGGTGCTGCTACGTATAAATGCATGTGGGGGGTTGTTGGCATGAATAAATAAATGTGGGGGGGTGCTGGCATGAATAGTTAAATGTGGGGGGGTGATGGCATGAATTATTAAATGTGGGGGGGTGCTGGCATGAATAAATTTTTGTTGTGCACTGTTCTTCATTGTTGTGATAGAATTCACTCATGTACGTAAGGGTCTCGCTGCGGGTAGACCCTCGGAATTTTGTTTTTGTATTGACGTAAGGGTCTCGCTGCAGCGAGACCCCAAGGAATGTCAATTTTTCATGTTTTCATGATGGGGGGGTCTTTCTTTTCTCACCCTTAAAATGATTTTTTTTTTTATCGACGTTAGGGTCTCGCTGCAGCGAGACCCCTACGAATGTCGACTTTTAATGTTTGCAAGATGGGAGGGGGCTTTCTTCGCTCACACTAAAAATGATTTGTTTTTGTTTGACGTTAGGGTCTCGCTGCAGCGAGACCCCAAGGAATGTATACTTTTTATGTTTGCATGATGGGAGGTTGCTTTCTTCGCTCACCCTAGAAATCGGATTTCTCTAAAAATAGTTTATTAAACAGAATGCGGGAAAGAAAGGGCCGCCACAACCTTGTGGCTGTACATGCAGAGAGACTTGTTAGACGAATGGGGACGACTTGTTGTTTACCGGGGAATCCTACTGGCAACTAGCTTTGCCTTTTGTAAGTCAGGCGCCGTTTGTTTGAACGGCCGGCCATGTGTGGAATGCTGACGGAAGTTGCGTCAAAAAGCTGTAATAAAATCTGATGTAACCAGCACTCACCAATTGATTGGTGTGCTGCTTGGTTGGGTAGTGTGTTCAGGGTTGCATTCGAAGAGTACACATGGCCTGACAGCTCAGACGTGTGACAGATGAGCTGGCTGGCTGAATTATTAAATTGTCAGCGTTAGGATATTTCTGGTTTTACCGTTTTCCATTTTGACGGTAGGCTTGATAAGCATGGTCGGCGGGTTGTGACCCGTAATTGTTTCTTTGAATGTGCTCACTGAAGCAGTATGAGCGGCCTCGCTGCTATGGCGGCGGGGCTAAAGAAAATTAGGCAAAGACCCCGTCCTTGCCTGCTATGAAGTCGCGGGCTTTGCGACTTCACGGCAGGTAGGGGCGGTTTGAACGGAACGGAAATTTCGCGTTACCAATGTGCCAAGTGGTTCTGGTTGGCACCTTGCTGGGCAGCGTCTCGGTGGTCATAGAAAGTGGGCTGGGCGCCCCGCCCCGGCTGCTGGTAATTCCAGCAGCGGAGCCAATCATGTCGACTAAGAAGTCCGCAGCTAATGCGGAAACTGTGCGAAGGTCAATAGATTAATTTGGATTCCATGAGACTGCGCTGGTAGTCAGTCAGCGGCCCACAGCCTAGGGCGCTGCATGGCGCTGCCTTCGGCTTGGTGCGCGGCCCTTTTTTGTTATGGGCCAGCGAGGGATATAAGGGTGACGCGCGGCCGGCTAATTTCTTGCGTTCCGGAAGAAAATATATTTGCAAAATTCCCACAAAAGGAACCGAGTATCGGAAAGGCGTCTCGGCTGGCAGTGGCAGTGCCTGGCCTTGTTGTCTCTCCCTGCTCAGCACCCGGCAGGTAGCGGTTCAAACCCTGGTGGCGTCGGAATGCGAATTTTCTGGGTTTTTATCTGGAATAATATTTTGCTGAGGCGGCTCCGCGGATTCGCTAACCTTTTATCGTCGCGCCCCTTAGGGGGTTATTATAGCCTTGTGCGGGCTGAGTCGCCATGAAGGAGATGTTGCGACACGCCCCACTTTGTGGTCTTTTTATGGAAGCGGCTACCCTCGAGGCTGCCTGGAAGAGGGGGGGGATTCTTCTTCTTTTCTTTGTTCACTGTTATTGGGGCAACAGTGATCCTATCAAGTTTTGTTTCCTGAACGGCGACAGTGCGGGGGAGGAGGGCAATGGCGCCAGGGACTGGGGTGGATCGGGGGGCTCTTGCTCCTGCATGCGAGGGAGACGAGATGACTACTTAAACCTGCCTTTGGCAGCCTGGGGCTCTACTCATTGTTTTCAATCAAATGCTGGTTTTCTTGGGAGCTCAAGTGTCATAATCGGATTTCTCTGAAAATAGTTTATTAAACAGAATGCGGGAAAGAAAGGGCCGCCACAACCTTGTGGCTGTACATGCAGAGAGGCTTGTTAGACGAATGGGGACGACTTGTTGTTTACCGGGGAATCCTACTGGCAACTAGCTTTGCCTTTTGTAAGTCAGGCGCCGTTTGTTTGAACGGCCGGCCATGTGTGGAATGCTGACGGAAGTTGCGTCAAAAAGCTGTAATAAAATCTGATGTAACCAGCACTCACCAATTGATTGGTGTGCTGCTTGGTTGGGTAGTGTGTTCAGGGTTGCATTCGAAGAGTACACATGGCCTGACAGCTCAGACGTGTGACAGATGAGCTGGCTGGCTGAATTATTAAATTGTCAGCGTTAGGATATTTCTGGTTTTACCGTTTTCCATTTTGACGGTAGGCTTGATAAGCATGGTCGGCGGGTTGTGACCCGTAATTGTTTCTTCCCACCCATCCCACCCTTGGGGGGCTCTTGCTCCTGCATGCGAGGGAGACGAGATGACTACTTAAACCTGCCTTTGGCAGGGGCTCTACTCATTGTTTTCAATCAAATGCTGGTTTTCTTGGGAGCTCAAGTGTCATAATGATCTGTTTTTGTTTTGACGTGAGGGTCTCGCTGCAGCGAGACGCCAAAGTTTTGCATTAAAGTAAATGTCCCTTTTAGAATCCATGAAAGGGTCTAGCTGCAGCGAGACCCCTCCCCATCGTTATTCTGCCGGCAATTCAGATTCTGAATGACATTTGTGAAACTTGCTTTTTTTGGATTTTGTTCTGCAGATGTCGTCCTCCTATTCCGATTCTGTCAAGGCCACTCCCGTTTCACCCAAGATGACGTCGAACACCTCGCCGGACCGAACGGCAACGGAGGAGTTTCCTCGTTGCAGTTCGGTCCCGTAAATGCTCTGCGAGGTCCCCCCCCCGAGTCCCCCTCGCCCTCCAAGTCCAACTTGCCCCCCAGCGAGTTGGACAGAATTATACCCCCCAACTCTCTCGCTGCTGCGTCTCGCGCTCCGTCCCGCTCTCCGCCCCGTAAGTCTCCATCGCCGCCCCCCAAGTCGGCCGGAGCTACTGCGTCCCGCTCGCCGCCCCGCAAGTCCCCCAAGTCCCCCGCAACTGCGACCCGTTCGCCGAACCGCAAGTCCCCCTCTCCGCCCAAAGTTCCCCCCGCTACCGCGTCCCGCTCTCCTTCTCGCAAGTCCCCCTCGCCGTCAACCAAGAACCCCGCAACTGCGTCCCGCTCGCCGTCCCGCTCTCCTTCCCCCAAGTCCCGCTCGCCGCCACCCAAGTCCCCCGCTTCTGCGTCCCGCTCGCCGTCCCCCAAGCATTCCAGTTCTAAGCGTAAGCCTGCGGCCGAGTGGGTAGAGGAAGACGACCGCACCAAAGAGCTCAGGAAGCTGAGGAAGTCTATCAGTGAGCTTGTTGAGGAGGACGAGCGCGATCAGACTAACGGGAGGCCTGAAGACCCGGAATCGCCGGTTCGGGAGTCGCGTCGAAGCGGTTGTCCGATTTGTTAGCAATGGCCGCAAGCTTTGCTGACGAATACGCGGCTCTCGACAAGAAGGACAAGGAGAAGGAGAAGGCGGAGAGGGAGGCCATCGAGAAGGCGGAGAGGGAGAGGGTGGAGAGGGAGGAGAAGGAGAGGCTGGAGAAGGCGGAGAGGGAGGAGGAGGAGAGGGAGTACAAGGAGAAAAAGGCTGCCCAGGAGAAGGAGCACAGGATCCTGGTGGCGAAGCAGAAGGAGGAGGCGAAGAAGAAGACGGAGGCGGCAGCGAAGGAATTCTTGCGGAGGAGGCCGCTCTTTTTTTCAGATGCGACAGGAGAGGATGAAGGCGGAAGAGGCCGCGAGGAGGAGGAGGAGGCTGCGAGGAAGGAGGAGGAGGCTGCGAAGGCAGTTGAGGGGGAGAAGGACGAGAACGGAAGAAGGGGTTCTTCCGAAGGATTTCAGTCGATTATCAGGTATGTTTATTAATGTGAGACGTACATTTTTCAGATGGCTTTTGAACGGCGTGTGTGTATCGTAGAAAGGGTGGGATTTTATGTCATACATTGATCGTAAGGGTCTAGCTGCGGAGAGACGTTGACCTAGGAGTTAAGGTTGTTGACGACGACGACGACGATGTGTGGCCTTTTTTTTACTCTTGTTGTCTGCAGCCCGACACGGTGGCCATTCTGAAACAGTACCTGGCTCAGGCTGAGTCTGAGGCTGGGGTGAGTCGTAAAGCCGAAAAGGGCTTGATCCGCTTTCTTTCGGCCGAGATAGCGTTTGCAGAGAAGTCCGGTGTCGTCGTGGACCGTCCGGAGTCGGCACACATAATTTGGAAGAACGACCGCCTGGGCCGTCTTGCATTGTTCGAAGCCACACAGCGAGCCATTCATGGGAAGAGGGTCGTTGGTGACGACATTATGAGGTTTTGAAGATCGCGCAGTCGTGCATCCTTAATCTGAAGGAGGATGTCGGACGTTACTTTCCCCGTCGTGCTTTAATATGGTCGACGCTCTTTGATGAGGTTGAAAAGTTCGAGGTCCACATTGGCTTCACATGCATCGAGGCTTCCTATATGGAAACCTTGAAAACCACTGCGTTGCATCAGCTCTTTAAACTCATGACTGGAGATATGAGAGCGGATTCGAGGGCTTCACTGTCGGAAGATGAAGTGTTTGATATTGTCAGGCAAGGATTTGTTGACACGTCCAACAGTGACTTTATCGTAATTGTGCCGGGAAGAATGAATGACGTAGGAGGATTGGAGGAGCGCGCACATGAAGTGATCGCGCATTTGGACATGGCAAGAGACCACTTACTGCAATCTTTTGTTAAGTGGCGGACTGACTTTCTTGTCAGCCCGGACGCCAGCCTTTCGCGGGAAGCGGTCGCTTTCTTTTTGGATTGGGCTGGACAGGTGATCCAAAGTTTCCGGCACCGGGAGGACTTCCATGTTATTCAGACATATAAGCCACCGGGAAGTCGTCCAGGAATGGTTGGATCAAATCTCGTTGGTTGATTGTCTCCAGAGTATCCGAACCAAGACAGACACGGAGTGGTCTGATTTAGAGGCGGGAGGCCATTGGCAGTCCCTCGAGTTGTTCTTCGAGGCGGAATTGAGGCGGCAACTGGAAAAGGAGAGAGCCCATCAAGTGCCGATATGGCCTTTGGGGAAGATTTTGAGGAGGTGGAAGTTCTACGTTTCGGTACGTTAACTTGCCGATATCGTTTATCGATTTGGGTTGTTTCCATTCCCTGAATAGGGCTCTATATGCTGACCAACCTTCATGGTTTGTCCTGTCATATCATGCAGGGGGGCTCCATGCCAGGGGACGTATCGGAGGATTTACCGAATTTGTCAGACTTGGTTGATAAGGTGGGTGCTTGTCCGTCGAGTTTCCACGAGCATCTTACATGGGGTCTAGCTGCAGGTAGACCCTCACCCTTTTATTGAGACTGACATGTTCGGCTAATTTCAACGGTGCCCCCAACCAATCTGTTGTCTTTTTTCAGGGGGCGGCTGCGGCGATGGCTGTTGACAGTGCTGGTATTTGGTCTGGACTCGAGATGGAAATGGTAAGCATTAAACGATATCCGGATGTCTGCATTTCGCCTGAAGTTTTAGTGAGCGCATTATGCGAAATATACAAATGTCGACTAATTTTGATTTCCAATGAGCTGTCGTATTCGGTGTTGACAGGGGGGGGTTTGGCCTCAGCAGGCGCTGCCGGAGAGGAAGAAAACGCTGGAGGAGATGAGGATGGGGGAGACGCTGAGGGAGAAGTGGCTGTGCAGGTACGTTCATCCGCCGCGAGTTCGTGTGATTTTTTTCGTGCTGAGGGGTATCTCCGCAGAGAGACGATGGTGCAACAATCGAACTGAGGTCAAGTCCCTTCTTGTTCGTTTTTTTTTTCATGCAGGCGGGGGCTGTCGCTGGGGGTACTGCGGGGGGGAAGCCCGAAGTCATTGACTGAGCAAAGGGAAAAGCTGGATTCCCGCAAGAAGGTTGCGAAGGATCATATTATTGCTGTTGGCCTGATCATGCTTAAGTCTCCGCCCGATGGCGTCGATTCGGAGGGACCTGCGGGGTCCGAGTTTCGCAAGTACCTGACACGACTTGAGGCGGAAGTCGATGCCGATTTCGATACGGAGGTGTTGGGTGCCGCTACCTTTAAGAGTGAATTGGCATATGAATTTGTAAATCTGGTGAAGTCGAAAGCCACCAAGAATTTCAAGTGGCAGCCTAAGGAGTACTCAGAGGCAAAGGTTGACAAGATCGAGAAATTCATGAAGGCTGATTTTCGTCGTCGGGCCGCTGAGGGAAAAAGGGCGCTGAATGCGGTGGCAAAGGCCAACAGTAAGAAGAACGCGGAGGCGAAGGCGGCGGAGAAGGAGGCGAAGAAGGCGGAGAAGGAGAAGGCTAAGGAGGCCAAGAAGCAGCAGAAAACTGGACAGGTACGATTGTTGTGAAAATTTAGACCTCTCGCTGCGGGTAGACGCTGACTGGCTGCGGGACTTGGTGTTTAGTGTCAGTAAGGTATTATTCCAACAGAACTTTGTTCGTCCCTGAACAGGATGTCGTGGTCGGCCTAAATATTACTGACTTGAGCAAATCCTGCGGTCCTTTTCGATTTTTTACTTCAGGATGACGGGGGGGACGAAGACGCCACGGTGGAGAAGAAGTTACCTGGTCATGACGCCGTGTTCGCGCTGGTGAAGGATATGCTCAAGTACTGCTCGAGTAGGCGGATGGCGGACGTCGATGACCTGCCAAACTGGCCCGAGTTCTCCCCCTTTCTTGAGCTGCTCCGGTCACTCAACAAGCTTTTTAAGGAGGGGGTGCTCACGAGCAGTGGGAACCCGGACACCGACCCTATCATTGAAAGCTGGAAGCCTTCGAAAAAGGTCGACTCGAACAAGGAGGTCAGGGACCAGAACATCCGGAAGGCCAATCTCTCAGGGAAACGCGTTGGATTCGGCCGGCCGATTTTAAGCAGACCGGATGTTTCAGTATGCGGATCCAGACGGTCAACGCGCTTATTTTGCCAGAGGCTTTGAGGCAGCGGCGTTTAAACCTTGAAACCATTAAGGAGAACGGCCGCATTCTCCTCAATGCGCGGGACAACGCCTTGCACTTCAAGGTTGTTGTCCCGGTCTGGCAGTTCCCTTTCCAGGCGCTTGCCGAATCTCAACCTGACCTGTTCGACAAGCAAATCTTGTGCATGCCGGATTTCGTCAAGTGGCTGAAGATTCACCACGGCGCCAAGATTGACGCGGAGGATGTGGGGTCCAGGTACTTCCGGCCCCTTTCGGATACTGAAGTCGACGTGTGGCTTAACACGGAGTCCACCACCTCTTTCCTCGCGAGAGGACTTGAGTGGCGTACCTACGCCAGGTGGACGAGGTGGAAGCAGTTTTGCCTCAGGACATCGAGGGCAGTCGGGATGTTTTCAACCTGCTGTGCAATACTGCGATGAAGTCCTACGATCCGAAATTTTTTGAGGAACGGGTACCGGTACCGTATCTGGTTCTCCGGTACGCGGTGGTGGATGGGAACCACTACTTTAAGGGGTTAAAGTCGTTTCTCAGGGGGCCGGATGGCGGGTGGGGAGAGGTTCGGGCAATGATGTGCGAGGGTGGGGCGGAGTCCAATTTCGCAAAGACTCCTAAGGAGGCGGAGCACGCATTCCAGGACCTGTTGCGGAAATTCCGTGGTGGTTACATGGGTACGAATGTCATTCTTCTCAAGGGTGGCGACCTGCTCCCGTCGTGGAGTGAGCAGCGAAATCTACCTAAGGCAAAAGAAGATGTAAGCTATCTATTTTGGCAGGGTCTAGCTGCGGGTAGACCCTCGGAATTTTCGTGGTTGTTTTTTGTGTGCGCTTCAAGTTTTTTGCGAGGGTCTCGCTGCAGCTAGACCCTCTCCTTTTTTTTGTTGGAATTTTCGTTGCGTATTGTCGGCCGTTTCTTTTTCGAATTTTGTTAGGGTCTATCCGCAGCTATACCCCTCGCCTTTTATGACTGAGTTTTGTCGTTGCTCGCTCGATGTTAATTGATGTCGCAGGCGGTGCTGACCGGCAAGCTGGAGAAGCTGTTCGACATCGCCAAGGGGGCGAATTCGGAGGACTTAGCCGTGGCGGATCGTACGCTGGGCCAGGCGTTGCTTGACGTGTGGAACTACAACAAGCTATATCTATACGGCAAAGTCACGCGTGGGAAGGGCCACTATATTGCGGATGGCCACTATACCAATCTGCTCACGTACATCCTCCCGGCTATGCGGCAAGCGGGGGGAAGGGAAGGGAATGTGGAGCCGGCAGCGGTGGATGTACACGAGGAGGAAGCAGAAGGAAAGAAAAAGCCGGCCCACAGCATTGCTTCAGTGCATTCCGCTTACAGTCGCACGCTGGCCAACACGTTTCTCCGTCTGACACAGGAGCAGACTGATGATCCTGCCTCAACGAAACCCGCGCCTGAGGAGGTGATGATGCAAAGGTGCAAATTCGCGAATGCAGAGGGGGAGAAGAAAGGCCAGAAGGTCTCTTGGACGCTTTCAGGAACTTGGCCAGCCTTCCTATGATGGACGCCGTGATCGATTGCATCATGAGCTGCCAGGTTGGACCGGAAAAGCTCACCAAGTTGGTGGAGTTCGCCAAGGATGTGCTGGAGTGCCTGCGGCTGACCATTTGCGCCAGATTCAAGGAGGATGTGACGCTGGAAGCGCAATGCAAGGACGCAAAGGGCAAGGAGTTTGTGGCGTCTCATATTTTCGAACTCGTCTTCAATCTCCATCCTCTCCTCGGCCGGTCGGCAGGAAGGAGATTGTGGCCAGATACCGGGAATTTTGGGATGTGGCCGTCATCATAACGAGGAACATCGCCTACCTTCTTAAAGCCAAAAAACACGCCGCACATCTGAGGATTCCGAGAAAGGATCTCATAGTGGCAAGATCGACTTTCAGGAGATTCTGCTAAAAGAGAGCGAGGACAAGACGGTGGGTTTGGCACTTTTGGCTCCGGAAGCGTTCAGGAAGTACGCTCCAAAAGTTGGATTACTCGAAGGGGGGTGAAGGAGGCGGCGATGAAGGGGCCGGTGAAGGGGCTGGAGAAGGGAAGGGGAAGGGGAAGGGGAAGGGGAAGGAGACGGAGGCGAAGAAGGAGGAGGAGGCGAAGGAGGAGGAGGAGTGGGACGTTGTGTATGAGTGGCAGAGTGTGGACTGGGGCCGTCGCCGGGTCTGGTTTTGCTGTCAGGAACTAGACGGTGATGATGATGACAAGTCGCTCGTCAAGCAGGTGGCAGGCGAGGTTGCCTCAGCTTCAGCCCGCCCCTTTCCCTTGGGCAGGTCCCTTCCGTGCCTGAGCCTGCTGAACTTGGCGAACATTTGGGGTGATAAGTGGAGTAACTTTCAGAGAGGGTGGTGGGCGTTCGGTCCTTGCCCGACAGCCTCGGACATTCCCGAACCGGGCGGGATCTACGATCATGTGCTGAAGGCTTGCGCCCAAGAGTTTTTCTCCAGGTTCGAACCGATGGTGATCGTGTTTGGTACCGAGCCGGAGATTAAGGGGTTTCAAGAGATAGTGGAAAGGATCGGTATTGGGAGTGAATTGTGGGAGCGGCCTAGGCTCGGAAGGGCGAAGAAGCGAAAAGCTTCCCACGAAGCCGGGGGTCCTTCGTCGGCCGTGGTGGCGAGGGATGACCAACAGTTGTTGGAGGGAGGGGATGGAGGGGATGGAGGTCCGGCAGGAGGGTCTACTCGCGGAGAGACCCCCGTCGAGGTGAGAACGCAGCAGGCCGAACAGATGACGGGGCCTGAAGGTGATGCGGATCCGCCTGCGGCGAAGAAGCCCGCTTCTCAAGTGACTCGACGGGCAGTCGTGTCACTTGCTGAGGATCATTGATGGAGGTGGGCCTTCCAAGCCTGCCGCGCCTCAGCCCGTTTTTCAGGTTCCGAAGAAGCAGCTTCGGGTTCCCCCGCCGACTCTGCCCACCCCGCAGCCTCTGCCCATTTCTCAGGTACCGAAGAAGCAGCTTCGGGTTCCCCCGCCGACTCTGCCCATTTCTCAGGTACCGAAGAAGCAGCTTCGTAAGCAACTTGTGGCAGTGGCTGATTCGGACGATGATGCTGCTGCTGCTGCTGCTGCTGCTGCTGCTGCTGCTGCTGCTGCTGCTGCTGCTGCTGCTGCTGATGATGATGATGATGATGATGATGATGATGAGGAGGAGGAGGAGGAGGAGGAGGAGGAGGAGGAGGAGGAGGAGGAGGAGGAGGAGGAGGAGGAGGAGGAGGAGGAGGAGGAGGAGGAGGAGGAGGAGGAGGAGGAGGAGGAGGAGGAGGAGGAGGAGGAGGAGGAGGAGGAGGAGGAGGAGGAGGAGGAGGAGCAGCACGTTGCTACCAAGAAATCCGCCAAGGGTGGGAAGGCTGCGGAGCACGTTGCCTCCAAGAAATCGGCCAAGGGGGGGAAGGCTGCCAAGCCTGCCCTGCCTCAGAAACGGCGTCGAAGAGCAGTTGTGCTTACAGATTCGGACGATGAGGAGGAGAAGGAGGAGGAGGATGGCGGCGGAGAGGAGGAGGACGGGGGGAAGGAGCGCGTTGCTTCCAAGAAGTTACCCAAGACCGCGAAGACTGCCAAGGTTGCCGAGCCCGCCAAACCCGCCCCGGCGCCTGCCCCCCACCCCCAGACGGGGTCTACCTGCGAGCAGAGGTCGAAGGAAAAGGCCAAAAAGGGTAAGAAAAAATCTGCGAGTGAATTCTGCTATGTCGAGTGTTTCGATTTTTTACGGTTGGCAGTCCGATTTCTACTAACTCGATTTTAGTCATGCGTTGATGGCATGATCGGTTTGCGCGCAGGTAAGGAGGATGTGGAGCAGTTACTTCGCTTGGCAAATGTGGCGGTGGGCTTCGGACCAGCGGCTGTACATGCTGACACTTCCGGAGGGGAGGAGCCTAAGGGGGCGGAAGACTGTCAGGCGGGCGATGAGGATGATGAGAAGCCCACGTTGGAAATGAGACTTATGGACGGGGAAATGGGGTTCGGAGCACCAGAGGCCTTTTGGTGTGATGGGTGGACTTCAGCCATTATGCAAGCAGGGAACAAGGATACGGCTACGCCAATGTATGCCAAGCTAGAAGACGTCATGCTTTATGAGCAGGTGTCTGGATACGACACCAAGTAAAGGGACGTCGCATTTAAGTTTTTCGCTGAGGGGGAGAAGGGAGGGAAGTTGAAGAACAAGTTGTGGTGGATGCCGCTGGACTACGCCATGAAGGTGGTAAAGCTGACGGATGGCAAGAGCTGGAAGGATGTGGAAGTCTGGGCGCCTGCAAAGGAGATCGATAAGAAGAGGAGGAACTCGAAACCGGAACAGCAGATCGCGGAAGCGAAATTACGGAAGAGGCCCTCGAAAGCTTGAGGGGAAGTTAGCACTTGGACATGCGCTGGCAATGCTCGTCCTATGGTTAATACAAAGGTTATTAGGATAATGTCGAGTCTCTCCACGTAAAATTTACATGAATTACTAACTTTCAAGCCTCTCGATGTGGAATGTACGCTCAAACTGACATGAATTAAGCATTATGACACCAAATTAGCTCGAAAATACGCGATCGAACGCCAAATTCGCGCAAAAAAACGCGATCGAACGATTGAAACTAGCGTTTTTTTCTAGCAAAATGCGCCAAAAATGACCCCATTCCGCGTGGGACCACCCTGGATCGCAGCATATAGGCCTCCTGGATGGCGGTGACGAATTAAGGGCAAAGGGCTGCTGGGGTCCAGGAGGTCAGGCGCGGTTTTAATACATATTCAACCAGGACTGTGGGAAACTTTGCAAACTGAAGACGTGTTAGAATCCCTGAATGCCTCTGTGGCCCTGTCGCCATCGCCCCGCAGTCCCGCACCTGCCAACCACCGCCAGTGGCTTTCCTTCTTGTGGTGCCTGTGCTCTCGCGCCCTCTTGCCTTCGTCCAACATCCAGCTGTCATGAAAGACGCGACGCGCATTCGCTGTCGCTGTCGCCTTTGGATCGACCAAAGGACACGGACTTAGAACTAACCCTAGTCTTACGAAGCAAACTTGAAATAGTTGCTCGTACAGCTAAACGTCCTAGGACTGTAAATCGAGCTACGGTTGCTGAAATGTCAGAGTTATCAGTCCAGCACCGGTGTAAAGAACCGAGACTCGTGGATTTTGCGACACTTCCGCGACTTCAGTTTTTTCATACACCCGTTTGCTCACCATAGTCACCAGCATCTTTGTTAAAACAATAAGTAGATGCATACAGACAGGTAGCGGTTACAGAACCGCTATTAAGAACTCCTTAGGCATGGCTCGCGATTACCCGCGCAGACCAGGCCACCAAAGAGGGTGGGTGGGTGGGACAAGAAAAAAGACCACAACAATGTCACTACGCCGCCAAAGTAGTCAAACTGCCCTAGCACGGGGCTGACATCAGCAACCGAGCTTAACTTAACACGCCAACCTGAGAATGTAGCGACATCTACCGTACCACAAAAACAACAACCAATCAAATACCCTTTCCGAAAGGTTCTAATTATCATTCAACAAACCGGTTCAACAAACCCGGCCCTGTCAAACTGTAAGCATAAGATTGTTTCGAGATTGTAGCACAATAGGGCCACTGCCCCTACTAACAATTCCAGGTCGCCAGCCATTAGCCAAATCCGGTTACATCTGCCAAACCCGCCCGGTTCAGCCGACCATCCAGGCGGCTCCCGTGAGCGGCCTTATTCCCCGCCTCACTTCGAGAAACTCTTTTCAAAGAAATCCGATTCATACACCCGTTTGCTCACCATAGTCACCAGTATCTTTGTTAAAACAATAAGTAGATGCATACAGACAGGTAGCGGTTACAGAACCGCTATTAAGAATTCCTTAGGCATGGCTCGCGATTACCCAACCTCCCCTTCCTGGCCCTCCGGTCCGCTAAAGAAGCACCATTTCCTTTCCCGTCAAAAGCTGTCCTGTCGCGATGGGCGCTCTCCGTTGCCAGAAAACAGATTTAATTCCCAGCGACTGTGAATGCACAAAAATTCATGCACTGTCGATCGACACAGCTCGCATTTTTTACCCCACTCGGGGGCCCCCGCTGACCTCGTTGCCGACCTCTTTGTTAGGGATATTATATCCACCTGACCACAATGTATCCCAGCCTGATTTATTTCTTGTTGGATTCATTCCATATGGACTGGGAATTTGATAGCTATGATAAGCTAGATGGATTGGGCTCAATGAGCTGATCAATATTCGTGTGCCATAGTCCTATTTTTGGACATGGATGACTTGTACCCTGAGTCAGCCTAGTAGCATCACGTATTTGATTGACAAGTGGTGCTATGGCCTAGTGGACAAGTGTTTGGTCCATGAGCTGACAAATGTTGGAGGCTCATGATGACACATGTTATGACTTACATGATGACAAGTGGGTAGACTCATTGCATGACACTTGTCACTCCAAGGAGAAGAGATGTGTCACTTTATTAATCATGTTATGTGGCACATTATTATGTAGACACTTGGCATCTAGCTATTATGCCATGCAGCTGATTGGATCATGTCTATAATGTTCTAGGAATGTTCTAAGAATATGCCAGGAATATTCCTGGAATATACTGAGAATATGCTGGGAATATGCTAGGAATATGCTAGGATGTTTCTACAAGCTTCTGTGATGATGTCATTGCTGATGTCATCCTTCCTATAGCCTAAAAGGTATAAAAGGAAACTGCCCCCAAAGGGCAGGAACCTCCATTTTAACCTCTATTGAACCTCCATTCAACCTCTTTTCCTAACCTCTAAATCTATTAAATAAAACTCTTTTTCTGGTCTCTCTTCCATTGTCTTCAAGCTCAGTCTTTCATCACCTGCAAGGTGAAAGGGTAGCAAGGCCAAGCACAAGGCATTGTGTAAAACCCATTAGTTTCCTCTACCTTTCCAACATGGTACAGTATATCGGAGGATTGTTCATGAGCTCCAAGAAGACCACCAAGAAACCCAGCCCAGTTACAAGCTCCATGGCAAGCGAGGTGGACTACACCCCTATGCTGAATGTGTGCTCCAAGATGGTGCTGAAATTCGATGGCACAAGTCTACGTGGCTGGGAAGAGACCAAGACATCCCTTGAGGGCTTCTGTCGCTTCTACGGGGTTAAGGATGTTCTGCTTGGCACCAAGGAGGACCCCAAGGCTGCCATGGCTGTCGGCCTTGTTATCTCAGCTGCACTTGTTGGAGAAGCGAGGCGCATCCTATCGCTCGTGCCAGACCAATCTGGAAGCAAGCTCTACAAGACGCTGAGGGAGGTCTACGAGCAGCAAAAGCTCACCAAGAGCCACCGGATGGATCTCAGGGTCCAGCTGCATAGGCTGCAAATGAAGCCAGGGGAGACCATGGGGCAGTATATCCTAAGGGGACTGCTGCTGCTGGCGGAGTACCGTGCTGTGGGGGGAGTCATGAGTGACCAAGACTTCGCAGCCATTCTCAAGAGCGGCCTGCCAGACAAATATCGCCCTGCGCTGATATCGGTGCATTTCAAGGAGGAGGACAACTTGGAGGAGGTCAAGGCTGCGCTGCTGGAGGCGGAGGACATGCTGATGGCCGGAGGGCGTTCTGCTGAAGCAAAGAAGGAGAGCTCATCGGACGGCCAGGCTTTCCGCACTACTACCAAGAAAAGGGGAGGAAAGCGGTGCTATCACTGCAAGAAGCTCGGGCACGTGGAGGCCCAGTGCTGGGAGAAGCATCCGGAGCTGAAGCAAGAACGCAAGAACCAGGCGACGCGACGGAACCATGCGACATCAGCGGCGAGAAAGGGGCACTCACCAGGTGCCAGCGAGCCCTGCCAGCCGTTAAGAATGTACTCCAGCACAAGTACATT
This sequence comes from Mesostigma viride, assembly GCA_009746045.1. Classification (NCBI taxonomy): domain Eukaryota; kingdom Viridiplantae; phylum Streptophyta; class Mesostigmatophyceae; order Mesostigmatales; family Mesostigmataceae; genus Mesostigma; species Mesostigma viride. The sequence continues at coordinate 3,611,051 of RPFO01000076.1, forward strand.
TTGAGTTTTTCCAAGTTTCTTGTTTTTTGCTTGTTTCAAGTTCAGTTTTGCATAAAAAGTGTCCCCATAGCCCCTGGATCTCATCTGGAGGTAGTTGAACTAGTATATGCTACAATATACTAGGTTGTACTATTTTCTACTACATTTATACTATAATGTACTAAATTGAACTACATCTGAACTAAATGTAACTGTGATTGATGCCCCTGTAACGTCTCCCAATGCTCAATAACAGGTCTGGCCACCATTGGTGACCTCCTAGAGCCATTCACAGCTGCATTTTGTGGATCACCGCACAAAAATAAAATGTTTTACTTAGCCTCATCAACATGGGAATGAGGGCTTTGGTGTGCAAACATGCATGTGTGCTAAAAATTGGACATTCTGACACTGCGCGAGAGTCTGGTAATACTTAAGCACTTCAGGTCATGATCGAAGTATAGAATGAACTGATGCAAGAAATCAAGCATTATGCAAGGAATGGAATGCTGCAATGAATTTTGGCAGTAATACTTGCAACTAGGGAACACACGATAAAGTCACGAATCTGACATGCATTGTGCCGTCATGGCACATGCATGAACATGTACACGAACAGAGGATCACGCGGACGCCCACGTGCACGCGCATGGCAATCCCGATGCCCCCCCCCCCCCACACACACACAAGCCCCAACTCCAAACATTGCACCAATGACCCACCCACCCAAACCCAACCCCAGCCCCCCTGACCCCCCAACGCCCATGCACACGCCCATGCCCCCGCCCCCGCCCCCGCCCCCGCCCCCGCCCCCGCCCCCGCCCCCGCCCCCGCCCCCGCCCCGCCCCCGCCCCCGCCCCCGCCCCCGCCCCCGCCCCCGCCCCGCCCCCGCCCCCGCCCCCGCCCATGCCCATGCCCCTGCCCCCGCACCCGCCCATTCTCACCCACGCCCACGCCCACGCCCACGCCCACGCCCACGCCCATGCCCACGCCCACGCCCACGCCCACGCCCACGCCCACGCCCACGCCCACGCCCACGCCCACGCCCACGCCCACGCCCACGCCCACGCCCACGCCCACGCCCACGCCCACGCCCACGCCCACGCCCACGCCCACGCCCACGCCCACGCCCACGCCCACGCCCACGCCCACGCCCACGCCCACCCTAGCCTCACCCCTACTCCAAGCCACAATTATACCCAAAGCCACAGCCAGAAGTAGAGCGCAGCTGCAACAATAGCAGACGTAGCTGAGACACACACCTACCCACGCCAACGCCCACGCCCACGCTCACGCCCACGCCCACGCCCACGCCCACGCCCACGCCCACGCCCACGCCCACGCCCACGCCCACGCCCACGCCCACGCCCACGCCCACGCCCACGCCCACGCCCACGCCCACGCCCACGCCCACGCCCACGCCCACGCCCACGCCCACGCCCACGCCCACGCCCACGCCACGCCCACGCCCACGCCCACTCCAACGCCCACTCCCACGCCCACGCCCACGCGCACGCCACGCCCACGCCCACGCCCACGCCCACGCCCACGCCCATGCCAACGCCCACGCCCACGCCCACGCCCACGCCCACGCCCACGCCCACGCCCACACCCACGCCCACGCCCACGCCCACGCCCACGCTCACGCCCACGCCCACGCCCACTCCAACGCCCACTCCCACGCCCACGCCCACGCGCACGCCTACGCCCACGCCCACGCCCACGCCCACGCCCACGCCCATGCCAACGCCCACGCCCACGCCCACGCCCACGCCCACGCCCACGCCCACGCCCACGCCCACACCCACGCCCACGCCCACGCCCACGCCCACGCCCACGCCCGCGCCCATGCCCACGCTCACGCCCACGCCCACGCCCACGCCCGCGCCTGCGCCCACCCTAGCCTCACCCCTACTCCAAGCCACAAATGCACCGTAAGCCACAGCCAGAAGTACAGCACAGCAGCGACAATTGCAGACTTAGCCCAGACACACACCTACCCACGTCAATGCCCCTGCCCAGAGACTCGCGGCCTCATCCCACCCCCCTGCACGAACAGTTCCCAAACAAAAGAAAAGGCAAACAAAAGGAACAAGAGTAGCAAGCTGCATTGCGAGCACATATGCCAGTTCTGGTGCACATGCCAGGCCGAAAGCAACTCATGATTGCCCCTGCCCCTGCCCCTGCCCCTACCCCTGCCCCTGCCCCTGCCCCTGCCCCTGCCCCTGCCCCTGCCCCTGCCCCTGCCCCTGCCCCTGCCCCTGCCCCTGCCCCTGCCCCTGCCCCTGCCCCTGCCCCTGCCCCTGCCCCTGCCCCTGCCCCTGCCCCTGCTCCTGCCCCTGCCATCACCATTCTAACCACCACACATTACGAAAAGCAAGAAGAAATTATAATAATAAGAAGAAGAAATTATAAGAAGAAGAAATAATAATAATAAACAAGCACAAAGTTGACTGCACATGCGACTGTACCAGTAGGCACGTAGCAAATTTTAGCTGCAGCTTCAATTTCAACTTCATTGCAATTGCAAGTGTGACTGCGTGTCTAATTGCACTACCAATGCCTAATGCCCACTGCATGTGCCCAGTGCGAATGCAATTCAAAAGCAACATGCAATCGAAATTACAGCTGAAGCCGGCTATTAACAAAGATATTTAAAGCAGTTGTTAACTACAGAGACCCAATGAAAATGCAAATGCAATGAAAAAGCAACAGAAGTTGAAGCCACTGCCACTCTACCTGCCGACAGTAACACCACCGCCAGCATCCACTCATATCCCAACGACAAGGAAATAGAATTGCCCAAAGCCAGACATACATTGGGACGCATAAGCAAACGGCAACGCAAGCGCACATGCAAATGTATACGCAAAGGCAAAGGCAAAGGCAAACGCAAACGCAAACGCAAACGCAAGCTTGTCATGTACCTACGCTTAACTGCAAACGCAAACTGTGCACGAAGCAAAAAGATTGGATGGCCAAGATCATGGCAAATACGAGGGCCGAAAACAATCCAACTTCATCTAAATGTCCGAAATCCTCACGACGTTTCGATGCGCGCTTGAATGTCGAAGGCCTGCGCCGATTATCGATCATAAGTCGAATGTGTAATTGTCGGCTTATGAGAACTGCTTTGCGACAGTATCACGTCAGGCCGTTCCTGTGCAGCCATTTTCCCTGTGCAGCGGGTGGACAACGTTCACTTTCCGCATTATTCATGGCTATCGAAGTTAATTCTTACCGACCCCGGCTGCCATGGCCACTGGCCACGCATATCAAGTTCAGGTATTCCCGACCTGTAGCGCAGCAGATTTCTGTTGGAAGGCATCCTAAGCATCGTGATAAAAGAAATCCGAACAATAGACATTCATGCTGCATCTAAGGACATTATGGCATTTGTATATACTGCAAGTACATGTATCGACATTGCCGTGATTGCTAACCCCGACTCACCATGAACAGGAACTTTCCCTCTGCCTCCATGAAATGTACTTCGTGAAATGTACTGTAATACATATGATGTACTACGATGATAATCATCCCAGCAAAGCCATAGCACACCTTCCGTTTCGACCGCCATGTCGGCCACTAGTCCGGATAGCTCAATGTGCACCTGACCTTGACACTAATCGCACAAACAGCCACAATTTTGCAAGCAAGAAGACATGGCTACCTCGGCATTTCATGAAATGTACTTCGTGAAATGCATTTCGTGACATGTACTAAGGAACGTGATTGGCCGGCGTTCGCTCGCCAAATCTCGCAAAATGTACTAAGGCACGTGATTGGTCCCGCAAAATGTACTAAGGAACGTGATTGGCCGGCGAAGATTCTGTTTGCTGCAATTAAAATTCCCTACAGAATCTTCGCCGGCCAATCACGTTCCTTAGTATATTTTGCGGGACCAATCACGTGCCTTAGTACATTTTGCGAGATTTGGCGAGCGAACGCCGGCCAATCACGTTCCTTAGTACATTTCACGAAATGCATTTCACGAAGTACATTTCATGAAATGCCGAGGTAGCCATGTCTTCTTGCTTGCAAAATTGTGGCTGTTTGTGCGATTAGTGTCAAGGTCAGGTGCACATTGAGCTATCCGGACTAGTGGCCGACATGGCGGTCGAAACGGAAGGTGTGCTATGGCTTTGCTGGGACATAATCGTGGCTATCTGCTTCCTGGCTTTCGCTATCATGGTGATGGGACACCATGGGAAGCGCAAGTTCGCAGCCATAGTGCTAAGCGGCAGCACCCATGCCGGCAGCCTAGTGACCGACGAGACGTTCGACTGTAAGTGCGGCCACGAGTGCATGAAGCCCATTAGAATATCACATCTCCAGGCATTGCGAAGCGCCTGGTTTTCGCCCGGGCGGAAGCAAGAGGACAGGAAGGCGGCGATAAAGCAATAGCTGCACCAGGGGGGGTACGACGCCATAACCACGATGTCGTCATCTACTCGTCACAAGTTCGTTCATGGCGCTGGTTTTCGGTTCGTTCTCGACGGGGGAGTCAAGGATATGAACATAGGGTTTGTGACCCCTTTTCACTTTCGCGTTTCACTTTCGAGGCGGCCTTCAGGCACTGCCTGAAAATTAGCAACCACGTTTGGAACTCTTCGGACCACCTGTGAAACTAATCACATTTGATGATGTGCTGGCGGGCCTGGGCATCGCATTTGAGCATTACTTCGAGCAGGGCTCAACAAGCTCGATTCGCCAACTCAACCCGAAGAAGCCCTAAGCTGCGGTAAGACATATATTTGTGTGGATGGCTCTTGATATCATGCTGAATTTCTAGTCTTCTCTAGATGGACAGTTCATGTGCAGCCATACAGGTCATCCATGTGTGTTTTAACCATGTTGCATGTGCCACAGATATTATGAGCAGTATTTACTAAGTGTGCTGGAGTCGTTGTTGCATGCTTGTTGTATTTCACAGTTCACGCCTGCATGAATGCATCGTTGATACTAATGATTATTCATATTGCATGACTGTTCTATTGGGGACGCCGCGCTTGATGTCACAACGTGGCCGAAAGGGTGCATCCACCGCTGACGGCCGGTGGGTGAAATCGATGGACGCATTTCCGAAGAAGCCAGCCGCGGGCCACACCCATGGCGCGGGCGGGGGCGCGGGCGGGGCGGGGGCGGGGGAGAAGGCGCGGGTGCGGGCGCGGGCGCCACCGCCGACTTGGATGATGAGCCAGCAACCGAAGCCGAGAGGGAGAGGCACCGCTCTTCGAAGGTGTTCGATCTCGAAGTGTTTTGGGGCCCGGATATGACCGTGTATGTCCGCTGGCGCCTAGCCGCATCGGAGACGTTGGTAAATGCACCGGTGAACAAGTGGCAGCCCACAGGGCCTAATGGCGAGGCTTGTGACGGGGTCACGCCCATTGGGTACACCCCGCAGGGAGATCCTGTCTATGGGTGCCTCCTCATAGAGCGTGGCAAGGCCCCCAAAGGAAGTCCTGGTCTAGTGCCGCTTTTTGAATGGGACGAGGGCGGTGCCAGGAGATGTACCTGCGCTAGCCTTCACAGCCTTTTTCCTGACATCGTCGCCGCTGAGAAGCAGCAGTTGCTGGACGGATGGATTGAGCAGGTGCCAAAGTCCGTGGAGGATGTGCGTGCCAACAACGAGAATCTGTTCGACATCATGGAGCAAAAGCTCAAAGAGAAGCCTGAACTGCAAGCGAACAAGGCGGTACCCTTACCGCTGCGATCTGCAGGCGACCAGTCGGTTGCGCGGGCAACACGAGCACTGAGGCTGCCCATAAAATAAGTAATCTCACACGTCGCTTGCCCTGCCCGCGAGATTCAAGCGCAGATCAACCGCGCATGTGCGCCCGCTGCGCGAGGGAGCACATCAACGGCAACGCCCGCTTTGCGCACACTGATTTCCGGCAGGCACACCTTCAAGGTGAATGGAAGCCTCATACGACGCAGCGACCTACTCGTTGTTAAGCGGCCAGCCGTCACCTGCGGGCAGGGAATGCCGTGGGCACCACACATGCTGGTGAAGGTCCTTGATCTGGAAGGCGATCGCACGGAGCGTGACAGCATTGTCGCCTCTCCTTACTACGCACCGTCGTGGACGGGCCAGTTTTCTAGAGTGACATTAGGTGGCGGCAGCGCAGGGATGACGGTCCCCATTTCTGATGTACACCTGCAGCACTGGACAGTGGGCGGTACGGCAGAGGTGCACCAGCCTGAGCTGATCAGTACCGGCAAACTGTCAGCTGCCACGGTGGCGGCGTTGAAAGAGCACCCGCAGATTGACTTTGAGCATTACAAGACTGCCACCGCCGCCAGGGCAGCAGCAAAGGATGACTGCAATGCCTACTTTGCCGAGCATGGAGCACGTGCGCTTATCGGGATGCGCCTGTGTGCCCTGTTTCCGGGGATAGCGAGGAAGAGGGAGCGCTTCCATGGCTGGGTCACTAAGGTTCAGGAAAGGGGAGGTCACCTGCTCATCAAGGCGATGTGGGCTGATGGGCAGTATGAGGACTATCATGCCCTGGCGGAGGTGACGCAGTTCGTGTGCGGCTGCCCACACCCAGTCGAGGCATTTGGCCGCGCTCGCTTCTTTCCACAGGAGCTAGGCTGGCACCGTGAACGCAGGTGATGGCACCCACATAGACGATGCCGTCCCTGCTGTGCACAGTGACAGTGAAGGCGGGGAGGAGGAGGAAGAGGGAGAGAAAGAGGGGGAGAAAGAGGGGGAGGAGGGGGAGGAGGAGGGAGAGGGGGAGGGAGAGGGGGAGGGAGAATGGGAGGGGAGGGGGAGGAGGAAGAGGGAGAGGGAGAGGGAGAGGAGGATGCGGAATGGGAGCCGGGGATATGACTGGTAGATGAGACGGTGCCATCTACCGGCGCATGGAATGAAGTGGTAGACAAGTTTACTCATGGTTGTCGGCAAGTAGAGCATGCACGCCTGGCCTAGCTGAATTTAAATCAATGAGTTGAGTTTGGAGAGGCTGCATTTTGCTTGGATGAAGAATGTGTTAGCATGGCCAAACTTTTATGGCTTGTAGCCAAATCCTCTTGGGGTATGTGCACAGTGTACTAGCGGTGTTGTGCAATTGCGAGGATTCCTGTCTTGTAGCGATGTGGCCTCTCACCCTGCAGCCTGGTAGATGTGTTGGCATGCAGCCACCCATCATTGGTCATCCGATCTGGTGTGATTTGCATTTGCACACCTTGTATTAAGGCCATGATATGATGATGTCTTGTTATTTTTAATGTGTATATGCGAAAAGAGGCATAATATGCTTGTATATAGTGCTAGCAAATGTCACTACCTTTACCTATGCCTGACCTTACAAGTTGAGGATGGTCTAATGTAGTGGCAAACAGGTTATTTACAACAATTCACAGTTTTCTGACATAGTTTGAGGCAACTATACTTACCAAAATGCTTGAAAAAGGCAAAAATTGCACCATTTATGCTAGCAAACGTCACTATTTTGAGATCAAACTGGGCCCAAACTTGGCCCATGGTCTAATCTAGCGGTGTTTAGGTTGCTTCCAACATTTCATAGCTTTCTGACATAGTTTGATATTGTTTAGTAGCTTACACTGAGCAAAATGCTTGAAAATGGCAAAAAATGCACCATTTATGCTAGCAAACGTCACTATTTTGACGTCAGACTGAGCCCAAACTTGGCCCATGGTCTAATCTAGTGGTGTTTAGGTTGCTTCCAATATTTCATAGCTTTATGACGTAGTTTGATATTGTTTAGTAGCTTACACTGAGCAAAATGCTTGAAAATGGCAAAAAATGCAGTATTTATGCTAGCAAACGTCACTATTTTGAGTTCAGATTGACCCCAAACTTTGTGCATGGTCTATTCTAGTGGTAATTAGGTTGCTTGCAAATATCCATGATGGTTTGACGTGATTTAGTACTGTTTCCTATTTATTACTATTTAATTTAACAAAAAATGACAAAAATGTACCTTCATTGCTAGCAAATGTCACCAAGATGACGTCCGATCGATACCAAACTTTGTACGAGGTCTATTTTGGTTGCAAACATCATGCATGACAATTTTCAGCATAAAAAGACAAACTTCGGTACGAAGTACATTTTGCGTGCTGGAGTACATTCTTAATGGCTGGTAGGGGAGGCGCACATCACCCAGGAGGCTGCAGAGCTGCCGTCCGGCTTCGTCTTCGCCACCATCGCCGAGTCGCCATCGCCGTCGGACACTGCTGCACTCACGCACTATGAAAAGAAGGCGCCGACCAGCTGGGCGCTGGATTCTGCAGCGAGCTGTCACATGACGCCATGCCCGTTGGATTTCGTGTGCCTGCACCCTCACAACAGGGAAATCGCCGGCTCAGGCGGCAAACTGAAGGCGACAGCCATCGGGACTGTCAAGCTGAAGCTGCCGGGCCAGGAGGCAGAGGTGCACCTCCAAAACGCGCTGCTCGTTCCAAAGCTGAGCACCCGACTTTTATCTGTCGGCCAGCTCGTCAAGGATATAATCGATGGCCGACTTCCTAGTGCGTTCGATGGCCACAACGTCGACCTCGTCAGGCGGGTTGCTGTGCTGGACAGCAGGCCCTGCAGCATCGTGACGAGGAACAACGCCTACTTTTTGCCCGCGCGCGGTGCGGACGCAGCAATGGACGCCATCCCAGAGCTGAAATCTTCGGCGACGAGCTTCAAGGACGTCGACGCTGCCTGTCAAGGGCAGAAAATGGCGAGCAGCGAGCGCAGCATCTCACGTGCCTCGGGACACGCGGCGGAGTGGCTGGCCGTGGGCCTAACGGTCATACTGGCCATGCTTGCCCGTGTATGCGGGATCGGGGGCGGCCTACTGGGCATTACTCGCACACTGCGTGGCTTTATATACTCTGCGCCGGCCCAGTGGAAGTTCACGCCAATTCGAGAAGTTTCCAGCGCAATGGAGAAGTCCGTGTCAGACGCTGAAGTACTTCCAGAAACTGCGGTCCAGAACAGCCCAGTGCAGGCGGAGCGCGTTGTCGCCGCCAGCATACCAGGTGATACTGGTGCTAGTAACCAAAGTCCGGCGACCAGACCAAAGGCGCGGCGCATGAACGCTGCCAGCCTAACTGTCAGAGGGGGAACAAATTCGTGGCGCGAGGGCGAAATCGACCAAGCTGCAAAATAAAATTTTTTCCAAGTCCTGGACTGCCAAGTCCGGTGCTGGCGCGAGGCCTCGAGCGAGCCGACCACGTCGTGGACAGCGACCTGTCAGCCAAACTGCTGTCAAACACCAACGGTCAGGTCGACTGCAAAATGCTGCCAAGGCATCACGTCGGTCAGTTGACGGTGTTCGGCCAGGCCATGGCATTTGCAATTGCGCTAGCTGCATGCAGTGACCCTTGGAAATTGTCGCCCAGGATGCACAGACCCCACTCCTCAAGGTTGCCCTAATGTTTTGTCTGTGGGAAATGAACTTGTATGTCGACTTTTGTGTCGTGTTTGCTGGAAATTGTGAGGCGCCGTAAGCGTGCGTTTTCTGGTTCTTTCTTTGTGTTCTTCCAGCAATTATGTGTTTATTTTGCCATGCGTTCAGTGGCAATGGCCCACGCATTTTGGTATTGTTCCCACGAGACGTTTTCTACGTACCTGGAGTGTATATCCAGAGTTTTTGCACGCTATTTGTGGCACTGGTCTGCGGCGTAGTGAAGCGCCGTTGTATCGTCGTCTACGACTTGTTTTCGTAAGTTATGTAGCTAGGGATAAGGGAGGTTTTGCGACTAAAAGCCGCTCTGGCTGGTTTTGTCGGCCTCTTTCTTTGCTCCCCACCCACCCACCCTTGTCTTGGTTGCCTCTAGGGCAACGTACTTCATGAAGGGCCTTGAACGGCGTGCCTCCGGGCATGTCAAACGTGTCACATGTATGCTTCCACTTATTGTTTTAATGAAGATGCTGGTTTTTGTGGGAGCTGCGTGGGACATGAAAATTAATAGCCGTAATAATATGTATGCCGGTTTCCAGAGTTTCCGCATGAAAGTTGGGTGAGAAACTGGAAAAATCTACGTTTCCTTTGCCCCATTACCTCAACAAACTCGTAGAAACCTAATTATCAACCTTTGAACGCATCATCATGGTCGTGCCACCCAACAGCCACTGAAATTCGCGCGAAAACTGGCGAGATCTACCTGGGCACGTGCTCGCTTTGCTAGCATTGCAGGCCGTGCCCCTGGCCTAGCGATCACGAACGAGCTTGGGGAAGGGGGGCCGACTAACAGGCAGAATTTACTAGCTGACCTCATTTATGCCGACGACATCACGCTCATCGAGAAGCCGGAGTCTGCCCAACTTTGGCTGGACTGCCTGGCGCTCGAGGCTCGGGCGGTTGGTCTAGAAATCAGCCCCAAAACGGAGGCCCTGGCCCTCGGCATGCCAGGGCCCCCACCCACACTCCGCCTCTTAGACGATGCCGAGGTCAACTACCCTCCTTCAGGCCGCTTCAAGCTGCTCGGCAGTTGGCTTCCCGACTGCGAGGACGACATGACGACACGGATCGGCATGGCGTGGGCGCGCCTCCATGACCACCGCCGCTGGTGGAGCAACCCCGCCCTACCCCGGATCGTCAAGCGTCACCTCTTCAAGGTCGTCATTCTGACGATCCTGACCTACGGCGCCGAGACGTGGGCACTGACGCAGGAGCTGGAGCAACGACTCCACGGCGCCGTCACCAAGATGCTGCGCCAGGCCCTTCACATCCCCTTTGTTTTGCACATTAGTAATGAGGATTTGTACGCTGATTTGCCCTATGCTGATCAGGCACTCCGCAAAGGTGAAAACCATTTGCGTTCAGTGCCGGGCCGCGGAAAACGCGGAAAAACGCGATCTGCAAATGAATCCGACCGGAATCGAACTGGGGACCTCTCGCACCAATTTTGCTGACTATAGGACGGACGTCTCCGGTTACCATGGCATCGCCAACTTACACCTACAGTCATCCGCAAAAGTTCTCCTGTCCGGGGAGTGATGCAAGCCTTTCGGATTTGGTACTAGATAAATCACTCGAGATCTGTGTGCACACGCCCTATGTTTCCCACATTATTAGGCACAGGCGCCTGGGCCTAGCCGGGCACCTGGCTCGCACAGATCAGGTAGATACCTCAGATAGACTAGCTGGCACCAAGCCCGCCCAGCCTGGACGATATGTCCTAACCTGGCGTGCCCCCGGCCGCGCGCGGCAGGGCCGCCACCCGTGGACTTTTCGTGATAGACTCGGCATGGACATGTGCTACACTAGACGTGACGGGCTCACCCCCGGGCAGCCTCCTGGTTTGTCTGTAATATGGAGGCAGATGGTACGCATGGGCACTGCGAGCCACGAGCCACGAGGTAGCCATGGCTGACGGCGGAGCTCATAACTTTCACGTTTGAGCCCCAAATTCAGCTGTGAATATCACTATCGCTTCGTCTTTCTAAGACGCACATGCTGATATAATTTTCCGAATCTAAAACGCAATATATGGCGCACAAACGCGCCTCGACGCAACGCAGCCTGGCGGCTGCGCTCGGCAATGAAAATTCTGCAGCTCAGGCTGCAGCTTCGCCTTCAGGTCCGGCAGGCGGCGATGACACTAGTCGTGCACTGGTGGTCGTCCAGCAACCCCCCGGGCTTAACGCCTCGCCATCTGCATCGCCTGACCCCAAGCGCACCCGCCCAGCCGACGACACAGGAGGGTCTTCACGCCCAGAACCGAGCTTTCGGCCCCGGCCTTTCAAGGTCGCAGATTACGACTGGGCCACCATTTCTCCGACCGATGCTCTGCGCTGCATCTTCTTCGGGGATTACGCTTCGCTTTACGACCTGTGCCTCCATTTCCACTCCATCAATCGCCTCCTCGCCCCGGACGGCAGCCGCTGGGCCAACATCTACGGGCTGTCCGGCTGCGTCCGCCCCCATCTCCAGCACGCCATCCTCAACTCCCTTCTCCAGCGCTCTGACGGCGAGATCTGGGCTCCACCCCTTTCCGTCCCCACCCTCCGCTCCATCCTCACGGAAGCCTTTCAGCAGCACGTGACCCCCCTTGCTGCCGACATAGCAGCAATCGGCGGCACGCTGACTGCTGAACTTCCTCACATTTCCACCGCCGCCGCCTCCACCTCCACGGCCATCTCCGCCTCCACTGCCGACATCAAAGCCCAGCTCCTCGACCTCGACCAACGCCTTCAAGCCACCGCCAACGCCCTTGAGAGCTTGCATGACACCGCCGGCCTCACCGCCCAGGCGGTGAAGGACATCGCCGCCCAGCCGGCGCCTGCTGGCTCGGCCGGCGATGCTCCCTCCACCTGGGCGGACTTGCTTAAGCAGCACACCACCTCCACCACCTCCACCATCTCGGCACAACTCAAGCAACAAGCCCTCGACCTTCGCGAGGAAGCCGACATCGCCCGGCGCAGCCACAATGTCATCGTCAAGCACTTCGACCAGCAGGCAGGTGAGACCTCCACGAGCCTTCTTGAGGCATTTAAGCGCGCCATTCTTGCCCCCATGTTACTCACTGGTGAGCTGGACATGTCGGCTGTCCGCCTCCCCCGCGCGCGGGGGAAGGCTGGCCCGGCCCCCGTGCTCCTCACCTTTAAGTACATGGCGGACAAGCTGGCGTTCCTTAAATGCCGCAAGAAGCTCTCGGAGACTCGCTTCACGCTGGACGACGACTTGACCCTGGCCCAGCAACAACGGCGACGCGAGCTATGGCCGGCCTACCTTCAGCTCCGGCAGAGCGCAAGGGGGAAGCCGGTATACTGGAGGGGGGCGGTCATCCACGTTGACCACAAGCCCTGGCAGCCCCCTCCTGCCACCTCAGACTAGGAATATATATACCAGTAGTGTAGATTAGTAAGGCTTAGCCTAGCATGTGGCCCACGCGCATGTGCGCCCATAATGGCCCCCATGGATGATGCCTTCAACATTTAGCCATGCTTTGTCTATAATGGGACCCCCATGGATGTTGCATTAAGAACTTAGCCATGCTATGCCATGCAGAGAGATGCTCTCTGTCGAGAAGCCATGCCCTAGCCCTTGCATAGCCATGATGATCTTCCTCCCCCGTGCCAGGATCCCCTTAGCTGGGTTGAACCTGAGACAGCATGGTGGTGCCGGTGCCCTTGCGGCACCTAGAGCAAGTGTTGCTTACATTCCCACCCTTGCATGAAGTAGCCTAGGATGTATTTAAAGCCATATGCCCCTTCTCAGGGATATGTGCTACATTGACTCCCAACGGAGTGATGTTGATAATTAATTAATTAATTAATGGTACGCAAGGATAGATGGCAAGTAGTGATGAAGGAGACCACCCCCAAGTCTGTGGGGGCTCCGCGTGTGACCAAGTATGGCATTCATAGCGATTTGGGCCGCGGTGCCCACACCCCTGTAACTAGGACCTAGATAGCTTATACCATCCATTCCATCCCATGTTCCCCTCCCACTGAGGACTTATGCTCACGTGACGCAGTCACTTGTCTATTAATTCATTAATTAATCTAACTGCCGCCATCGCCGTCATCTTTACCTTCGTCCCACGAAAATGCCTGATTTCAGTGGTACATATTTGTTTGCAGCTGTCACAAAAAAAATCCAAAAAATACCAGGATTTTTTCTTGAGTTCTACGGGATGTAAGGAGGCCGTCCACCGAGTTTCAGACCGAAAATCTCGTATCTACTGTGCCTGCCACGTGTCAGATTACAACGCGATACATCGCGTTCTAACCCTACAACGCGATACATCGCGTTGTAAAAAAACACGGGTTAATTACTGCAGCGTCATTCTTACACATGTGCACACAGGACTAAACACGTTGTGTTGCATTGGCCGGCATAGACCTGCCCTGCGCCAGTCTCGGTCGCGCAATACTAATGGGCTCTGGTGGACCACCCCGGCGGGGTCGGCCATCATCTGCGACTGATCGGACAACGCAAACAGCATGGTTAATGGATTCTCTGGGTAACGTGATGGCTGATTGGACCACTGGAGAGTCCAGAGCTGGGGCATTGCTGCCTGATCCCCACTTGTCCGCTTGACGTGCTTCTTGCTGCTGCCACAGTGCGCTCGCCTGTGTCTCCTGGGCAGCTCTGACATATTCATGGGCGCTGTACCAGCTGTCAGCTGTCCGGGACGGGCCTAGAGGAATACCATTCCTGACGAACACAAACCAGGAAAAGTGAAGGCATGTAGGTATAGTAAGCACACGGACCCAGGAGACCATACCGAAATTATACCACATGATGGCGACAAACGTATATGATTAAGGTGACGGGACACCCCCGCGCGGAAAAATTCGAGGCACCGTCCGAGGTACCGTCCGTACCGTGAAAAGCGGGTGCAAGGTGGCGCACCCCTTGCGGAACTGGCCATGGCGACTGCGTTTAGGTAAAACTACCATTATAGCGCGAGCGAAATGCAAAACTTTTACTCGAATATTAGAAATGACGAGTTTATGATGTTGGCTTGTGGCGGAAAGTAGCTGGTTTACAATATGGTGGTAGTTTTTTATAATGCCATCGGCATGGGGGGTAATCCGATTTTTTCGGTCGCACAGAATGAAATAAAATTCATGATAACGCCCGCAAGTTCGCGATTTGTTTGGGTGTTTGACCAAAGGAGGCATTAATATCAGTAGCATTGAATTCTAAATCGAACAGGTGCTTTTTGCCAAGTTTTTGGCCATTCTCGATAAGGGAATTCTTCAGGCCTGCTCAGTGCTTGTCTGACCTTTCCATGAAAGAATGGCCGTTGTTGCGCGCCTGGGCGAGGGATTAAAGAGGGCAGGGTATAGATTTGTGGCGAACGTCATCTGCTATCAGTGCTTTCTTCTATGAGCTCATCGTTCCAGTTTTTTTGCATTCTTTTTGGGCAGTTTCCGCCAGCTAGCTCGCCGTTGCTGGCCGTCGTGCTGTTGAATACCTGGCAGCTTTATATTGTTTTCGTTGACGTCGTGGTTAGGGACGCTTCAGTCGCCGCCTATATATTCTCGGGAAAGTTTAAGGGACTTCATTCAACGCGTTCTGGCATGGATGTTGTGCGTATGGACGATTCTTGGTGTGTCATCAGTGTGCAAGAGTTAAAATCACATGTGCTTTGGTCAGTTTGCAGAGGTCTTTGATGAGAAAGGAGATGCTCATGTGGCCAAATGCTAATTAAAACCTCCTTGTAGCGCCTAGTGGCCACCTTGGTTGTAACGTGGGCAGTTTTTCTTGGAATGGCATCAAACCTTGAACATAGGAGGTACCATATGTGCAGAGGATGGTAGTATGTGGTTTGGCCAGTTTTCACGTGCTTTAGATGGATACAGGGGTGATAGTGTGGTAAAATACACTAAAAAACCTTCCTTAGCTTCGTCACAGGTGACAACCTATGAACGTTAAAAACTTAAGCTGCGGTTGTCAGAATGACCTCAAATTTTGGGGGCTGCATGCCCCCCCCCCCCTCACTAGTATTTGAAAATATGTGATATGGCATTTTGAAAGTGTTCATGATTTGTTTTATATTTTCTTAACCCCTCATTGGTCTTGCAGCCGATTTTCCGCCAAAAATCGACTTGCAGCCGATGCATCGGCTGCTCCGCGGGGGACCAAATTGCGCGAAAACTATTGAGAATTAGGAAACGTTTAGCGGAGAAGATCGAAAGTTTATAATTTTCCTCACAGCATGGTACTAGGGTTCGCATACTTCTGACAAAGTTATACAGGTGTTCTGGCCGGTCAAAGTACAAGGGGTCAGGGTACTTTTTCACGTACAACGTGCATTCCGGAAAACGGCGACCTGGCCATGGCGGCTTGCGCCCACGCATGGAATTTATGTTTGCGTTCGAATTTTCTGGCCAAACTTAGGAAATTGACTTTATACGTCCTAAAGATCACACAGGCCAATTTTTGGTTCGCGGGAATGCCATTTGATAGGTGTCGGCAGCGTTCTTGCTGGAAATAACTGCGATCAGGCCGGACGATAGAAACGTTGACAGCAATACCTTTCCGGCGTATTTTAAAGGATATATTGGTTTCGTTGTACTTTTTATGATACATAGTAGTCGTAAACGTGCAAGGGTGGCAAGAAATCGCCGAATCTAGCGACCATGCTGCACAACTTTGGTGTGCCGAAATGCGCCATTTTGCGGCCACCGCCTGGGCCAAGGTAACGCCATCCATGCCTGGTAAAGCTTCAGCATCGTTTTCCTATCGATGTTTGACGTTTATATATCCGTTCTAGCTTGTGTAGCACATTCTTTTTGCATTATTCATGCTCTTTCTTGACCCTGGCCTGGCCCCTTTCTAAAACACCCTTCTTAGATGCTTCCCTCAGTCTGTTGACCTGCCACAGTGTGATGGTGATAAGTTTTAGATGCTGTATGGGTTTGAATACCTCCATATATGTTTGTTACACATTTCCCATACACATATTGCATGAGTGTGAGGCAGTTGGCTGGTCTCTGTGGCATCATCAAGCACGTAACTGGTGAGTAAAAGCTTCCCATTGACAGCATGTGCCACCAGGTGTGCTGGCCATCACCTGGCAAGCTATAGCAGCTTAGGCCTAGTTTATCCTTGCTAGGGCAGGCTGAAATAGGCTCAACGTCACTAGTTTGTTGGTGGCTGCCTCCTATAATGTATGCCTTGCGTAGGGTATCCGTACCACGTTACCTACGTGCATGGACAAGGTGGCACCTGCCCATAGGTGCCATGTAAGGGCAGTGTGATGATGCAGTTATGTTTCCCCATCATTGTGGAAGGGAAATGTATTGTATGGCATGGTTGGGGGCCATTTGGGGGCCATATTAGTAGGTATTAGTAGGTAGTATGCCCACCCCTACCCTCTTGGTTGCTTTTTACCAACGGTACCCCTATGGGCTGTACTGGGTGTAACTGCTGGTATACCCACCCAAATGATGACCCCAATGGCTCAAACTGTTCAGCAACTAATTGTTTATCATCCCTGAAGTGGTAGGTGCCTAGGTCTTATAACATAATTCAAAATGCACATTCTACCAAAAATGAAAACGCGCGTCTCGACCCCCCTAACTTTGGCGGTAGTTTTCTATGGCCTACCCTGCAGATATGTTAGGTTGTGTATAGCTCACCCCGAAGGGCAACTCATGGACATGCTTGACCCCCAAGGACAGCCCTTGGATGTTGGTAGGTGTGCTGTGGGGTGGTTTGCAAATTTAGCATTTTGCAGCCGATTTTTCGGCTTTAAATGGGACCAATGAGGGGTTAATAAAAAGATACGTGTTTTGCGGGAAAAATAATAACGTGTGCATCCGTGCTCATTTCTTGGTCCCAATCAGGTAGAGTCTTTCAAAAGTGGGGGGACTATATGGAGATATGTGATTTGGTCAAGAATTCTGTGCCTATTGTCCTAGGGAAAATGTGACTATTAATAGCGCCTTTTTCTATTCTTAGCGCATTACCGGTGTATGGTGGGGGCTAGTTCCCCCCCTAAGTGGTTGGAAATATTTTTTCATCATATTTATGGTCCCCAATCATCATTGGATTTTTATCTCATGCGTAGGTATGGTTTCCAGAAATGTGCACTTTAGGGGTGTGCTGTCCCCTTGTCTCTTCGAATTGAGAGGAGTCATGTGCAAGGATATCAAGACTACGAAAGGCAGTTAAGAGACACAATGGTACTCGCACAAATGAATATAGCGGGCATAAATGGCTTTGGTTCTGAGGCAAACTAAGCATCCACTGAATGAAACTGACCAGCTGGGCAAGGCGCTCTCGTGTCATGTACTGACCAGGGCAAACCTGTCCTGAATAACCCAATGTACTCATCTCCAGCCCTAAGTCCCAGGCAAAAGTTCAATGCCCACAGGAAACCAGCAACCCAAGCTCGTAAGATGCTACCTGTGCACCTCCTCCCCCCTACGCACCCCCCGCCTTCTTTCCCTTTCAACATGAAGAAGACGGTCAACCTGAGGGTTGTATGGCGCAGCCATGCACAATCCCGCCCTCTCCCACAAAATGAGTTCCCATGCACCCTGACACAAACCTTTGTATCGCATACAGAGCTCGATCCTAGACATCCTCCCAGCGTGCACACCCATCGCCCATGGGTGAAAGGTAACTTACCCCGGAGGCTGTGCTTGACGCTGGGGCAGGCATGTGCCAGATGTTGGGACTGTGGACGCTATCTCCCTGTCAGCTTGAATCCCCTCGGCGGTCTCCATGCCATTGGGATTGTACAGCCGCGCAGCCTGGCTGGCTAGAGCTGCACCGCTATTGATCACAGGGACACCATGCCTTGCTGGTGCAGGTGCAGGCCTGAGTGCACCAGGGTGTGTTGGTGGCGCGCTTTCGGTCCACCCCCCAGGCTGGGCAGCTGCGTAGATGGCAGCGGGACTGTCGTGTGGTGGCCCGTGAGGCCCAGTGTAGGCCCCCGAGATCTGCCCTCGGACGCCGCCAGGTGTCCCACCCTGGGCACCCGCCAGGGCGTGCACGGCGTACTCGGCCACCGGCATCGGTGGCGGCGCCATCAACGCGCTCTCCTTTGGCCTCATCACTGCCATGGCCTCGATGTTGAGCGCGCACACGCCGCGCATGAACGCCTTCTTCATGTCCTTCTGCTCGCACAGCCGGCCAGCAAACAAGAAGGCAGCGATGGCATGCACGCAGGTGCACGGCATGCATGAGTACCTTCGCGTGAGCGCGCACCCATGCGACCAGGGATTCAAGATCATACGTACTGGTTTGAGCACCCAACCATATGTGGGCACCTGTAACTGTCACGAGGAATGGGGAAGCACCAGCTGGCAGTGCCAATTATAGAGAGGTGCACTACTCATCACTGCCCACGGATGGGTGCAGTGCAAGAGCTACCCAACAAGTGGCTTGTTCTGGGGGATGCTGGGGATGAGGGAGAGAAAACCGCTGTGGGGCTTCATGACACAACCCCTCAGCATACTGACATGCAACCATAGAGTTGTACCCTGCGGCGCATGTCCTATTAAAGCTCCCCTGCCAGCTGCATCTGCCTAACCAGAGCGAACCCTTGTGCCTCGTTAGCAGTGCGAGCATGCGCAGTTCTATCCGGGCCCGCAAAAGGGATGCAAGCCACAATGGTGGCGACAGCTGCGATCATGGACCGTGATGACAATGAGCTTGGCAGAAGATGATGATGCATAATTCATTAAAGAACGTGTTAGAGGATGACGGATGACAGTAATGATACTGGGGCAGAGGACGACGATGTTAATGCATGTCTGAGCATGCAGCTCTAATCAAATGCAATTTATATGGTTTTGTACTAGTAACAGTAGTAGTGCAAGTGATTGGTGTGGCTGGACACGCTCATGTGTACACGTACCTCAAGCCGTGTGCGCCGATCCTCCTCTAATGCTAGCCGCTGATCGGCGGCTGCAAGCGCGTCCCGCAGGAGGAGCACCTCTTGGGACGACAGCTGCGTGGCCGCGTGGACCGCTTCTGCCACGCGCACCTGGGGCGCAGGTGTATGTACCGTGGGAAGCACAGGGCAGCAAGTAGGAGGCAGCAAGCGGAAAGTGTGGTGTCAACCCTTGCGGGCGCAGATGATCCTCTGCTCGCATGACCAGTCGCGCTCACTCACAACCAATACTACTCAAGATCTGGGGAAAAAGGTAAACCTACCATCAGAGGAAGAGCTTGGATGCTATGGTCCAGGGTCCAAAAAGCTAGCCAATACCCCAGATTAGGGACCATGGAGTGTGTTTAATGGAAATCAGGCTGGTGCACACATAAGAGCATGCATTGCGAGAGAGCATGTATCTTACCGTTGCAGCGAGATGTGAGACGCTTAAGTGCACGACACAGAGATTATGCCATACCAGAGAAGATGCACGGAGGGTGGAGCAAGTGTGCAAACGACTCTGATGATGGTAGAGAGGGAGGGCCACCAAGGCCACGAATCTCTTTTACAAACGAGCCTTGATCGGTTAAGACACCCATTGAGGCTCTACTCACATCGGCATCGCGTTGCAGCCGCAGCACGATGCTGCGCTTGGTGAACACCTTCCACATGCCCATGCTCTGCGCGCATGTGGGGGGAGGGGGGGGGGGGAATGCACAGCGACACAACAGGCAACCCACAATGGGGGGCGGGGGGGGGGGGCAGATTGATAAAGCATGAGGGTTCATTGCAGATTGTGGGGTGATGCTGCAGATGAGGTGCCGGAGAGTAGAGCCTTTACTGATGTGATGTGTCTGTTTGAGGGAAGCAACGCTGGACAACGTGCCAGCGAGATCCAAGAGCGAATGGAAGAGGGTCAGGGGTGACGTGAGCAGGAAAGGTCAACATTCATGTTTCGTAACGGGAGATAGTTGGAAGCTATGACCTAGCTTGATCGCATATACATCATCAACAGTAGGCATCGACGGCAATTTTGAGCCTAGAACACCCCCACATGTGCCAGTACAAAAGATGTCAGAGAGGGCATGACCAACGTAACAGTGGAACAGGGCTTTTTGAAGTAATACTACTAGCTACTAGCTCCGTACATGTCCATGTGCCTGTCCTCTCGTCAAGGCTACATCATAACACCTAACACTTTTCAACAGGCTAGCCTTTCCTGATTGTTTGAGGCGGGTGTGGCACTAGGTACAAGGTAACGGCTGTTGTTGCATGCAGGTGGCCTGGTGCTTGACCATGCGTGTGGGAAAGTCCAACCACCGTTGTCAAGAAAATCCGAGACAGACCGTGGGTGCTACGGTTAAACTTCAGAAGGAAGTCAGGTAAGGCTGTCAAGTAAGCATCATGTTGGTTAAGAATAATCATGTTGATCAAGAATCAATGGGACACGTTGTAGTTAGGACATGTGTAAACCAAGTATTTAGTGGTCAGACTTATACCAACTGCCGGCCGCTGCATCCCAGCGATAGCTGGTTGAGGGACAGGTAGCAGCAAACTAGAACCAATCAGCAAGTGGGGGCAAAAGATACGCTATACATGAAAGCCTATTGTGGGATATGCATGGCACGCATGGGTGGTATGTAAGATGATTGCTAGTCAGGGTTTACTGCAAGCTTCTGGCAGAAACCTTGACATACCGTGCTTGCTTTGCTAACTGCAGCGGTTATGTGACACTGCACACTTTCATACATGTGGTACTGACGTACCCTTCGGCCGAGGATGATCCACGTGTAGAAACGGTCCGCCTTCCTGCTCGCACATGTCGTGCGCACGTGAAGGGCACGCAGGCACAACACGGTGAATTCTTGCTATCTGAAATACTTGCTGTTTGGTGTGAGAAAGGGCTGGGCAAGTAGCAAAAACTGGCAACCACGTCTCCTCAATGGGCAAGTTCACACAGCGTTTTCTGATGGAAGCTGTTTTGTTGTTGCAATATTCAAAAGCCATGCAGCATGGTTTCCTCCATGGATTTATTACACACGTATAACGCAACAGTGCAGCTTTGCTTAAGTATAATCTGGCATGAGGCCGCCCCCGGGCACCTGGGATAAGTGCCATCCCTTGAACCGGCAAAGAAGATCTGACGAGTGACAGTGACAGTGTTTCTGCTAAGGTGGGGGGCATTCCGGACGACCCGGCCGAGGCCGCATAGCGGCCGAGGGGGGGGGGGGGGCGGGGGTGCGCTGCCCCCCCCGGCCGCCGGCGATTTTTTTTTTCCAAAACAAAAACCTCTATAGCAATTCTATCATGCTATATGCTTAAAGTAGGTTTATTGGTCTCTTACAAAACTGGGCCATCCTTTATAGTAGTATTAAATTTACTGAGTGAGACAACTGATAAATTTATTGTATGCTACTCTAACACTTGATGATAAACAGTTAAACATGCTACAAGCTGATTACACCGCCTAAAGGGCTGAAGGCCTGAAGCTTAATTCATGCGGCACGACCACACCTCTCAGCGTAGAACCACACTACAAACCCCCAGTCGGCATTAAAGCTTCAGCCCGGATAAACAGACAATGTCCACTGAGTGTACTGAGTGGCCAATAAGCCCATGGCAGCAGCTAACTTGCTACTGGTTCTTAAAAACATCATCAGGGTCCACTGCGGGTGCTGTGGCGGCTTCCGAGCAGCTGTCTTTTTCAGCTTTGCTGCAGGCCCTGCTTCGCCACTGCTGCGGCCTTTTCCACTGCCCACTTTCCCCTGTGCAACCTTCGCCTTCTTCTTTGGCGGCCCCGCGTTACCCGCGTTACCATCCTCATCTGCAGCGTCGCCAGCTCGCATTTCATCACCGTCGGAACCGCTTGCCGGACGCGCAGCAGGGGTAGAATCAGCAGCCTCTGCATCGCCTCCTCCGGAGTCTTCTTCTGTCTCGACACTCAAAATCCCATTGGAAATCTCGTTGCTATTACGCTCGACATCACCTTGCTCGCCAGCGTTCAGCTCGCTGCTATCTTTTCCGTCATCATCCACTATTCTGGGTTTCGGCGGCCTGTCGTTACCTGCTGTGCCCAGTTCTAAAATACTTCCGCCTGGTGTGAAAAAACTCCTGAACCTAAATCCTGTCGAAATAGGCACCTTTCTCTTTTTGCTGCTCATTCCCTAAAACACTTTACGCACACTACTCACTAAACATTCGAAAGCAAAATGCAGCTACGTAGCCCGGCAGCCGCCGCTGTGGCTGGCTTTCATTCTTGTTTTCTGCACGTAGCTTGCAGGCGTTTCATTAATCAGGCTGCGCTACCAATACGAGAAGTGTGTTTACGGGTTCAGAGAGTCAGAATATTCAATTCATACCGAGTATCCACCAATTCATGTGAAAGTGCCGAAGGTATGAAGCGGCTGACATGGAATCCTGCAGTGCGAGTGGAACCTAGGGCGCTGTGGCAGTCAGCGGCCCAGGCTGGCAGCCTGCCGAACAAGCATAGCCGGGCGGGGGGGCCACCGGACACCAACCGGACGACGTCCGGACAGCCGCGCGGGCTCCGGACGGCCTGGAGGCGTCCGGACATCCGGACACAATGTCCGGATCCAGACCGTTAGCAGAAATACTGGACAGTGAGCTACACCAAAGAATGCCAAGCATTTCGCAATTTCATACAAGCATGTAAAACCGAAGCCCATGAGCCATAGGGTGGCAGGAAATGGCGCCAGCGATACTTGTCAAAAATTAAGGACCTGCACACCCTTGGGTGGGATGCGAGTTCTTTTATGCTCCCGTCACCCCCTACGCACCAAGACACCAAACCAAAACCCGCGACACCATGATGTTACCATTTTACCTCCTGCTCTTGACATCCCTGTGCCCATGACTGTCTCACAGCTATGTGCAGCGTGCACCAACACACAGAAGGAAGCACGTGCAAGATGATCAGTACAAAAGACACATCTCCGGATATCCTTCCTGCCCGCAGGAAAGCCACATGAATGCGAAGTATGCGAGACAGGCAAGGAGTAAGCAATCCTACCCCACTTGAAAAAGGCCGTACCACATAAATGGCTGTTTGCAACAATCCTGGAGTGAGTGTTCACCGGGGGGAAGGGGGGGGGGAAGGGAGCGGCGGTCAACCCCCCCACCCCCTGGTCCCGCTGAGGGGAGGGGGGAGGGGGTTGAGGGGTCCGCCCCCTCCCCGCCCCCTGGGTCCACATCTACGGGGTTGAGGGGTTCTGCCCCCCCCTGCCGCCCTGGCCCCTTCCAACCCCCCTCCCCACATATGTGAGAGACGTGGGGGGGAGGAGGGGGTTGGTGGCCAGCGACCCCCCTCCCCCGAGGTGCCCTTTGAGGGGGAGTGGCGGGTTGAAGGCCCCCCCCACCCCACCCCCTGGTCGCGCTGATGGGGGGGGAGAAGGGTAGTGTACTCTAGCTCCGGGATTGTCGCGAACAGCCAGATAAAGCATAGGGAGACGCATTTACAGCTGGCCTTGCATGCATGCCACATACTGGGTGAGCTGCCGGAGGCGTCGCTTCCGCATCGCGAGGGCCTTCCAGCCCGCAAAGAGTTGAAGGAAGATCCGTGAGCCCCGCTGGTGTGACGCACACATTGGCCACCAAGGTATGTATGTGCCATGTACGCAGGCGGTGACGGGGCATGTACGCACAAGGGTTGGCACACAGAACCCCACATAATCAATCCTGGGAGGTGAGAAAAGACACAGTGGTTGAGGCTGGATGGTGGGATGAAAGTTTGGGGAGTACGACACGTGGGCAAGAAATTGTAAATAGGCTGTTATAACAATACCGGACGTTGACATGACATATGCGGCCTGCCGTTTGATCCAGTATCCGCTAGTTCAAGTTCAACCTGCTGGCCCATGATAAAGATTGTCAGGGTTCATTCCTTCCTTATTTGCCGAGCCAGGTGGTTTGGCAGAAAATATCAATTTTGCCCCAGATAAAAGGGACAACATCAAGGCCACAGGGTAGCCAACCTCCTGTGCTAACCCAAGGTCCCTGCATGCACTCTGTTTGCGTAAACAGCGCTGATGCCTTGATATCAGGACCCAAATGCAGCGTCGCCCGGACAAATTGGACCCTGTTTTAGCAACGCAGCGCCCATGCCATTTGGCAATACCTCGGGTGGACAAGGACTAGCTTTGAGGTGCCACCTAGTCAGGCACAATCAGGTACAACAAAGGCAACGACCTTACCAGAAATAAACCAACCACAACATGGAGCACATCTGACTTTACAATAAGTAAAACGCCAACCAGCAACACCCTGCCACATGCATGCGCACGCAGGTGCCCCCCCCTTACCAGGTGCAGGCTGCGGCTGTGGAGGAGGCGCGCTGCCCGCTCCAGCACGGCATCGGCCTGGTCCCGCCGCGCATGCTCCACCTGCGCCTCCGCCTGGGACTGCTGCAGCTGCTCCGTCAGCCGTACCAGCTGCCAGCATGGGGCAAGGCAAGCAGAGGAGACAACTACACCAGGCCTTGTCAGCCATGAGTGGCGAGCTAACACGCCACCACATTCGGCAAACTAGCATGGAAAGAGGATGACTCTTGGAAACAACGCAAGGCCTGTTGTGAGAATTCCAGCAACAACACGGACAGCGTTGTACAGCTATCTGCAGTATATCTTGTCGTCAGTGTATCTTTTCATAAACCTTCTTTCTTGCCAGATGAAGCAACCGTACGCAAATCGCCATGGTAGCATGCCCTCAAAGGTCCGGTGTAGATCGGCAACTCTACATTGAGTAATGCTGGCACAGTTGCCCCATGCCTGGCTCACCTTTTCCTGCCAGTGGCGGGCCTCTATTTCCAACGACCCCAGCTGGTGCGCCAGCATCTTTCTTTTCGCCTCCATGAAGTGCGCCTGGCACGCAGGGGAGGACACAGTTAGCTCATCCTAGATTAAGATATTCAGTACAACGCCCAACGCATTGTCCTGTGCATAGTATATATGATATAGAGTCTACAGTGCCTTGGAAAGAGTTATGCTTCCTGGCATGCTAATTCCTATCCAGCTGTTGGGCTGCAGGCCTGCAGCTAAGGACAGCAGGTAAGACAGCATGCCGGAAACAGAAAGGATAGACCTCCTGTTCAATAAATCTTGCTAAGAAGAATGGCAGCTGGCCCTCCTAATTTCTTGCACAACTGCCTCTGCTGGCAAATCGCAGTAGCGCCAATTCGCGGCGACCTCTCCAGAAGTTCTAGCTGCAAGGCATATTAAATCAAACAACGAGATAGCTGCAACAGGAATGCTCGATTGCAAGCGCCAAAATTTCTATGCAGCAATAACTCACCTTTGGACATGCCATTTACAATGGCTGCTTCCGCTCCACGATTTTGCACATGCGTTGGCATGCTTAACAAGATTTGGTTTAAGTCCTTTCCTACCCGATCTTTATGCTCAAAGGGATGTGCAGCCTTTGCAGTGGCGAGGCAAAGGTGCGGGTGGGGCCATCAGGCACCTGATATCGAGAGAAGAGTGAACAAATGAACACGAGAACAGAGCATTGAGAGAAGCCACGGAGAACAACAGTACCATTGTTTCGTTCTTCAATGCCATGCAGCGCTCGTCAAGGTCGAGGGCAAGCGCATCCATGTCGATGTCCAGATTTCTGCTGTCACCTGCAAACCGCGATGAATCGTAGGTGCTGTTTTGCAGCTTGGGAAGGAGAGTCTCCAAAACCGCATCATTCGTGACTGCTGATCCACGGGGCTGTATGGCGGGCACAAATGCTTTTGTTGGGGCGATTGGAACTTCGCTGATCTCAGGAGGTCTCTCCAACACCACTTCGGCAGAAGCTTCTGTCTGAATACTCTCCTTAGCTCCATTCAAGGTGTTGTAGGAGCGTTCCGCAGAAGCCACCGGGGTCCCAGAATCGGAATACCTGTCGTAACAGCCAGATATGGCACAAAGGGAGAAGATCGTGGATCAGACGCAGCGAAGGCTGAAACTTGCCGCTGGCTTTCGTATCGATGCAACGAACAATTCACTACTCCTTGCTTCCCTTTTGCTGTGCTGACTATCCACATTGTCCGTTGTCTGCCAAAAGCAACGTTACATAATTTCTTGCGCTTCAAAACTCGTTCTATCAACCTCCCTCCTCGTTGTGCATTAGGGGGTAACGGTTCCTTTATTGATATGTACCTACATGACACAATCACGTAATTTAAGTTAACTTGTTGCTAATTGCCAATGGTCCAGTAGTGAAGGACATGCAGCAGAAGAGCGAATATTCTTTCACAAGCCGCGAACCCGATGGTAAACGTGAATATCTTGACTGCATTATTTCCAGTGCCGGCATTCTCTGAGCCAAAGGAAACAGAAGTTAGGGTGGCCGTTGCATAACGTACAGGCGTTCTCCGGTAGCGTGAAGGGCACCCATTCGTGATAGCAACCAGGAGCCGCTCGAGATATCACTTGCGGCATCGTATGCATTGTCTTCATCTGCTACGGCAAGATCAGCTTCTTGGGAATGGCGCGGTTTTGCGGGCGACAACCCTGCTCTTTGCAACAAACGCTCATACTCGGCAACCACGCCGCCTGAAGCACAGACGTCAGCTGGTTCCATACTTTAATAGCCTGTGCGGAAATTAATCAAATTACAGATCGCACGCTTATTAACCCTTCATTGCTTAACACAAACGTGTAACACTTTCGTTGGGGTTAATTGCTCGTTGGTCGTCCGACCCTTCCGAAGCGAACGCTTCAGCGTCCCCCTGGCCCTGAAGTGCTTCGTGGAAATTTGAAAATGGACTGGGGAGTCGGAACCTGGTCGGAGCCTGGTCGGACCAAAAACCGGGCGTGTCGGCTTTCGGTTCCCTTAGGCACGACTCACATGAGGCTCGGTGAACTCCGTCGGTGAACTCTTTGTGAACTGGGTCGACGGCCGGGTCGCCACCGGCGCTTCACCGGCCCTTCACTTCGAGTTCACGCACTCACATGGGTCGCAACGACGTAGTGAACTGCTCGCCGGTGAACTCGTTTGTGAACTGGCGGAGGCGCGGGAAGACAGCCCAGATTTCGCGGGAAAGGGCGCAAACGTCAAGCAAGTGCATGATGCATCCGGGCATGCTGGCTAATAACATGCACGTCTTGTCCAGCTGCAAACCACTACCTTCTGCACCACTAATTTGATAAAGTGCTGCAGAAATATGATAAAAACGCGCCGGTGACCTGTCGTGCATGTCGCTTTTCCAGCTACCTGTCTGCGTTCGAACGCAGACAGGTAGCTTTCTTTGCAAGTTTTTCCAGGTGTCGGTGCCAGTGCTTCTCTGTCGATATTGTTTCAAAGCCGGTTTGTTTATTGGCTGGGGACGACCCCAGAGCCGCCCGCCGTCACATGCACAAAACATGCCATATCTCGCTGGAGGCGTTCGGTTATTTACGGAGAAAATCGGCCCGATCAGCAAGCCGAATCTCCAGACAACGGCGGGCGCGGGCTCCGGTTGGACGTGGTAAGACCCGAGCAAATGCTCATTGGTGCATTAGAGTGGCTTTCTCATAGCTGCGACTATGGTACCTTGGAGCGTGCATATGGCATCGCTTCAAACACGTGGTCCAAAA